>BTPG01000004.1:66540744-66560744 GCA_036245525.1 Semisulcospira habei | reverse complement strand
GGCTCATAAGGTTATATCGCCCCTTGATGACACCACTTTCTCTCTATGTAAGTAAGTTCTTTGGACGGCTTTGGTTCTTTGGCGTTGAATTAACAAAGATTTTAGAAACACAACATGCGCCCGATGGCAGTGAAGGGTTATATATGAAATAGAGGCCTTTTTTGCCACCAGCCGCACTCATTAAAAATAATAATAATAATTTTAAAAATATTTTAAACAAAATTGTTACCCCAAAATCCATAGATTTCGATAACATTATCCATGCGGGTCCCTTCTTTTCGCTCTGCCAGTCAGATCTGCTAGACTTTAACTCACTGTTCCCCAGGTAGAAAATACCCACATTTTGGAGTTATCCTCTGAGGACTCCATTACAATTAAGGAGCCAGATTGTGATGAAGCTCTATGCTTGTGCATAGTGCTCGCACAGTAGGATTAGTACGGTACGGTTTCTGTTAACGGTTTGTTAGTGCCAATAGTCCGTGTGGCACTAGACGCACGGGAAATCTGTAAGACATGGTTAGCACGGGATTTTTAGTGAGTTCTGTTTAGTGAGTTCTAGGCGGAAGCTGTGTCTGTCAGAGGTCTAGATCGGTAGTGCGGGCTGTCTTGTCGGATGGAACGGTTGTGTTTGAGTTACCTAGCCCGCATTCCAAGACTCTGAAGCCTAGATTTCAGGTATGTTTCTATAAACGTAGTATTGATAGTTGTTTAGTTAAAGACAGTATGCGTGGTAAGATTAATGTGGTTGTATAGCGGTGTTCCGGTTTGGTTTAGTTATAGTATGTTTAGAATTCGGTGAAGTAACCGGTGTTTTTGTATACAGTTGTTTACCAAGTTAGATGACTAAAGGAATATGAAGTGTGTATGTCTAAGCCGCTATGAAGATAGTACGTGGTTGGGTAAGCATAGTCTTTTCCAGGGTATAGAGTAAGGTATAGCAAGAGTGTCAGTTAGGCTATAGTCTGTTTCAAGATAGTGACAGAGATATGGGGGTGATACGAAAATAGTTTATGAAGCACGTGTGTGTGTGTGAATGAACGTGTGAGTTATTTGTATCAGCCAGGTTACGTGACGTTTCTCATTGATCCAATATGTTGTGTGTTTAGCAAGTGTTACGTTGGGACTTTTGTTGTCTATTCAGAGTTCTTGTAAAGAGTGGAAAAGACGGACGCCGAGACGTCGAGTCACAGGTGGGACCTACGTGAGGTCATCCCTCCAGCTCTTCTGAGAGTGAGTCTGACTGGGACCAAGACACCCAAGTCAAAACGAGAACTGAGTACCGTACGAGAACGAGGACGTCCGTGCCAAAGAGACAGGACGGCAATAAGCGTACGACGAAGGACTTTCACGCCTAGACGTGAGAAGGACCAACGTAACCAGGCAACAACATCAAACAGGTTGGAGGCAATGTGAGACTAAGACCTAGCCTGGCAAAGATATTGTGATACGTGTGTGTGTGATAATAGAACAGTGTACATAGTTGATAATCATTTAAGTCGTTCTTTTTCATTTATAGTGTATAAAGGTTACTTTAGAAAGGGAGCCCGTGTGTTGTGTTTTACCGCATGAATGCGCCCGTCTGAGTCAGTGGCGGTGTATGCGTCTGTTGCGTGAGAGTCTGTGCGTACGACTGTGGGCAAGTCTGCGTGCGTTACACAGATCGACCATGATAGTTCAAAGGTGGTGTCAGAATAGGGTGCCGCCTTAAGGCGCCGAGCTATGCTGCCACCACCCTTGAACTATCATGGTCGAGCCATATCTTGCTGTGGTGTGTCGGGGCTGATTGAGTTAAAACTGTCTGCGAAGATGTTTTGTGAATTAATCGGCAAAACCATACCGCGCCAGCACAGGAAAGAAAATCCTATTCTGGTAAAACTGTCCTTTACTAATGAAACTGTCCTGCCGCTGTCAGCGATAAACGTCCTTGATTGTCAGAAAAAGGGACTGTCCCGTTCCACGCTAGTGAAAGTGTTTTTAAGAATCGATCGTCACTCTGTGTTGTTCTCGCCGGAGACATCGACCAAAGAGCTGAGTCGCTCTTCTCGTACAACAACGCTCATTTCTAGTCTCTCAGCAAGTTCCCGAGATCTGCAACAGGCATACATTTTCGTATGCCTCTGCAGTCGATGGAGTTGAAGGAAATATGTTGATGCTGCTAGTAAATACTGGTTCCTATTACCTTCCGCCTTCTCGGTCGTCTGCTGGAAACATTCGTCTGGATTTATCTGACCTTGAAAGCCGTGGCTTAACCAGTCATGTCCGTGTGCAATAGGCATAGATTCTCATGTGCCCTCGAACTTGAGAAGCAATGTTTATTGTCTGAATAACTTAAATCTCCGCCGTCTCAGGCGTAGGAAGTTATCATGTTTTAAAGACGAACTGCTCTTGTAAAACACGCTGCTTTCAGATCCTTCACCCGACCTCGTTCAAGTCGAGTGGCGTCCCAAATAAAGGTCGATAACTCCTACAAAGGCCGATAACTCGCACAAACAAGAACCGAGCGCTAACACTCTGCGCATGACTGCACAGGCCGGTTATTTGCGAGATAATGCAGAAAATAGAATGCTCTCTTCTAGCGTGCTCCAATTCAGCCTGTTTTGTACAAGCGCACTTTGCCAGGGCAGCTACGCAACATCCGTTATGATACTTGAAATAATAGAGGTTACGTTTTCGCCGGTCGACTCCCAAAACACGGTGGATAACCAGCTTGTACCATAAGCATATACAACACTCCCAGAGGCATAGATCCACATGAGCCCCCCCCCCCCACCCCCTCCCGCCCCCCCCCCCCCCCCCACGGAGATGTTTGGAGTGTTGTCTATGCTGATGGTAGGCCCGCTACAAGCTGGCTATCCGCCGTAATTTCCCTCTTGTTCGTTTTTAGTTCTCCCCCTGTAGCAAAACGTCTTCGGGCCCACGACGGCCGCAGCGGGCCCGCGCACAGACGTGCGCGAGCCCACTGCGGCCGTCGTGGGCCCCAGGACCTTTGCTTACTGGCTTGTTCGTCGCAAAAGGATAGCTCACTAATATTTGATGATTCGTCGCAAAAGGATAGCTCACTAATATGATGATGGACATGGGGACGTAGCTTAGTGGATAAGACACTGCGCTGGCAGTCGTAAGATCCCGGGTTCGAATCCCCTGGTGGGCAGGGATGGGATGTGGGTCAAATTTACGTACAGACTCGTTTTACGGTGCCTGTCTCGCCTTCGTGTGTACAGCACGCATAATCATCAAGTGCGCACGTTAAAAATCCCATTACCACTATTGGAAAAGAGAAGGTCCGGTAGGGCCGTTGGAATGGAAACAGAAATATATCACATGCACCGAAGTTAATAACACGGTGGAGGTTTGCACATAAAGTAGCGCTTAGTAGCAGCAGGCTTTCAAAGCTCCAGTTTCCATCCCTAGGTGCCTTGAGCATCTTTAAATAGAGCATCTTTAAATAGATGGAAATGTGCGCCTCGGAGACACCATACCATACCATACCATAAAGTCAGAATTAGTTTCCTAAAACGTAAGATCTACAAAGGTAAAGAATAAACATGTTCCGGTCTGTGATTCTGAAGCTAAAGGGACTAAACCGTAAGATGTAAAACTACGAAGTATTACATGCATAATAATTTGTGATTTAAATAAAATTATTTGCGATTATGTGCAGGCTATTCGTGAAGTATAGGTAATGATGCCTCGTTTTCCACTTGTAAAGTTCACAGCGTGGTGTGACATTATTTAGAGTTTCACGTCATCGCAGGCCACCGATAAAAGACAGAAGTTGCATTTTGGGTAATAAAAGAAGAAAACTGCATAGAATGACGTCGAACGAATGTCGTAGTGTGTCGAACCGAACAATGAGAATTAAACTCTCAGTAAGCATTCTGCGTGCTGGGTAGGCGATAATCACATCTCTCTCAAGAGAGAGAGAGAGAGAGAGAGAGAGAGAGAGAGAGAGAGAGAGAGAGAGAGAGAGAGAGAGAGAGAGAGAGAGAGAGAGAGAGAGAGAGAGAGAGAGAGAGAGAGAGAGAGAGAGAGAGAGAGAGAGAGAGAGAGATTTGATTTTGATTGATTTTACATTGCTTAACGTCCCGACAGCAACAAGACTTTCTCAGGACGTGCCTGCACTGCCTGTGAAAAACAAACTAAACAGAATATTGAATGTATGTCGCTAGCCGGTCCAATACGTTAAATAAACCTACGATATGGGGCCTAAATAAAGCTAAGACCATTTAGCAACACACATCCAATATCAATAGCTACAGGCAGTGCAGACAGTAGGGAGAGTCTATAAAAGGAAAAATACAGGTGAATGGACCAAGGGTAGACAGAAACACATGCCCCAGAATAGAAGGGAAAACCCACCCTGTGGGGCTGACCAGGGTGACCCTGGGAACTAAAAAGCAGTTAACCCCGCCCAAGTCCCCCAGGGCAGACCTGGATGGGGGAAAGAGAGAGAGAGAGAGAGAGAGAGAGAGAGAGAGAGAGAGAGAGAGAGAGAGAGAGAGAGAGAGAGAGAGAGAGAGAGAGAGAATTTAATCTAATTTCATTTATCTGGATAACTTTACTTCACTTGTATGTATCTGTTCAACTTGTTCTTGTTTGCGTTAAGTAAAACACCAGGGATGTAAGTTATGTTTTTATAAACCTAAATCTATATCTTTGTGTAATAAAGTTTAAGCATCATCCTTAGCATCAACATCCTCGTCACTCTCTCATTTAAGAATAATCAATAATAATAATATTGCCTCAGTACTGGGAACATGAACATGATAATCAATTACACCGTCTTCCCACTGTGTGTTGGCAGTTGTGAATTATGAATTGTCCCAGAAATATCAATGCATTCCAGAACTGCACAATTCGCAAAATAGTATGTGGAGTTAGCTAAATGGCAGCCAGAAAGCTGGCGCAATCGCAACAAATCTGGATCGATGTCCGTGAGTGAGCGGCGGCCGCTATCACGATAGGCCATCACTTGCACAATTGGTCTGTCCCATCAAGTCGCAAGTTACCCCAGGAAAACTTTCTCCATTCACGAGATTATCCCCCTCCCTCAGTGCCGAGATACGGAGAACAAGATCCGTTTGCAAGAGGCATAGATCCTCATGAGCCCCCGCAATTGCGGGGGCTCATGAGGATCTATGCCTCTTGCTTACACCACTTTGTATATTGTGTATCACCATGTTCCTTAGACGGCGGGGGCACTTGGGCCATGAAATAAAGAAATATTTCATAGACACAACCTTCGTCGAAACCGCCGAGTTTTAAAAAATCAAACAGAGCGAATGATTAGTATTGGTCGAAGGGGTTATGAGGATCCACGTTTCTTGCAGGTTAATAGGGGTTTGACTAAAGATCGCCCCTATTTTTTGGTCTAATTCTGTGCGCGAAATTTCAGCTGCCGTGCCGTGTAGTCCGACTGTCTCTCTCCTCTTGTCACGTTTTTGACCCAAGTCGAAATGAGCCATTAGAACCGAGTTTAACCGATGCCTGTCCTCTCGTTATGCAAAATAAATCACTCGTGCTTAGTTCGACCAATAAAATGCGAGCTAAAGCTCGTATTTTATCGGTCGAACTTAGCACTCGTGATTTATTTTGCAGAACGTGTGGTCAAGCATAATATCATTTATTTATACAACGATTTCTGAGAGTGTTCTAACCTCAGAATCGACACATTGTTTGGCGTTTCTCTTCGTGAAGTGGTTTGGTGCCTCAGTGGCTAGTCGTGATGAGACACTGCAACAAAATAGTCGAAAGTGCGGCGGAGACGGCACAACCTTTATCACCGAGCGTGAATTGAGACATGTGTCTTGTAACACACGGTCGGGAAAAGTGCGCGAGCTGAATAAACTTATTTTATATGTTGTGGAGTAAGTTACGTGTGGACGTCTACGTGTCCGTCATAGTTGGAATTTTGACCGCATGATAAATGTATTCTTCTCTTCTCTGCACCGCCAATATGATTTTAACCTCTTCGTCGCCGAGCAAAATAACAGGATCTAGCTGCACGAGACATAGATCATCATGAGCCCCCGCGGCTGCGGCTCACGAGGATCTATGCCTCTTGCTGAGGACACGGCAACTGTATCCGTGGTCCTTGGACGATTTGGGGCTTTCGGTGGTTAAATTAGCGAAGATTTCACAAACGAAATATGCATCCAGTGCAGTGGCAAGAAAAGGGTTACACCGGTTCGTCAAACTATTCATCGGAACAGTTATTCGTGTTCAAATTAAGTCACACAGACGTCGCTTTTTAGTGTTTCTCTCAAGCGTTCTAGTTGGACGAAAACGGCGATAACTGCATCCATTTTTGTCTGGTTATCTACATAATCGTCGACTCTGCTCTTCTAAAACTGGCACTCAAGTTGGACCTTAGCTCAATAAATAAACTAATCAAGTTAATGAATATATGCATTAATTGATTAGTTGATTCATTCGGCTGAAGTCTGACATCAAAAGTCTGAGTGAAGCCTAACTAATAATCGTATGCAGATGTTTGTAGTAGCCAACAAAAAGCTTCGTTAGAAGCATGCAATGCGTGATGTCCAAACCTTTAGAGCCAGATTGTCATTATGGAAAAGCTATTAGCTTAACATTTGGAAAATTCTCTCTGTCTGTCACGAGTCGGTCAAAGTCCGCATCAAGTCAGCTATTAATTTAAAAAGTATTTCAAATCAGCAGCCCAGCAATACATAATATGTTTCCTGGACCATTCTGGGGAAGGGCAATCATATGAAAGCTACCCCTACCTCCACCACTACACCCACCCTCAGATCTATTTAACCACGCCAACACCAGCAGACATTGTTTTTAAACCCTCCTTCACTGCCAGTAGACGCAGATTGTGTTTCTGAAATGTTTGTTATTTCAACGCCAAAGAGCCCTAACACAAACTGGTGGCAACAAGAGGTATAGATCCTCATGAGCCCCCGCAACTGCGGGGGCTTATGAGGATCTATAGCTCTTGCATTTGCTTGGTGTTCAGTTTTTCTCGGGAGTGAAGGGGTTAAGACCATAACTCATTCAACTGTCGCGTAACCTCATCCACGCAAGGGACACGGACATAAGCGAGACCAGGCAGGAGGAGAAAGAACCTCATGCGCCCCCGCATCTGCGTAGGCTCATGATGCTCTTTGCCTCTGGCGGTTGGGTGGCGTTCGAATTATCCCGACAGTGAATGGGGGTTAATGTTCCATATTAACCCTTGCAGACGATGCAGCTATAATGCAATCGGCGTATCTGGCCATTCCACTATCTGTCATCGAATCCGCTTCCATCACACGCGCTCATCTTTAATTTTTTACCGGTGATATCCATTCGTCATGACACTCCGTCTGCAGGAGGCAGAGATCCTCACGGGTCCTTGCAGCCCGCAGGGACACAGGAAAATACATGCAGCCATCTTCAAATATTTAACCCTTTTAGCGCCATGGGCGCATTTCGCGAATTTTGGAAGTGTTACTTAACGACTATGTACCACTTGCAGGAGATGGACTGACCATGATAATTCAAGGGTAGTGCCAGATTAGCTTGGCGCTTTGAGGCGCCAAGCTAATCTTGCACTACCCTTGAATGATCTCCTGCTGTAGGGTGTTGGCGCTGAAAGGGTTAACGATAAGCCAAGGGTTCCAGTTTATGTGTTTGTTATGTAGCCACACGTTTCGATGAGCGAAATAATTTAGGCCCTAAACCAGGGAAAAACTGTGGTCGTGATCTCTGCAAAAAATGTGACATCAACTCCATTGTTGTTACACACAACCCTGGAATGAAAAAAAAAATTCGACTGTTTATGCAGTATAAGCAACGACCTCATTTACGTAATTTAATTGTTCATCAGACCTCGACGGTGTGAATTTCTCTTTGCTCTGCACTCAGGGTATGGGAGGCTGAGCTAGAAACTGATCAGAACATTGCGTCACGGTGCCGGATGCATGAATTAATAAGGGATTGGTGGTGTGGTTTGTTTTCTTTTGGCCATTAACCCATTTAGCTCTGACACAAGGCAACAAGACCATCAAGTTCAAGGGTGGTGTCAGAATAGTTTAAGCGCCTGCCTATCGGCGCCAAGCTATTCTGGCACCGCCCTTGAACTTTCATGGTAGCCATGTTTCCTAAACTTTCGTGCAGTCTGCAGTGGACAAACACCAAATTCTGATTTTGCGGTTCAGTACGTTAACGCTGCACTGACCAATCTATTCTGGCACCAACCTTGAACTATCATGTTTGACATGCGTCCTGAACTGCCATGTAGCCTCTAGCTGACAACTCAGTCCAAAAGCTAAGAATTTTGACCGCAGGTCGTGATGTGTTTAATGTACCGTGAACTTTGTGGCTTAGCCATGCAGCTGTTGTCTTCCGCGCGGCTTAATGGAACACACATGTTTCGTTTGGTATCTTGGTCCACACACGGAAACCAGTATCAATTAATTAAACACAAACACGCACACACTTGAAAACGCACATGCAAGCACACACACGCGCCAGCGCACACACGCACACGTACGTAAGCACGCACGCACGCACACATGCACACGCACACAAACACACACACATGCATGTACGCACGCCAGTCGCACACCACACCGCACCGCACCACCCACACCCACACGCACACATGTACGCGCACGCAAACACGTAGGCACCCAAGCACACTCGTAGGCACGCACGCACGCACACACTCACGCGCGCGCACACACACACACAAACACACACACACACACACACAAACAAACACACACACACACAAACACACACACACACACAAACACATACACACACTTCAAACACCACACCGGTCACACTGCACACATCCGAAAACTAACAGCAGTTCAACCGCAGTTAACCCATATCATACTGAGGCTAACAGCTTCAAATTTGTACACTGCCATATGCAAGCTACATTATAGTAGTTACAGATAGGGATATAGACCAATGGCTTTAGTTCAAGGGTAGTGCCAGAATAGCTTGGCGCCTAGAGGCGCCAAGCTATTCTGGCACTACCCTTGAACTATTTCAAACTTATTTCACACACTGGTGTATTCCGAATGATAAGGGTTAAGCAGAAAAATCGCGTACGAAAACTAATAGCAACTAGTGAAGCGTGCATTTGACTGGTTCAAAACAATGGCAAAAGTCTGGTCCTGCCGTGAAAATGGAGAGCGCGATAAACCAGCAGATTTGACTGGTTCAGTGCCCGTTGACGTAAACTGTGTTTCTGCAGTCTTCGTCAGTTGAACATCATCAAGCCCTAGCTGTCCTAGGAACATAGATACAAAGTGGTGTCAGCAAGAGGTATAGATCATTATAAGCCCCCGTAACTATAGGGGCTCATGCGGATCTATACCTCTTGCAGTTGGGTGTATTCAAATTTGGCGGCACTGAACGGGTTAACTTCCACCGGCACACCAGGAGAAGTGGGTCATCCACATGCCTGACACCCATTGCCATACGGCTTTGCAATAGACAATTTCCAGTAACCAGATCAGTGTAGGTGAATACTGCAAGTACTTCGACAAAAACAGTGAATTAAAAGTCCGGACAAACATGCGATATCGCATGTTTGTGAGAGCTTTTAATCCGATGCGCCAGGATGTCACTTTCGGCCCAAAAATCTTAAAGGCCGGCATTGGCAGTTTGACCTACGGAAGTCAAAGCGCAGCTTTTTTTTTCCGCCTAACATAACCACAGTTATTTAAACTGAACATCTATATCATAATTACAATCAAATAAAACCATATCATATGCAAAACATAATTACAATATATATATATAATTAAACAATATTAAGCGCAAATTAAATAGTTTGTTATCAGGCACAATTTGACTTGGAATTCTCTCCCTCATAAGAATACGATATTATTTCTGATGCACACTAAAAATAGCACGGGAACATGTACCCTATGACCAATAGTTAAGTAGGGAATGCGGTCAGGTAAAGTTCCGTGCAGACCCATGCACGTGGCCTGTGGTGTGACTAGCTAAATCATACCTTCAACAAGAGACATGCAGGATGGATGAGACACTTACTTCAGAACAGGAAAGGTTCGCTTCGCCGGACAGAGAGAGAAGCACGTATGAATTATTGAAACTATTTCCAGCGGCTGTCAATGCTTTCTCTTTGATGCCAGAACCTCACGCTTAACCAGTAAAGCCATGTGACCATCTGACAGGATGTGCGACGACCATGACTATGATAGTTCAAGGATAATGTCAGAATAGCCATGGTCGATCTATTATTATTATTATTATTATTAACTCATTCAGCGCGACGGCCGTATTTCCCAAATTTTGGAGGCGTCATCTAATGACTATGTACCACTGAGTTGCAGGAGATGGATTGACCATGATAATTCAAGGGTAGTGCCAGATTAGCTTGGCGCCGACAGGCGCCAAGCTAATCTGGCACTACCCTTGAATTATCATGGTCGACCTTTCTCCTGCTGTAGTGCGTCAGGGCTGAATGGGTTAAGCGCATTTTCGCTACAGTCAGGATCAAACCAATGCAAGAAAGAGAGAGAGAGGGGGAGAGAGAGGGGGAGAGAGAGAGAGAGATGATGATGATGATGATGAATCTTTATTTATTCAGGATAAAGCTATTAGGCAACTCAATGCCTGTCTTACAAGCTGTCCTGTAAACAAACAACATAACAGGAAAATAAACAGAGCATGCAAATACTAACAATAATAATAATAATAAGAAGAAGAAGAAGAAGAGGAAGAAAAACTACGGGAAAAAAACGCAATGGAGAATTTGTAACTGCCTCCGATGCAAAAAGCAAGAGAACGAAACGCGTGCACAGCATTAATATTATACTCATCTAAGACAGTGTCATAGAATCAGCAGCATCAATAGCGTATAGTGACACCAACAACACAATAGATGATCAGGTAGCAAATTTAAGGAGAAAGAGAAAAAATTTGACGTTTACGTGTTATCAGCAGAATTATTTTTATATGGCAAACTGTGAAGTCACGCTGATTGGAAGTGAGTGTGCAATGCACGTTTAAAATGGATTTTATCGCAAAATGATTTAATGTTTAATGGCAATGAGTTCCAGACAGAACTACCAGAAAATAGAAGGCTTGACTTGTAGAGATCTATCCGTGGGCGGGGTAAGTGAAGCAAGTCATTCCTCGTATGTAGGTGATGCCGAGGGCTGAAGTTAAATATCATGCGCAGATATTCCGGGGCTTGATAATGAAATATTTTGTGCATGAGGACGCATTTGTTAAATTTGAGTTGTTCCTTCAGTGTAAGCAGGCCAAGGGATTTTATTTTCTCAGCCGTGGAAATAGGGTGAGGAATAATTAACTTAACTGAACGACGATACAGCGAGTTTAGTTTTTTAAAATAAAGTTCACTGCATTCGTCCCACAAAGAGGACGCATAGTCACAGTGGCTTTTAATGTGTGCGTGAAAGAACAATGTACAGCACTTTGTACTAAGAATATGTCTAAGTTTAGATAGCAGAAATACATTCCTGGACAAGGTTTTGCACAAACTGTCGATATGTGGCGACCAGTTCAGCTGGTCGTCAATTACAACTCCCAGTAGGCGGTGCCTGGATACTTGTTGGATAGGTTTATTGCCAAGTGACAGTTTCAGAGGGGCAGGATGTAGCTGACGCTTTTGGCGGGTTGTTATCAACATGCTTTTGGTTTTAGAAGTACTGATTAGCATGCGATTTTGCGCACACCAATCTGACACTTCATCGAGACTCTGCTGGAGGATACAATTTAGCGTCGTTTCACGTTTGTCTGATGTATGCAGAGTTGAATCGTCAGCAAAGAGTTCGCATTTAACCTCAGGATTTGAGATGGAAATAGGTAGATCATTGATGAATAAAGAAAATAAAAGAGGCCCTAGGATAGATCCTTGGGGAACTCCGTGCATCACTATACCTTCTTTCGAATACCGCCCATTTGAGTACACCTTCTGTCGGCGGTTACTGAGGTAGGAGGAGAAAAAAGCTATAGAGTTCGAATCAAGCTTATATACTGAAAGTTTCTTTAAAAGAATGTTGTGATCGACTAAATCAAATGCTTTGGTTAGGTCCAGAAAAACTGCACCATTTAATTTGGAATTGTTTATTGATGAGAGCCAAGAGTCAACAATGTGAACGAGGGCAGTATGACATGAGTGTTTAGGTCTAAAACCAGACTGAAGAGATACGAGGAGGCGGTGATTCTCCAAGAATTGGAGTAGGTGCTTATGAACGTGTCTTTCTAGTGGCTTCGATAATAGTGATAACACTGAAATAGGACGGAAATCGTTTGGACTTTTGGGATCTGTACATTTGGGAATGGGGACAACTTTAGCATCTTTCATGGCATCTGGAAAAATACCTTGCTTGATAGAAAGGTTGAATATAAATGTCAAGGTGTCAGCTGTGTATGGAAGGGACAATTTCAGTACCATGTTGTTTATTCCATCCAGGCCACACGATTTACTTGTTAGAGTAGAAATATATTTACCTACTTCAAACACTGTCATAAGAGGTATGGAGAATGACGCATGAGAATGAGAGAGAGAGAGAGAGAGAGAGAGAGAGAGAGAGAGAGAGAGAGAGAGAGAGAGAGAGAGAGAGAGAGAGAGAGAGAGAGAGAGAGAGAGAGAGAGAGAGAGAGAGAGAGAGAGAGAGAGAGAGAGAGAGAAAACCGATTTGAAATTAAGAAAAAGTGCTAGTGAAAACGGATGCGTCTGGACAGCGTTGTCCTCAGGGCATAATGGGTTAACCCAGGATAACCCACTCAATATCAAGCACGATTCACCTGCAAAAGTCATAGATCCTCACGCGCCCCTTTGTGATGAAGCTCTATGCTTGTGCATAGTGCTCGCACAATAGGATTAGTACGGTACGGTTTTTGTTAACGGTTTGTTTGTGCCGAAAGTCCGTGGGGCCTGCTGTCCACGTGGAATAGGTAAGACATGGTTAGCACGGGATTTTTTAGTGAGTTCTGTTTAGTGAGTTCTAGGCGGAAGCTGTGACTGTCAGAGGTCTAGATCGGGAGTGCGGGCTGTCTTATCGTATGGAACGGTTGTGTTTGAGTTACCTAGCCCGCATTCCAAGACTCTGAAGCCTAGATTTCAGGTATGTTTCTATAAACGTAGTATTGATAGTTGTTTAGTTAAAGACAGTATGCGTGGTAAGATTAATGTGGTTGTATAGCGGTGTTCCGGTTTGGTTTAGTTATAGTATGTTTAGAATTCGGTGAAGTAACCGGTGTTTCTGTATACAGTTGTTTACCGAGTTAGATGACTAAAGGAATATGAAGTGTGTGTCTAAGCCGCTATGAAGATAGTACGTGGTTGGGTAAGCATAGTCTTTTCCAGGGTATAGAGTAATGTATAGCAAGAGTGTTAGGCTATAGTCTGTTTCAAGATAGTGACAGAGAGGGGGTGATACAAAAATAGTTTATGAAGCACGTGTGTGTGTGTGTGTGAATGAACGTGTGAGTTATTTGTATCAGCCAGGTTACGTGACGTTTCTCATTGATCCAATATGTTGTGTGTTTAGCAAGTGTTACGTTGGGACTTTTGTCTATTCAGAGTTCTTGTAACGAGAGTGGAAAGACGGACGCCGAGACGTCGAGTCGCAGGTGGGACCTACGTGAGGTCATCCCTCCAGCTCTTCTGAGAGTGAGTCTGACTGGGAACCAAGACACCCAAGTCAAGCGAGAACTGAGTACCGTACGAGAACAAGGACGTCCGTGCCCAAAGAGAGACAGGACGGCAACAAGCGTACGACGAAGGACTTTCACGCCTAGACGTGAGAAGGACCAACGTAACCAGGCAACAACATCAAACAGGTTGGAGGCAATGTGAGACTAAGACCTAACCTGGCAAAGATATTGTGATACGTGTGTGGTGTGATAATAGAACAGTGTATATAGTTGATAGTCATTTAAGTCGTTCTTTTTCATTTATAGTGTATAAAGGTTACTTTAGAAAGGGAGCCCGTGTGTTGTGTTTTACCGCATGAATGCGCCCGTCTGAGTCAGTGGCGGTGTATGCGTCTGTTGCGTGAGAGTCTGTGCGTACGACTGTGGGCAAGTCTGCGTGCGTTACAGTGGTGACCCTGTTTTAGCGGTAGGTTAGAGGTATTTGCGGGCGATAGTGAGTAGCGATTTTAGGGTAGGTCACTATTTTCTGCGTAGGTTGATGTTGTTGTAAGTTCTCATTTTCAGTTTTTCCGTTGATTTGGTTGTGGTATTTGTTTTTTACGTGCTCAAGTTTGGGAAGTTGTTGTAGCAAATATGGAGGTAGACCCGGTAGAGGCTTACATTAAACAGGGTGAAAGGTTAGGACTTAGGGATGAGAAGCTTTTTGATTACGTAGAGAAATGTAGGGATAGAGAAGATAGAGCGAGAGAGAGAGAAGCTCAGAGAGAAAGAGAAGAGAGAGTGCTTAAGGAGAAGGAGTTAGAGGTTCAGAGGGTGAGGGACGAGAAAGAATTAGAAATTCGTAGACTTAGAGAGGAGAAAGAGTTGGAAATGCAGATACAGAGGGAGGACAAAGAGCTAGAAATTCAGAGAGAGCGAGAAGAGAAGGAAAGAGTCCTAAAGGAGAAAGAGTTAGAAGCTCAGAGAGAGCGAGAAGAGAAAGAAAGGGTCTTAAAAGAGAAGGAATTAGAAGTACAGAGAGAAGAGAGAGCGTTTCAGAGAGAGAAGGACGAGAGGGAACATGCGTTAAGAAAGAAGGAACTAGAGTATCGGAGGGAAGAAAAGGAGAGAGATAGAGAGGTGCAAATGCAGTTAGCTCGAGATGCGGGATCTAGACCAGATAGTGATTCAGTAGGCCGAGGAATACGCAATTTTCCTAAACTGCCGATGTTTAAAGAGTCCGTGGACTCTATTGACGCTTTTTTGTGCCGTTTCGAGTCTCATGCGCAGGCGTTGAGTTGGCCTCCTGCCAACTGGCCCGTTTTGCTTTCGTCTGTGCTAGAGGGTCAGGCCTTGAGTCTTTACCATAGTTTGACCGTTTCGGGGAACATAGAGTACGAGACTTTGAAGGAGTGTCTCTTGCAGAAGTTCCAGTGTAATGCGGAAGGTTTTAGAGAACGCTTGAGAGCTTGTCGGCCAGAGACAGGGGAATCGTTTATGTCGTTTGGCAAACGATTGTCCCATTTGCTCGTACGTTGGGTCGAACTGTCAAAGATCGACCACACGTACGAAGCATTGTTCGATCTCATGTTGGCTGAACAGTTCTTTGGGAGCGTTTCCAAGGATCTAGCGGTATTCTTGAGAGAGCGTAACCTCAAAACTACGGACGAGTTGGTACAGCACGCGGAGGCTTTTCGGATGGCGCATCCTACGAAAAACCTCGCGCGTAGGACCGAGACACCGCCATTCGGGTTGGTCGCTGCTGACACGACTGAGGGTTACCGGGGCATCAATACTTTACGTGGAGCCCAGTGGGTTAACGGTAGAGGTACTTTGCGTTTTCGACGCGGTGATCGAGGTAACAGCAATGGCGGTAGCGATCCGTACGCACGTGGAGGGACTTCTTTGCGTGGGTATGGTCGTGGTCGTTTTGCGAGTTCGGACACTCAGTGTTTTTCTTGTCGTTGGTACGGGCACTTCAGTCGGAACTGTCCCTACCACAGTGCAGGCGCGCAGTATATTGGTTATCAGGAACACGGGCAGATTGCTCACCAGGGTCATAGCGACACTGGTCGAGTAGATGGGGCTGGACAGCTCACTCACACGGCCACTGTGGCGGTGCCAGTAGAGGAGCCTCAGCTGGGTGTGTTGTGCTCAGCTGACGGCGGGGGCTACTTACCGGTCGGGAAGGGTATAGTGAATGGTTTTCTGGTTTCAGTTCTACGCGACTCAGGGGCCACCACCGCAGGGGTTAGACGTGGTCTCGTTCGGGATGATCAGTTCACAGGGGAGACGCAGAAAGTGGTTTCATTTGGTGGAAGGGTCGAGTCTTTCCCTTTAGCCAAGATCCACGTTCAAACTCCGTTCTTTGTAGGGGAGTTGATTTGTTGTGTCATAGACGAGCCGATCGTCGACTTGATCGTCGGAAACATGAAGGGTGTCCAGCCAATCGTCGGGATGTTCGGAGCGATTAAAGGTTTTCGTGTCCATCGGGAGGGTGCTGCATGCGTTGCAATATCAGCTGTGGACAATTCGCCTCTGGACTCTATCTCGCCTGCCGCGCTTATTGAGTTGCAGCAGGCAGATAGATCGTTACAGGGTTGGTTTGACCAAGCCGCAGAGGGCGAGTTCAGGGACAGTGGATGGAACGGATACCAGTTTGTGATTGAAGACGGCTTGTTACGGCGTCGTTTTTGGAAGGAGGGCGCACCGTTAGACGTTCCTACAGCCGTACAGATCGCCGTGCCGTCTTCGCTGCGTGCCAAGGTTATATCGACGGCCCATGACGCGTTGGTAGCTGGGCATTGCACCACTAGACGAACGCTGGCTCGCGTCCGTCTCCGGGGTTCATGGCCGGGTGTGGCGGCGGACGTCGCGCGGTATTGTCGATCGTGCGTCGTTTGTCAGGATAATCCGCCGTATAGACAGGGCTATGCCGGAATGGGTAGAAAAAGCGGTCCGGATGGTTGGCTTCCCCGTCGGATTCGCCGGAAATAGGTTAGTTCCCAATAGGTAGGTAGGTCGGAAGTTGTCGTCTCGCGATTGTGTGTTTGTGTATGCAGTGCGATCTTCAGTTGTGCGTTGAGGCGTAAGGCTGTCATCTTTTTTCTTGTATTCTAGGTAGTAAAAGTTAGTCCTTTCCTGTTTTCGGATAATATTACGTCGAGTAGTCTTAAAAAGAAACTCGGTCGTTTCTTTTTTTTCCCGAGGAAGGGGGAATTGTGATGAAGCTCTATGCTTGTGCATAGTGCTCGCACAATAGGATTAGTACGGTACGGTTTTTGTTAACGGTTTGTTTGTGCCGAAAGTCCGTGGGGCCTGCTGCCCACGTGGAATAGGTAAGACATGGTTAGCACGGGATTTTTTAGTGAGTTCTGTTTAGTGAGTTCTAGGCGGAAGCTGTGACTGTCAGAGGTCTAGATCGGGAGTGCGGGCTGTCTTATCGTATGGAACGGTTGTGTTTGAGTTACCTAGCCCGCATTCCAAGACTCTGAAGCCTAGATTTCAGGTATGTTTCTATAAACGTAGTATTGATAGTTGTTTAGTTAAAGACAGTATGCGTGGTAAGATTAAAGCTGAGAAACAGTCAAAAAACTCCGCCCCGCACGTGTTTTAAAAAAACTTTGCAGGACCCAGCGAGGGCCCTCTCTTCGTGAACGTTCGGCTAACTTCGGCAAACCGGTTTGCTACTCAGTTGACTGAGTTTTCAACTGCGTTTGTCGTGCTGGCAAAACTCCCGTGAAAAAGACAGGCCACTTCCTGTTTGCAGCGAGTGGGCACCGCGATCACTGATCTAAACCAGCGATATTTTTACTGATATCAACAGTAGCAGACGACACTCGACCACCCGACGGACAGAGCAGGCCATTTGTGCCTTGCCTGGACGCACACTGGATATGGACCAGGCCGAGCATCCGTAAGTTACACAGTACAGCCTGAAGCTTATTTGATATCGGAAGGGTGAGGAAAGAGGGGTTATTTGTCGTTTAGTGTTTGTTGTTATATCTTTTCACCTGGAGTGGCCTACAGCAAATATTTTCTCCATACGAAGGGCAGCTACTAAAAATCAGCTTGACCCATGGCGACCTTGTATCTTTTGGCATCTATGTATGTAAACAGTCGATTCTCTTTCTCTCTCTCTCTCTCTCTCTCTCTCTCTCTCTCTCTCTCTCTCTCTCTCTCTCTCTCTCTCTCTCTCTCTCTCTCTCTCTCTCTCTCTCTCTCTCATCCAATTTACTGTATTGGTTGTACATCACAATGCTTCTTTATTTATTTATATTAGCCTATATTGGACTGGAGGTACGTGTTGAAAAAATTCGTTCACAACTACAAAGTATCAGGAGTCATACTTACAGCACGTACAGCCGTACATTCTGCCATCATAGTCCCCAGCGCGTAAAATCCGTGGCTGTCGGTCAGTTTCAAAGTGTCACAGAATCGTCTGCTGTTGTCCGATCTGCTAATCGCGATGATTTCCGTGCAACAGGAAGTGGTCTGTCGTTTTCCGAGGATTTTGCAAGCTCGGGATACGCAGTTGCCAACTCCGTCAACTGAGTTACGAACCGATTTTGACCCACTTAGGGGCAGGGCCCAAGCTGGGTCCTGTAGTCTTTCTAAAACACGTGCTGGGCAGGTTTTTCTCATTGCACCTCAGCTTTAATGTGGTTGTATAGCGGTGTTCCGGTTTGGTTTAGTTATAGTATGTTTAGAATTCGGTGAAGTAACCGGTGTTTCTGTATACAGTTGTTTACCGAGTTAGATGACTAAAGGAATATGAAGTGTGTATGTCTAAGCCGCTATGAAGATAGTACGTGGTTGGGTAAGCATAGTCTTTTCCAGGGTATAGAGTAATGTATAGCAAGAGTGTTAGGCTATAGTCTGTTTCAAGATAGTGACAGAGAGGGGGTGATACAAAAATAGTTTATGAAGCACGTGTGTGTGTGTGTGTGTGTGTGTGTGTGTGTGTGTGAATGAACGTGTGAGTTATTTGTATCAGCCAGGTTACGTGACGTTTTTCATTGATCCAATATGTTGTGTGTTTAGCAAGTGTTACGTTGGGACTTTTGTCTATTCAGAGTTCTTGTAACGAGAGTGGAAAGACGGACGCCGAGACGTCGAGTCGCAGGTGGGACCTACGTGAGGTCATCCCTCCAGCTCTTCTGAGAGTGAGTCTGACTGGGAACCAAGAAACCCAAGTCAAGCGAGAACTGAGTACCGTACGAGAACAAGGACGTCCGTGCCCAAAGAGAGACAGGACGGCAACAAGCGTACGACGAAGGACTTTCACGCCTAGACGTGAGAAGGACCAACGTAACCAGGCAACAACATCAAACAGGTTGGAGGCAATGTGAGACTAAGACCTAACCTGGCAAAGATATTGTGATACGTGTGTGGTGTGATAATAGAACAGTGTATATAGTTGATAGTCATTTAAGTCGTTCTTTTTCATTTATAGTGTATAAAGGTTACTTTAGAAAGGGAGCCCGTGTGTTGTGTTTTACCGCATGAATGCGCCCGTCTGAGTCAGTGGCGGTGTATGCGTCTGTTGCGTGAGAGTCTGTGCGTACAACTGTGGGCAAGTCTGCGTGCGTTACACCCTTGTTTCCACCGGCCGCTGTTAAACAACAAGAAGATGGGATGAACCATAACCCACAAAGTCCCTTCTATATGAGAGCTGTCCTCGCTGTCAATGATCTCTACCTTGTCTTTAACCTGATTCTGTTGCTGAATTATCTCCTATTGAAAAAGTCTCGCAGATCTGCCAAAGCGTCAGTGAGTTTTATAAGGGGCATAGGACATTCGCGTCATTGATTTGTCAAACGTCATTTGTCATGACGTAAGTTTTAGTTTTACAGTCTTTCTATAATTTGAGTGAAAGCAGGTTGGCTTTACCTACTACATGATATACTAAGTACACGGGTCATTTGCATGCTCTTCTGAAAAATCGCGTCGATGTGTGTGCTTGTTAGTGCGTGCGTGCGCGCGCGCTCCAAACATTTCCAAGAGGCTTAGATCCTCATGCGCCTGGAGGGCGCATGAGGATCTAATCCTCATGTAGATGCGCGCATGTTTGTGTGTGATCAGAGAGGGAGAGCCGCGCGCGAGAGAGAGAATGACGTCATATTTAGATATGGTGACGGAGTTGCCTCTTTTACATCACCGACACTGTCTGACTTTCCGTAGAAGTAAAGGTTTCTTAGTGTTTTCTTTCTGAAAAGAATTATTTTTTTACTAAGAAGTTGAAAGGATACAAAGCTGGCTAACGAACTCATCTAATGTCTTTCTCCAAACTAGCTATATGCAAAAGTTCAAGTACATAATATGACAAAAATTACGGACTGTAATTTGGGTCGACCGACTTCTTATAAACGGTTGTTTATGTCTTCAATGAGACATTCAAT
>BTPG01000004.1:66523244-66533244 GCA_036245525.1 Semisulcospira habei | reverse complement strand
TCAAGACAATACCATCATGGAACCAATCGTGCAAGCATAGATCCTCGTGAGCCCCCACACTTGTGGGGGCTCACGAGGATCTATGCTTCTTGTATCATGTGACATACGATAGAAAGTAGGATTGCAATTGGTGTAAGATTAACCTACTCCAGGGCAACATATACTATACACTAAAGGTAAGGTCTAGGGGCCAGTGGCTCCAGTTCTGATTTCAGGGTGTCTTCTTTAAAAAAAATCGGATCTTGCTAAAACTGGCGAAACTGACCGAACAAACTTCCAAATCGCTTTGACTACTTCTTCGGCGATGCTGCCAAAGCAGAAAATGTTCCATGAGAGATTTAGTGTATTGCACTACAGGCACATGATCAATTCACCGTTTGTCACAAAAATCACGCTTTTTTCACAGTGCCTCATGCTTACATTTCACGTGCGGGACTAACATACTGTCTGTGAGATGTGGTCACTCGTCATTCTTTATAAGCAGCGGTATGGTCACTGTCCTGTAGCGAATGACACTGCCTGCTCAAAAACAAAACCCAAACCTATACACAGTGGAGCGTGGGAGAACACTCTAGCCGTGGTGGCTACAAGATGGCGTCCGCATAAGAAAAGTTACTCAATGTGTCACACTGTCATCTGCCGACTCTAACATCGGTTCCTGGTCTGGCCGGCCAACATCAGTGTGCAGACCGTCAGACGCCGTCTGCACGACCACCGGCTGCACCCACGTCGTCCAGCTGTGTGTCCTCGGTTGACACCACTCTACAGAGCAGCACGCCTCGCCTGGTCAACCCGACATGAGAGACAGACTCGCCGGCAGTGGAGCCAGACCTTGTCCACGGACGAGTGAAGAATCATATGGAGCATAAAAATGGCTGAATCCGGGTCTGGATGCGTTGGGGGGAGCGCTGCCCGGATGATACACTATTGGAAAGGATAGCCAATCTAAAGGGCTCCCTGTTGGTCTGGGGTGGGATCAGGGAGCACCACAGAACTCTTCTACTGTACCACGTTCAAGGAATACTGAATGGACGTGCTGCTACAGAGATGAGATTCTGGTTACCTTGGTTATCCCGGCTCTTATCTAGATTGGACCAATGCCATTTTCTAAGTTGACAACGCCACACCCCATCGTGCGCAAATAGTGACATATTCAGCAATAGGCTAAAATAAGTCATATGGACCGGCCATCCTGTAGTCCAGCTGAGCACGTATGGGACATAAAACTGGACCGCAACATTAGAGACAAACCACCCACCGCCAAGAAACTTTCAGCATTTGCTGGTACTCCTGCAAGCAGAATGGCAGTCCATTCTGTAAAGAGAACTCGCCAGCCTTATTTATTGAAGGTGGTCACACTACTATTAAGCAATGCAATTTTGTCAAGGTCCAAACACGAACACTAGTCTGAAAATTACCGCTGTTGTGAAATGTGTAGAGCAATTATTTAAAAATTCATCAAAAACTCGTGTTTAGAGTGGGTTAAATACAAGTTTGGAATCTGTTTAAATAAACTTCTCTGAAAATTGCAGAATCTTGGGCTCAGTTGTATTTACGATATGCGTGTTTGTTCAAATGGTTCTTAACGTATACTGCATAGTCAATACATAGCGAAACAGCTAGTGTACGTGGCATCTGCAAGAGACATAAATCCTCCTGAACCCCCGCACTTGCGAGAGCTCATGAAGATCTATGCATCTTGTGACATGCGGATCAAGGACTTCAAAGGACGCCTAACCTTTTCCTGAGGCATTGCTTGATGACATTTCAACACCACAGTAAAACAGTTAATTAGCAAGAGATGTACATCAAGTCTGGAACCTGTCTGCTACAGCAAAGCGTCTTCCTGGCGTGGATTTTGCTTTAAACTCATTCAAGACGCCTCGCATAAATAGCTGCGGAAGTGCCATATAACATAGCCGCAGGCAAAGCTATACGACACTTTCTCAGCTACTGATTCGGAGCGCCTCAAACGAGTTAACCCATTCAGCCCTGACGCACTACAGCAGGGGATGGGTCGACCATGATAATTCAAGGGTAATCTGACACTGCCCTTGAATTATCATGGTCGATCCATCTCCTGCAACTGGTTCATAATGAATTAGATGACGCCTGCAAAATTTGGGAGATACGGCCGTCGGGCTGAATGAGTTAATATTTATTGTCCCTCGAAGAGGAAGTTTGGACTGCCTTCCCCGGCAAAAGTCACCACAGAAACCGCGCCACCTGACACACTCAAGTACGTGTTACATGTACACAACCTACCCCTACTTTATGTACGGGTTCTTCTAAAGGAAAAGCAAACCTACGATTTCGGACAGGTTTGTGGCTGTTGTTTCGTTTCTGTGCTAAACTCTTCTAGGGTCAATCAGCAGGGTGAGAGGCCGGAATGCGTATGATGGCTGTATTTATTTTTAAAAGATATTTTATTTATTACCCCACCACGAACTGGCCACACTCTGAATAAAGGGGAATTCAGATCCCTTGTTGTGTGCCTGCTTTTAATTAATCCACCATTATGTGACCACACTCCGAATAAAGAGAGTTTTTAAAATTTCTGAATCCTGAGAAAGACTTGAAAGTTGTTACGCTGGGAGCTTACTACGGCTGCCCGCATACCATTGCCATAACAACAGCTGCTGTAGCTTCAGATGGTGTTGGCTGAAGTCGCCCAGTGCCAGAGGCATGGACGGACTGGGTGACGTGGCTTGGAGAGGGGACATCAAACGGTTCCAGGCCCTTGTAGGGCGTCGCACCAAACAGCGCGTTTTTCAAGTAGAGCGACGAGGGCCAAAAAACGGAAAACTCCGTCATTGCATTCTTTAATTTGAAACACAGATTTAACCCTTTCTCTGCCGAGAAAACGTGAACGCATTCCAACTGCAAGAGGCATAGATCCTCATGAGCCCCCGCAGTTGCGGGGCTCATGAGGATCAATGCCTCTTTCTGACTCCACTTTGTTTCCATGCTCTTTGGACGCCTGGGGCACTCTGGCACGGAATGAACAAAGATTTTTTAGAAACACAGCTTGCGTCCGCTAGAAGAGAAGGGATTAAATAAGAATAATCCTTTGCAGCAGGGACCGTATGCTCTCACGTGGCCCTGGAGCTGCAGGGACTCATTTTTATCTGTGCCTCCTGCGCACAGAAATACCGGAAACACTAAAAAGGTTTAAACTCCCATGACCACCTTCCTATTCGACAGAGGCTGTAAATGAAGACAACCCGTGCCAGCAAGAGGCATAGATTCTCACAAGCCTCCTGCAAATGCAGGGGCTCGTGAGCATCTATGCCTTTTGCAGCCAGAAAAAGATTCGTTTTAGAACTGGAGGAAAAACTGAGAGGCCGCTTGACTGTGAGAGAGCGGAAACAAGAGGGGAAACAGGAATGTGCAGAAAGGGATGTCAACTTTGAAGTAGGGCCTGCCGCTTGTGTGAAGGCTTCTCGAGGGTGCTACTCTCCACTCGGTGAGTGCTCAGGGACTCATCACGGAGTGCATTTGGGGCTTGATGTGCAGTGGTACAAGTTAGTCAGTTAGATGGGTTTAACGCCGATCATGTGACTAGGGCCATATCAAGCAGGAAGGGTAAGAGTCTGGCCAGCAAGACTAAAAGGAAGGTCTTTAAAAGAAAAATTCTGGTTAAAACGTAATGCAGAGATGGATGATTACCTACGATAGTTCAAGGGTGGTGACAGAATAGCTTGGCGCCTATAGGCGCCAAACTATTCTGTCACCACCCTTGAACTTTCATGTTCGACTTTTGCATTGACCTCGGTTTCCGACAATAGGCTTCAGCAAGCTGAAAGTCGGTCAGAGAAATGAAAGACAAAGACCTGTCTCCTCAACTGTCAGTAATGCAGTCTTCACGTGACAACAAGTCCCAAATTTAGCCGGAAGTTTGACCTCGAGCGCTGAATGTGTGAGTTTGTTGTAGTGATCCTCATGGGCAAAAAAGAAATGGTTTCTGGAGCGTCCATTTCTTTGATATTTACACCACAGCTCTCAGTGTCTTTTGTGCTCCATGTAAACGCCGCAGGCTTCGCATACCTTCCTGTGCGAGGCACTGTCTGTTTTGTTGTTATTCTTTTCATCGACTGCGTGGTTTACAGCCTCACGGGCGAGCGACCCCCTGTGTAGCGCGTTCATGTTTGTCTCAAAGCGATCCTTGGCATGTCCTTGTTCTTGTGGGTTACCCCGCGAAGGGGATCTGGATGGCTCTCTGGCAGAGCGTTCGCCTTTCATCTAAAAGGTCGCGTTTTCGAATCTAGCTGGGCTCAAAATTTGTTCAGAACCTATATTCGGTGCCCCGTCTTTGAAATTACCTTCGTGGTGGACAAAAGACGTCAAGCCCCAAACGGTGGACGTTTTCCCGCGCTCAGTTGTGGATTACCCCGCGCAGATCCTCTCGCTTCCCTTCCCTACAGAGGACACTCCTCGCCGCAGCACCTGAGAGCAGTTATGTATACTGATCAACAAAAGAAACGCGAATTTTTCACCATTTCGCTTTTCTTCGTAAAATTAAATATGCTTTAATCGGGGTTATTTTGATGACGTTTATTAGAAAATGTTATGAAGAGTGTGTTATGTCGTGTGCAAATAGAATGTTTAGTTCTAAAAATCGAACATCGATGACTTATGACGTCATCAGTGACACTACCATCATAGGATATTGAAAGTGAAATGGGGAGCATCTGCAGAGGACACAGCTGAAAGCCAACCAATGTGCAGTGGCACTAGGGTCTGTGTGCATGAAAATCAGGCCTGTCTAGTCTTGACCTTCTTTTCGTTTGTCAAAGGCACATAAATAATCAACATGACCTACAAACATGAAATAAAACAGGTCTTTATTTTTAGATTAGCGGCCATATTTACCTGATCAAATGGATATGGGTGTGTTCATTATCTCTGTGTCAGTCACTGGAGCATACAAATTGGTTTGAAAGTAATTCATATTAAATCAAATAAGATTTATTAAGAAAATTATGTGCACCGGAAGTTCTGGTTCTCTAATGAATTTTTCGAGTCAAATTTTGTTTGAGGCGGTAAGAACATCATAAACAATCCACATAACTTGTGTGTTAAAACATATCACAGAAAACTTGTTTCACAGAGTGTGTCCAGGTTTGCTTTTTTTCACCACTAATGAAACCCTGTGTCCTCTAAGGTAGCCATGGGCGATAACTCATCCCATTCAGACAGTAGGCTGAACATCTGACGTAAGCAACAAATAAAATGTTCTTGTTTTGCTGTCAGGATGGCTCTTTGTTTGCGGTACACTTACAGCCACTTTTCGCGTTTTTAATGGAAGTCAGTATATAAACAGATCTACGTAGCTTTCTGTGCATATTCTGCATGTTTTGCTTCTGCTGTCAATTCCTCGGTTTCGCTGGCTGCTTGGGATATACGTGTATCTCAAGGGGAACCACATACTGAACGTGCACTGAGCCTTCGGCCGTAGCTGACCCGCGCACGTACGTGCACGGGCCAGTCACGGCCGGCGTCGGTCCGAGAACCTCAAGTTCACTGGGCCGTCCTGACGCCCTATGCGACCGTGTGTCGAGAGCTTTTTTCTTTCTTTTTTTCTGAATATTGAGAGCGTGGCCTTCTCTAATGCATATGCTGATTGTGGTCCGGCTTGCCCTGGTAGGCTTTTGATAAGCCTGAGGTGCAGTTGTCCGGGGCAATATGTCAGAGATTTCCTTGCTCTTCGTATAAAAAGGGCATGCTGACTCCCTCGTCCCCGGCGCTATTCACCCTTTGGCTGCTGGTAGCTGTTTTTTTTTGTTGTTGTTGTTGTTGTTGTTGTTGTTTGTTTGCGATGATTCCTGCAGGAATCATCGCGACAAAAACCGGTACCAACAGCCAAAGGGTTAAAAAAATTCTCCGAATATAACATTAATGAAAAATATCTAGACCAAAAAGATGACTGGCACTGACGTGTGTAACATGCAAATAAAATCCCAACGAAGAAACAAACGCTCTGAGAAAGGGCAATTCCAGCACTGCCACAAAAAAATCGTGTTGTGATTGTCCTTTCCAAGGGTGTTTCTTTCTTTGTTGTATGCCGTAAATGCCGAAGCCCCATTTGTTAAACACTTCAACTGCCAGGGGGAGTCGAAGAATATCTATTTGCAAGAGACATAAATCCTCATGAGCCCCCGCAGTCGCGGGGGCTCATGAGAATTTATGTCTCTTGTTAGTTCTGTGTTCAGTACGCCTGCTTTTGGTCCCAGATACATTGTGTTCTTCACGCGAATGTCGGTCAGTATGCAGTGGTTCCACGCGCGTATTTCGCGTCTGCTGGCAGCAAAGGGGTTAATGCCTAACATAAGACTATTTAGCCTCTTGTTCGTGTTCTAATTTTTCCCACGGCCTGTTATCGCTTGGAGCAGCTCCAAACCCTTTTACCACCATATCCTGTGCTCTCGTTGTTTTATGTCGAACTTCTATCCACTCATTCAGCCCCGCCGACACACCACAGCAAGACATAGATCGAGCGTGATAGTTCAAGGGTGGTGCCAGAATAGCTTGGCGCCCATAGGCGCCAAGCTATTCTGGCACCACCCTTGAACTATCATGCTCGACCTGTCTCTAGAATTGTAGCAGAGTCGTTCAGAGGACAACTTTAACATTTGGGGATTTCGGTCCTGGGTCAGAATGTGTTCAAAGAGATAGCCCGCATTGCATATATATATGCCCTTTCATGTTCTGCTTTAATTTGCCCTGGCTGGCGTGATATAAACTAGTCACAAAAGATCTAGGAACACCAACTGTGCTATAAGCAGTTTTCTAATCAGTGTAATTTCCAAATGCGTCATACAGCAGTCTTGTCAATGTGAACGGCACTGGGCAGCATGCAACATTAAGCAAATAAAAATTAGGCAACATTTAGCGTTTCGGGTACAGTCACGCCAAAACACTTCTTTTGTTTTAACAAACTGGCAAGGTGAATGTATAAGATAGAGTCTTTAGCCACCAGGAATGCCCGTTTTAATCGTCTACAAGCAATATATCAGGCCTTCGCAGAATCACTTTGCATGAGCCTGGACTCGCCCTGAATCAGTAATGCGCATTTTTCCCCAAGGCGGCGTTTCTCGACTTTTTGCGATGAGCATATTTCTTTGGCCAGCAGTTAGGTGCAGCTCTGATATGGGCAACGGAGATCGTGGTGTGGACGGCAGTGTTCCGCCATCTCCAAAGTCTCATTCGAGCCGCTTTCGCATCCGGATAAGGGGCATTAAGCTGCGTATCCGGATGCGCCACGTCTCGAACGTGTTAACCCTTTCAGATCTTAAACTTTAACCCTTTCAGTGACAGATGACGCAGATTGTGTTACATTCGTTCATTCAACACAAGATGTCTCCTCAACATGGATCCAAAGTGGTGTCAACAAGAGGCATAGATCTTCAAGGGCCCCCGCAACTGCGGGGGCCCTTGAAGATCTATACCTCTTGAAGTTGGGTTGTGTTTAAACCTTCTCGGCACTGAACAGGTAAAGTTTGGTTGATTAAAGATTACTCATTTGGAAATTACGCTGAAAAGAAAAAAAATGCATATAAAATAGGTGTTCCTTGACCGATTTCTGACTAACTGACATAATGCCAGCCAGGGCAGAAATAGAACACGATTGATTGATTGATTGTACATTGCTTAACGTCCCGACAGCAACAAGGCCTTCTCAGGACGTGCCTGCACTGCTTGTGAAAAAAAAAAAACTAAACAGACATTGAATGTATGTCGCCACCGGTCAAATACATGAAATAACCTAACACATGGGGCCTAAATAAAGCTAAGACCATTAGCACACACATCCAATATCAAGAGCTACAGGCAGTGCAGACAGTAGGAGAGTTTAAAAGGCAAATACAGTGAATGGACAAAGGTAGACAGAACACATGCCCCAGATAGAGAGAAAAACCCACCCTGTGGGCTGACCAGGGTGACCCTGGGAACTAAAAAATACCTAACCCCACCCAAGTCCCCCAGGGCAGACCCGGGTGGGGGGAAATAGAACACGAACAGACATCTGTGCAATGCGGGTTATTCTTTAAAGCATTTGCTGTCGGTAGCGCTTTTTGTCGCGATGATTCCTATAGGACAAAAAGCGCTACCAACAGCCGAAGTGTTAAGCCTTTTAGCCCCAAGGTCCGGCCCATTTCTCAAATTTTGGAGGTGTTGCCTAACGACTGAAGGCGCCGAGCTAATCTGGCACTACCCTTGAATTATCATAGCCAAGCCATCGCCTGCTGTAGGGATCCAGGGCTAAAAGGGTTAACTCATTCTACCCCAACACCGAAATCCCCAAATCTTGCCGTTGTCCTCTGAAGACTGCACGCTAGTGCAGGACACAGATCGACCATGATAATTCAAGGGTGATGCCAGAATAGCTTGGCGCCCATAGGCGCCAAGCTATTCTGGCATCACCCTTGAACTATCATGGTCGATCCTTTTCTTGCTGTGGTGTGTCTGGGGTAGAATGAGTTGAACTTAGTCCGAATTTCAACCTCCCCACAACTACAGCACAGCGGCGTTCAGCAAACGCCCAGGTTCAAAAGGCACAGAACCTCCTGAGCCGCCGCATATCATGCAATAGAGCACAGTCAACTCTGCGTACGACGACCACCAAAGGACTGTCAAATAGTGGACGCCTTAGACAGGTGGAGTCCTTACGCAAGGATATCCAAGTAACGAAAGGAAGACTATGGAATAAAAACTGGGATGTCTGCTTAGAGATGTGGACGCTTATACAGATGGTCGCCTTTACAGGTTTGACTGTATTGCCTTTATACAAGGGCTAGCTGCATCACAAATTGGAGGCGCGCTGATTCGAGAATACGCGGCTTTATGCGGCCAAGCCCTATGCGGCATCTCTGGAGCGAGTTAAAACAGTTTTGCCGTGCCTAATTCGACCACATCTAATTCCCTAATGCGATCTATGCCCGAAAAAAAACAGATAAAACAACTAATCCCCACCATGACTTATTTCCCTTGGTCTTTGCGTGCATAAATATTCCATTGTTTATGCACTCGACGGCTTGCATTTGTCTACCCCCTCGTGAGCATGTTAGCAAATCCTGCGTCAGCATCGTAGAGCTGAACACCTGCTGACCTCTGACTGAGAAAACACACAGTTAAGTCACTCAGCAAGAGGCATTGATTCTCATGAGCCCCCGCTTAGCGGGGGCTCATGAGGATCTGTGCCTAATACAGAAACTCGGCTATCCAACCCACAAAAAAAAACATTTTTTTTTAGCTGGAGTTAGATCGGTCTGACCCTGGCTGGGAACATTTCCAGCGTAATAATTTCGCATTAATATGCATCCCAGGGCCATGTCAGGCCCGCTGAAACAAGCTAAAATAATAGGAATCTTTTACGGGCAAAACTAAACATCAATTTTAATAAATAGGAAAGGTAGAGAAGCACAGTTTAGTTGGTGAATAAACGCGCCAGGCACACCCGCACACAAAGTGATGTATGACCTCAGTTCTAAGTGAACATCAGAAATTGGAAAAGAGACCTGCATCATCTGCCCACAGACCACGTTGTAACAAATGTCCATCTTACTTCTTAACCCAATCAGCCCTGACGCACTACAGCAGGAGACGGGTCGACCATGATAATTCAAAGGTATTGCCAGATTAGCTTGGCGCCTGTCGGTGCCAAGCTAATCTGGCACTGCCCTTGAATTATCATGGTCGATCCATCTCCTGCAACTGGTGCATGGTCATTAGATGACGCCTCCAAAATTTTGGAAATACGTCCGTCGGGCTGAATGAGTTAAAGTGTGTTTTCATATAGCGACGTGGCAAGAGGCACAAAAGCGGCGACGACAGTGAAAAAGAAAATCGAGAACATAGAACATCATAAAGCATCTCTCCAGCGTTTACCCCCTTCACTGCCAATAAAAATTGAACACCACCCTACTGCAAGAAGCACAGATCGTCATGAGCCCCTGCAGTTGCGGGGGCTGATGACGATCTATGCCCCTTGCTGTATATA
>BTPG01000004.1:66445867-66523180 GCA_036245525.1 Semisulcospira habei | reverse complement strand
TATATATATATATATATATATATATATATATATATATATATATATATATATATATATATATATATATATATATATATATATATATACACATTATATGGGTACACATTATATTATATTGAGCAATATTTTGCTTGATATAGTGCCGATAACAGGCATATGTGATTACGAGACCCGAATCAAATCTATCTGTTTATCGGCACTATATCAAGCAAAATGTTGCTCAATATAATGTATGTACCCAGTCCAAAGCAAAACTTTACCAGAGTCCTTCATATTATCGCCATTGGTGCTGAAGTGATCAAATTCGCTATATTTGGACATAAAACGTCCCACCTTGACACTACTAACCAAAATGTACTCAGCCCACATCGACCCAGGTGTACATCTACCCAGTGCAAATGTGCTCTTCCGATTTTCCATTTATTTTTAGAAAAAGTAAACGCAGCGTGAATCTTCACAGTATGATTCCACCCAGCATAAATCGACAAAGGCTTGAATTTACTCAAATAAAAATATCTCAATGGAATAGCGACAACAAACATTTACACTGGGTAGATTCACGCCCAGGTTGATTCAGGTTGTGTAGACTTTCGCTGGATATTTTCACGTGTTTTTTTTTAAATAATATTTACGCTAAAACATAGCGAAGTTTACCCTTTCAGCGCCACTAATAGTGGCACTGTGTGTAATACACGCACTAGGAAAATCACGTCACGACAAAACGCTTCAACGTCACAATCTAGGGCCCGCATAGTCTGGAGTTCACGTCAGGCTTTTCTAAAATGTTTCAAAGGATGGTTGGTTGGGTGTACATTACTTAACGTCCCGACAGCAACAAGACTTTCTCAGGACGTGCCTGCACTGCTTGTGGGAAAAAAACCCACCTAAACAGAATATTGAATGTATTTCGCCAGCCGGTCTAATACGCTAAATAAACCTAAGACCATTTAGCAACACACATTCAATATCAAAGAGCTAAAGACAGCGCAGACAGTGGTACGGAAAGTTTATAAAAGGAAAATACAGGTGAATGGACCAAGGGTAGACAGAAGCACATGCCCCAGAATAGAGGGGAAATCCCACTCTGTGGGGCTGACCAGGGTGACCCTGGGCACAAAAAAGTAGTTAATCCCACCCAAGCCCCCCAGAACAGGAGGTGACATGACGTAAAGTTTAAATGCACTTAGGCTGAAGAGAACTTTACCGTCCAACACCAAATGTATGCTTCAAACATACAGAACCCAGCAAATCTGACACTGCTGAACATGTTTCATCGCGCAAATTCCCTCTCAGACACGCCTCCGATGTTAATAATAATAATAATACCGTTATTATGTTGAAGAAAACAAGCGGATAAGCTGCCTTAGGTGCGACCACAGACATTAATAACTATGTCTATTTATGAACCTGGGTGTGATACTTCCGATGTGTGTTTCATCATCATCATCATCATCAGTCCCTTGCCCGAACTGGGCGTTGGGGGGACTGAAAGGCAGCAGCAACAGACAGTGCTCTCCACTGAGTTCTATTTTGGGCGGTGGCAAGCAAGTCTGGCATCTCGAGTTCGGTCCATTCTTTTATGTTTGCGACCCAACTCTTTCTCTGACGACCTCGCCGACGACTTCCTTCGAGAGTGCCTTGGAGGATAGTCTTGGACAAGGTGTTGTGTCGGGTCACGTGGCCAAACCAAGCAAGCTTGCGCCGTTTCACGGTTGCCAGAAGGGGTTCATGTGGGCCCACCAGGGAAGTGACGATGCTCCGTACATATTCGTTGGTCTTGTGCTCGCGGTACGAGATGCGGAGCAACTTCCTCAGGCACTTGTTCTCAAAGGCCTGGATTTTCTTTTCTGAGTCTGCAAGCAGTGTCCAAGTCTCACAGCCGTAGAGTAGAATAGACACTACGAGGGACTTGTAAAGCCTGTACTTGATGGTGAAGCTGATGGAGTTACTTCGCCATATCCTGTCCAGCCTGGCCATTGCGGATGTTGCTGTACCTATCCTGATACGGATCTCTGCTATGCAACTACCGTCTTTGGACAGGGTGGCTCCCAAGTACTTGAAGCTATTGACCTCTTCTAGCTTCTGGCCATTCATGTGAATATTGCTGCTGCTGTCGCTTGTGGTGTTGATCATCACTTTGCTTTTATCCGTACTGATCTCCATGCCATAAGACCCTGCGCTACTTGAAAGTTTGTCTGTCAGGTTTTGGAGCTCACTATTGCTGCCTGCCATGAGGTCAATGTCGTCTGCGAATCGAAGATTGCACAGGGATCTGCCACCAATAGAGATTGAAGTATGGTGGTCGTGGAGGGTTTCCTGCATGATCTTCTCCAGGAATATGTTGAAAAGGACAGGAGAGAGCAGGCATCCTTGACGGACACCGATCGTCGTCCTGAAGAACTCGCCTGACTGATTGTTAAGTAGAACCGCGCTGCAGGCGTTCTTGTAAAGCGCTTCTATCATTTGGATCAGTCCCTCCTCTATGTTGAACGATCTCATGACTTGCCAGAGTCCGTCGTGCCAGACGCGATCAAATGCTTTCCTGAAATCAATGAAGTTGTGGTAGAGTTCGCGCTGATGCTGCAGATGTTTCTCGATCAGGACGCGGCAGTTGAAAATCTGCTCTACAGTGCTTCTTCCAACTCTGAAGCCAGCCTGTTCTTCTGCCAGCAGTTCCTCGGCGAAAGTTTTGAGGCGGTTGAGAATGATTCTAAGCATTACTTTGCTAGGGTGACTTATCAGACTGATAGTTCTGTAGTTCTGGCACTGTTTCATGTTTCCTTTCTTGGGGAGCGGGATCACTAGAGACTGTGTCCATTCTACTGGCCATTTCTTTTGCTCCCAGATCTTTTGACAGAGTGTAGTGAGGACCTTCGTTGTTACTTCTCCTCCATGTTTCAACAGTTCAGCAGGTACGTTGTCTACACCTGGAGACTTTCCTCCCTTCAGGCCGCGTACGGCTGCTTCCACCTCTTCAGCTAACACTGGCAGGTCTTCAGCCTTCCTGGCCCCAGCCTGGTTGTTTTGGAGGATGCTGGTGTCTGGCTCAGCCTTGTAGTTATACAAGTCTCGGCAGTACTCAGTCCATCTGTTTAGTACAGCAGTGTTTTCCGTAAGGAGTTGGCCGCTGCTGTCTTCGATGACTGTGGCTGTTCGCTGTTGAGTCTTGGTGAGGGTCCTTAGCGTTTCATAAGCCTTCTTGCTGTTGCCGTTTGCCATGCCCTCTTCCACACTACAACACTGGTCTTCAATCCAATCTTCTTTGGCTTCTTTCATCCTCTTCCTGATCTTCTTGTTGACAAGTCTGTACTTGTTTGCTGATGTGAGGTCTTGGTCTCTCTTTTTCTTCCAGGCTCTCCTCTCATCACAGAGATCGAGGATGTCATCGGTGACCCAGGGCTGTTTGCGCTTCCTCTGCTTCCCCAGCACTTCTTCTGCTGTAGAAAGTAACACCTCTTTTATATTTCCAGCAAGGGTGTCTACGTCGCAGTCCAAAGTAGCCAAGGCTGCAAATCTGCCTCCCACCTGGGCTTGGAAGACCTCTTCTACTTCCGGGTCTTTTAGCTTCTGGAGGTCGAATCGGATGCGAGGGCTCTTGCTATCTCGTTTCAATGCCAGCTTCAACTTGAGGCTAGTAAGGACGAGGTTGTGGTCGCTGCCAATATCAGCGCCAGGAAAGGACCTCGTTTGTGCTTTGTTAACGCTGGATTTGAATCGTCGAGGCAGCAAGATGAAGTCAATCTGGTTATGGACCAGGCCTCCTGGCGATTGCCATGTCACTGTTCTTGACTTCTTGTGTGGATGGAGGGTATTAGCAACGGTGAGACGGTGACTCTGTGCGAACTCTAAAAGTCGCAGGCCTCTGTCGTTTGTTTCTCCAAGGCCAAACTTGCCAGCTGTTCCTGCCCATTGTTGGTAGGCGTCAGGGCCGATCTTTGCATTCCAGTCACCGAGGACAGTCAGAATGTCTTTCTTAGGTGTGTGTTTGTCTCTGTCCAAATGGTGACCTGTGCCACGTATTGGACTGTCGACTGACTCAGCGCGGAGATTTCGTTTGACTGTGTAGACATCAGTGCTTTTTATAATCGTACGTGTTGTTGTGTAAAGACTGCTTGTAAATCAGTGTCGTCAATCTCAATGGTATGGCGATTCGATTCGTGTGTTTGCTGCTGTATATTCTCCGTTTATGTGTGTGTATGGGAAAGAAATTTCGAGTGTACGTACTCACTAAGAATTATGTCATTACTAGTGAGCATAAGGAGCATACAGAGGCAAGCATCAAGATTAAGGCTTTCTGGTCTGCAAGGGATTATGGGAAGTAAATTAGATCAAGCAAGTTTACTAATATTAATTTGCTTGTTTTACAATATATGAGTACACACACACACACACACCTACACACACACACACACACACACACACACACACACACACACACACACACACACACACACACACACACACACATTGTAACGCACGCAGACTTGCCCCCAGTCGCACGTACAGACCGCTCTCGCACAACAGACGCATACACCGCCACTAACTCAGTCGGGCGCATTCACGCGGTAAAACTCAACACACGGGCTTTCTTTCTAACGACAACATTAATTTATAACCAAATAATAAAAGAAACGCTCAAAAGATTATCACAACTATGTACACCACACCTTCTCCACTACCAGCACCTCAACACCACATACACACACACAATGTAAATGCCAGGCTAGGTAGCTATCTCTCACAATCCAACCTGTTTTGGTGTTCTTGCCTGATTACGTTTAGTCCTTTTCAGGTCTAGATTGATCGATTGTACATTGCTTAACGTCCCGACAGCAACAAGGCTTTCTCAGGACGTGCCTGCACTGCTTGTGAAAAAAACCCAAAACAGAACATTGAATGTATGTCGCCAGCCGGTCAAATACGTTAAATAAACCTAACACATAGGGCCTAAATAAAGCTAAGACCATTTAGCAACACACATCCAATATCAAGAGCTACAGGCAGTGCAGACAGTAGGGAGAGTTTTAAAAAGGCAAATACAGGTGAATGGACAAAGGGTAGACAGAAACACATGCCCCAGAATAGAGAGAAAAACCCACCCTGTGGGGCTGACCAGGGTGACCCTGGGAACTAAAAAATACCTAACCCCACCCAAGTCCCCCAGGGCAGACCCGGGTGGGGTTTTTCAGGTCTAGGCATGCAAGTCCTTTGTCGTACGCTCCCGAGTCGTCCCGTCTCTCGTACCGTGCACGTCCTCGAAAATCGCTCTGTAGCGCAGTCCTTACTGAGACCCGGGTGTCTCGGCACCGGTCGCTCACTCCCTGAGTGAAGAGATGAAGGGATGACCTCGCAATAGGTCCCTGATGACTGACGTCTCGGCGTCCGTCGCTCCAATCTCCGACAAGCACTCTGAACAATAATAAGGTCCCAAATCATAACACTTGCTAAACAGACACATATTGGATATGAGATACATTACGTAACCCGGCTGATACAAATAACTCACACGTTCATCCACATTCACGTGCTTCATACCCTGACTACTTTCATAACACCCCATATTATCTCTGTCACTATCTTGAAACAGACTATAACCCAACATTCTCACCATACATTATCTTATACACTGGAAAAGACTATACTTAACCACGTACTACCTTCATAACAACTTAGGCCTACACACCTCACATTCCTTAGTTATTCATCTCGGTAAATAACCACATAGAAAACACCGTTTGCCTCACTGAATTCTAAACCAAATTAACTGAACCAAACCAGTCAACACTACATAACCGAATCAACTCCTACTAATGCATACTATTCATAACGCAGTAACCATCAATAATACGTATAGAAACATGCCTGAATTCTAGGTTTCAGAGTTTTGGAATACAGGCTAAGGTATCTCGCAGGTCTGTCCACACTGACAGAAAAGCCCCGTAATAACTTCTTACAGCTCTGTTCGCCTGAACTCACTTAAACCTCCCGTACCAAACGTTCCTTTAAGATTTCACGTGGATCTCGTGCCACACAGAATAGTTGTCACAAGACAAACCACTAACAAAACTGTACCGTACTAAACCCTCTGTGTGAACCCTATGCAAGAGCATAGAGTTTCATCACAATATATATATATATATATATATATATATATATATATATATATATATATATATATATATATATATATATATATATATTCTTTTTACTTTTAACAAAGGCGTCGCCTAAAGCCCAAAAATGCACTCAATCAGAGTTGTAACGCACGCAGACTTGCACACAGTCGTACGCACAGACTCTCACGCAACAGACGCATACACCGCCACTGACTCAGACGGGCGCATTCATGCGGTAAAACACAACACACGGGCTCCCTTTCTAAAGTAACCTTTATACACTATAAATGAAAAGAACGACTTAAATGATTATCAACTATATACACTGTTCTATTATCACACCACACACGTATCACAATATCTTTGCCAGGTTAGGTCTTAGTCTCACATTGCCTCCAACCTGTTTGCTGTTGTTGCCTGGTTACGTTGGTCCTTCTCACGTCTAGGCGTGAAAGTCCTTCGTCGTACGCTTGTTGCCGTCCTGTCTCTCTTTGGCACGGACGTCCTTGTTCTCGTACGGTACTCAGTTCTCACTTGGACTTGGGTGTCTTGGTTCCCAGTCAAACTCACTCTCAGAAGAGCTGGAGGGATGACCTCACGTAGGTCCCACCTGCGACTCGACGTCTCGGCGTCCGTCTTTCCACTCTCGTTACAAGAACTCTGAATAGATAAAAGTCCCAACGTAACACTTGCTAAACACACAACATATTGGATCAATGAAAAACGTCACGTAACCTGGCTGATACAAATAACTCACACGTTCATTCACACACACACACACACGTGCTTCATAAACTATCTTCGTATCACCCCCATATATCAGTCACTATCTTGAAACAGACTATAGCCTAACTGACACTCTTGCTATACCTTACTCTATACCCTGGAAAAGACTATGTTTAACCAACCACGTACTATCTTCCTAGCGGCTTAGACATACACACTTCATATTCCTTTAGTCATCTAACTCGGTAAACAACTGTATACAAAAACACCGGTTACTTCACCGAATTCTAAATATACTATACTAAACCAAACCGGAACACCGCTATACAACCACATTAATCTTACCACGCATACTGTCTTTAACTAAACAACTATCAATACTACGTTTATAGAAACATACCTGAAATCTAGGCTTCAGAGTCTTGGAATGCGGGCTAGGTAACTCAACAACCGTTCCATACGACAAAACAGCCCGCACTCCCGATCTAGACCTCTGACAGTCACAGCTTCCGCCTAGAACTCACTAAACAGAACTCACTAAAAAATCCCGTGCTAACCATGTCTTACCTATTCCACGTGGGCAGCAGGCCCCACGAACTTTCGGCACAAACAAACCGTTAACAAAAACCGTACCGTACTAATCCTATTGTGTGAGCACTATGCACTAGCATAGAGCTTCATCACAATTCCCCCTTTCTCGGGAAAAAAAAGAAACGACCGAGTTTCTTTTTAAGACTACTCGACGTAATATTATCCGAAACAGGAAAGGACTAACTTGTACTATATAGAACAGAAGAAAGGACTAACAGTCTATAACACGAAGCAAAAATAGAACAGCCTTAAGCCTCAACGTACACTCTCGGATCGCACAGCGAACGCGAAAAACAGAACTAACGCGCTAAAACCTCCAGAAATGAAAACGATCCAACGACTACCCACACGATCGCGAGACCCCAGTCTCCGACCTACCTACAATCGCGAGACCCTAGTCTCCGATCTACCTACAATCGCGAGATCCTAGTCTCCGACCTACCTAAATATTGGGTGCTGAGCGCATTTCTGTCCGCAACAGAAGTATGCCGTCTCAGACCAACCCGACTATTGGGCCACACCCGCTGACCGATTCCCTGTTTCTGGACGGAAATAACACGTTCCCTCTGGCCACGAGCACGATTGCTCTGAGCTCTCGTCGCCACTGATGCGACTACACTGCGATTACCCTGAGCTTGCTTAACCGTCACGACTCTACTGATGACTGGCTGCACACCCTTCATGTTACCCAGAACTAAATCAACTACTGGCTCGTCGATGACACACGAAACCAGACTACCTGTAAAAAAACTCTGTGTCAATCTCTATCTTAGCTAACGGAAAAACGTCTATCTTTCCTCCAAACGAAACTACTTCCTGTGACTCGCCTGTGGACTGATCTGGTCTAACAAGGCTACGCCTGACCCCCGCGGTCGTTGTACCGGAGTCACGAAGAACAGAAACAAGACATCCATTCACCAAACCGTCCACCAGCGGTAGGCTACCACCTCCCTCATCTGAACACACCGCGCCCAGCTGTGGTTCCTCCCCGACTGGGACCGCAAAACTGGCTACGTGAGTGGGCTGCACCGCCCCATCCACCATACCAGGACTATTAGGACCTTGATGAGCCAGATGGCCGTGCTCCTGATAACTAGCATACTGCGCGCCTGCACTGTAGGACGGACAGCTCCGACTGAAGTGCCCGTACCCACTACAAGAAAAACACTGCGTGTCCGAACTCGCAACACGACCACGACCATACCCACGCAAAGAAGCCCCTCCACGTGCGTACGGATCGCTACCGCCATTGCTGTTACCTCGATCACCGCGTCGAAAACGCAAAGTACCTCTACCGTTAATCCGCTGGCCTCCACGTAAAGTATTGACCCCCCGGTAACCCCCAGACGTGTTAGCAGCGACCAACCCGACTGGCGGTGTCTCGGTCCTACGCGCGAGGTTTTTCGTAGGATGCGCCATCCGAAAAGCCTCCGCGTGCTGTACTAACTCGTCCGTAGTCTTGAGGTTACGCTCTCTCAAGAATACCGCTAGATCCTTGGAAACGCTCCCAAAGAACTGTTCAGCCAACATGAGATCGAACAATGCTTCGTACGTGTGGTCGATCTTTGACAGTTCGACCCAACGTACGAGCAAATGGGACAATCGTTTGCCAAACGACATAAACGATTCCCCTGTCTCTGGCCGACAAGCTCTCAAGCGTTCTCTAAAACCTTCCGCATTACACTGGAACTTCTGCAAGAGACACTCCTTCAAAGTCTCGTACTCTATGTTCCCCGAAACGGTCAAACTATGGTAAAGACTCAAGGCCTGACCCTCAAGCACAGATGAAAGCAAAACGGGCCAGTTGGCAGGAGGCCAACTCAACGCCTGCGCATGAGACTCGAAACGGCACAAAAAAGCGTCAATAGAGTCCACGGACTCTTTAAACATCGGCAGTTTAGGAAAATTGCGTATTCCTCGGCCTACTGAATCACTATCTGGTCTAGATCCCGCATCTCGAGCTAACTGTATTTGTACCTCCCTATCCTTTTCCTCTTTCTCTCTCTGGTACTCTAGTTCCTTCTCTCTTAAAGCATGTTCCCTCTCGTCCTTCTCTCTCTGAAACGCTAGAAACTTCTCGTCTTTCTCTCTCTGAAACGCTAGAGACTTCTCGTCTTTCTCTCTCTGAAACGCTCTCTCTTCTCTCTGTACTTCTAACTCTTTCTCATTTAGGACTCTTTCTTTCTCTTCTCTCTCTCTCTGAATTTCTAATTCTTTCTCCTTTAGCTCCATTTCCTCTTTCTTAAGTATTCTGTCTTTCTCTTCTCTCTCTCTCTCTGAATTTCTAGCTCTTTCTCCTCCCTCTGTATCTGCATTTCCAACTCTTTCTCCTCTCTAAGTCTACGCATTTCCAACTCTTTCTCGTCCCTCACCCTCTGAACTTCTAACTCTTTCTCCTTTAGGACTCTTTCTCTCTCTTCTCTTTCTCTCTGAGCTTCTTTTTCTCTCGCTCTATCCTCTCTATCCCTACATTTCTCTACGTAATCGAAAAGCTTCTCATCCTTAAGTCCTAACCTTTCACCCTGTTTAATGTAAGCCTCTACCGGGTCTACCTCCATATTTACTACAACTTCCCAAACTTGAGCACGTAAAAAAAAACAATTACCACAACCAAATCAACGGCAAAACTTAAAATGAGAACTTACAACAAAATCAACAAACTATGGAGAAAACAGTGACCTACTTTGACGTCCAGATGGAACGAAAAATAAGAACGATAGAAAGAAGAGCAAGGAAAAAGAACACTACCTATACAAAAGGAAGAAACAAGAACTAACTCCTCGTAAGATCCAGAAAACTACAGAAATAACGGATCTTACCACCTAGAATCGGAGAGGGGAATCTAACACAACAACATGCACATAGCAACAAATCCTACTCTAAAATCGCTACTCACTATCGCTCGCAAATACTTCTAACCTACCGCTAAAACAGGGTCACCACTGTAACGCACGCAGACTTGCACACAGTCGTACGCACAGACTCTCACGCAACAGACGCATACACCGCCACTGACTCAGACGGGCGCATTCATGCGGTAAAACACAACACACGGGCTCCCTTTCTAAAGTAACCTTTATACACTATAAATGAAAAGAACGACTTAAATGATTATCAACTATATACACTGTTCTATTATCACACCACACACGTATCACAATATCTTTGCCAGGTTAGGTCTTAGTCTCACATTGCCTCCAACCTGTTTGCTGTTGTTGCCTGGTTACGTTGGTCCTTCTCACGTCTAGGCGTGAAAGTCCTTCGTCGTACGCTTGTTGCCGTCCTGTCTCTCTTTGGCACGGACGTCCTTGTTCTCGTACGGTACTCAGTTCTCACTTGGACTTGGGTGTCTTGGTTCCCAGTCAAACTCACTCTCAGAAGAGCTGGAGGGATGACCTCACGTAGGTCCCACCTGCGACTCGACGTCTCGGCGTCCGTCTTTCCACTCTCGTTACAAGAACTCTGAATAGATAAAAGTCCCAACGTAACACTTGCTAAACACACAACATATTGGATCAATGAGAAACGTCACGTAACCTGGCTGATACAAATAACTCACACGTTCATTCACACACACACACACGTGCTTCATAAACTATCTTCGTATCACCCCCATATATCAGTCACTATCTTGAAACAGACTATAGCCTAACTGACACTCTTGCTATACCTTACTCTATACCCTGGAAAAGACTATGTTTAACCAACCACGTACTATCTTCCTAGCGGCTTAGACATACACCCTTCATATTCCTTTAGTCATCTAACTCGGTAAACAACTGTATACAAAAACACCGGTTACTTCACCGAATTCTAAATATACTATACTAAACCAAACCGGAACACCGCTATACAACCACATTAATCTTACCACGCATACCCTCTTGGCTGGACTTCGCGAACGAAGATTTTATAGGAGTTGCCCACGACGTCTGCAGGCTTGTTCGTGGCTGCGGAGGCCAATCCGGGACAGGCAGGTTCGACCGCAGTGGCTGCAGGGGAAGGTATGGCCAGAGTTCTGAGTTGCGGCATCTCTGTTTTTTCTCCTGAGCCGCTTGTCCTTAAGGCTAGCTCTGCGAGAGTCCTCAAAGGAGACAGCTGCCTTGTAAATAGTGGAGCGCCAGGTGTCACGGTCCACAGCAAGCGAAGACCACTGGTGGTGGTCGATTTGGCAGGCACTAAGTGACTTCTTGAGACAGTCTTTGTATCTCTTCTTTGGTGCCCCTCTGTCACGGTGTCCAGTAGCAAGCTCGCCGAACAGGGTGATCTTTGGTGATCCATGCATACTGTCTTTAACTAAACAACTATCAATACTACGTTTATAGAAACATACCTGAAATCTAGGCTTCAGAGTCTTGGAATGCGGGCTAGGTAACTCAACAACCGTTCCATACGACAAAACAGCCCGCACTCCCGATCTAGACCTCTGACAGTCACAGCTTCCGCCTAGAACTCACTAAACAGAACTCACTAAAAAATCCCGTGCTAACCATGTCTTACCTATTCCACGTGGACAGCAGGCCCCACGAACTTTCGGCACAACAAACCGTTAACAAAAACCGTACCGTACTAATCCTATTGTGTGAGCACTATGCACTAGCATAGAGCTTCATCACAAGAGTAGCTCCAAGGGACGTAATTTTTCATTAAATTCTGAGAATGCTGTGCTAATGCCATGGGATTCCAGGCTGGTAAGCTTGCATTGTGTCATCAGGACATCAGCTGCCCTTTTGTGATGCATCGCTTATTAGATCTTTTGAGCTTTCCACTGAACAACTATTACATAAAGCAATAGGGACTACCCCCAGGCGCCCCGCCATCCGCTGGATAATATCCAGTCCTTCCCCCGAGGGGGGAAGATAGAAAATATTCCCAAACAGATTTTGGACCTGCTGAGTAGATTTAAAGTTTTTGCCGCCTACAACAGGTTTTGCCCCAAGGGGGGGGGGGGGGGGGGGCTCTTCAGGTAGACATACGGCGTAACCTGAAATTGCAAACACAACGCATGTACTAGAAGCCGCCTCCAGAAGTGACTGGTAGCACCAATAGTACAAAGTGGATTTGCATCCCTAAAGCTTTATGAGGTGTTGCAGTGGAAGAAGAAAGACTAATTTTGAAAAGGCAACACCTAGGCAAATTTGTGGTACAATTATTCTTTTTACTTTTAACAAAGGCGTCGCCCAAAGCCAAAAAATGCACTTAATCAGAGTAGCTCCAAGGGACGTAATTTTTAATTAAATTCTGAGAATGCTGTGCTAATGCCATGGGATTCCAGGCTGGTAAGCTTGCATTGTGTCATCAGGATATCAGCTGCCCTTTTGTGACTGCATCGCTTATTAGATCTTTTGAGCTTTTCACTGAACACCTATTACATAAAGCAATAGGGACTACCCCCAGGCGCCCCCCATCCGCTGGAGAATATCCAGTCCTCCCCCCCGAGGAGGGAAGATAGAAAATATTCTCAAACAGATTTTGGACCTGCTGAGTAGATTTAAAGTTTTTGCCGACTACAACCGGTTTCGCCCCAAGGGGGGGGGGGGGTGGGGGGGGTGGGCTCTTCAGGTAGGCATACGGCGTAACCTGAAATTGCAAACGCAACGCATGTACTAGAAGCCGCCTCCAGAAGTTACTGGTAGCACCACTAGTACAAAGTGGATTTGCATCCCTAAAGCTTTATGAGGTGTTGCAGTGGAAGAAGATAGACTAATTTTGAAAAGGCAACACCTAGGCAATTTTGTGGTACAATTATTCTTTTTACTTTTAACAAAGGCGTCGCCCAAAGCCAAAAAGTGCACTCAATCAGAGTAGCTTCAAGGGACGTAATTTTTCATTAAATTCTGAGAATGCTGTGCTAATGCCATGGTATTCCAGGCTGGTAAGCTTGCGGCATTGTGTCATCAGGACATCAGCTGCCCTTTTGTGACTGCATCGCTTATTAGATCTCTTGAGCTATATCTATATATAATTTTTCATTAAATTCTGAGAATGCTGTGCTAATGCCGTGAAATTATAAGAATATATATATTAAAAGTATGTTAAAAGTAATATATATATATATATATATATATATATATATATATATATATATATATATATATATATATATATTACTTTTAACATACTTTTAATATATATATTCTTACCAGCCTGGAATCCCATGGCATTAGCCATATATATATATATATATATATATATATATATATATATATATATATATATATATATATATATATATATATATAACTTTTAACAAAGGCGTGGCCCAAAGCCAAAAATTGCACTCAATCAGATTAGCTCCAAGGGACGTAATTTTTCATTCAATTCTGAAAATGCTGTGCTAATGCCATGGAATTGCAGGCTGGTAAGCTTGCATTGTGTCATCAGGACATCAGCTGCCCTTTTTGTGACTGCATCGCACACACACACACACACACACACACACACACACACACACACACACACACACACACACACACACACACACACACATATATATATATATATATATATATATATATATATATATATATATATATATATATATATATATATATATATATATATATATATATATATATATATATTATATATATATATATATATATATACCTTTTCAGTAAGTTTCTCTATCGTTCGCACAGATAGCGGAATTGGCTTTGTTATGATATGCTAAGATTAGTCCGGAAGTTTCTAGCAAAGTTGCACAGAGAAGAGCGGTGGATTTTTGTTATGCATAGATATGCTGAGAATAAACCAGTATGTTCGAGCAAGGTCGTGCTGTCTAGTGAACTCGTGTGTGACATCAAAATGTAGGCAACATTTTGCAACACAGTAGTAGAGCCACTCTATTTTTAGTCATAGTTGTTTTCTGTGTGCGTGAAATTAGCAGCCAGTCACTTTTTATTATGAAAGGTCGTGAACTGTCTGCCATACTCTTGTGTGACGTCATTACACACTAGGATTTGGGGCTGAAATTAGCAGTCGAATTTTTGTAGACTATTGTAGTTTATTCTAGAAAGTTCTTTTTTTTTTATTAATATTTATGAGTTTCAGTTACGTGTTCCGTTTTGATTGGTTGCGTTGTGTGAATTTGGTGGATTATTCTGGAAAGTTTTTATACTATAAAAGATTGTGCTGGGAAGCATGTTTGTACATTGTCATACATTGTCAGTTGAAGGGACACGCAGTTTATCGTAAGTACGTGGCCCGTATAGGGTGTACATCGTGAGAGACGCAGCGTAATGGTGGTGTACGTTGTATGAGAAACGCATTAATAAATAATCATTACGGTATTTATAATGCGCTTATCTTATAATAATTATAACTCTAAGCGCGCACTCACAACTCGCACACGCATGCGCACGCTTTAGACAATGACTCACGTAACACAAATAGTGATGATACATTAGGACGGTCAGCTTGGGCTGGGGAGTGTGGTGATATAGTGCTAGAACTGTTGAAAGAGATGAGTTTTGAGGGCAGACTGGAAGGAGGAGAGCGAGTGTTTCTGACGGAGAGAGAGTGGGAGTGTTCCAGGTGGTTGGAAAGAGAAAGAGCGGGGGCCGAAAGTGCTGAGTTTGGTGCGGGGGATGAGGAGGCGGAGAGGGTCAGAGGCGGAGCGGAGGGAGCGGGGAGGAGTGTAGTGGTGAAGTAAGTTGGAGAGATACGCAGGAGCGTAGTTGTTCAGGGATTTGTAGCAGAGAGACAGAATCTTGTATTGGATGCGTTGGGGGATGGGGAGCCAGTGAAGGAGCTTGAGCAGGGGAGTGATGTGGTCGGATTTTTTCTTTCTGAGGACGAGGCGGGCAGCATTGTTCTGGACGCGCTGGAGAGTGAGAGTGGTGGAGTGAGGAAGGCCAGAAAGGAGAGAGTTGCAGTAGTCGATGCGAGATAAGATGAGAGAGACAGCGAGTTTGGTGGCAGCTTCGGTAGTGAGGTATTTTCTGATCTGACTGATGCGGCGGAGGTGGAAATAACATGCCTGGGCCGTGGCGGAGACGAAGCTGGTCATGGAAAGAGAGGAATCGAGGATAACGCCAAGGTTCTTGACCGAGTCAGAGGGAGATGGGGGTGCTGTCGAGTTGAAGGTGGAGAGAGGGAGAGAGCTGGGAAAGTTTCTGGCGAGTGCCTACCAGCATGGCTTCCGTTTTGTCGTCGTTCAGTTTGAGCTTGTTTGCTGTCATCCAGTTTTTCACGTCCTCATAGCAGTCAGCCGTGCGAGTCAGTAGTGTCTGAGTGTTGTCGAGTTTGTCTTTGTCTAGTAGTTGTGAGTCGTCAGCGTAGAGGTGGTGGTGTATGTGGTGAGACTGGATGATGTTGGACAGTGGGGAGATGTAGAGTGTAAAAAGGACCGGGCCCAGGACGGACCCCTGAGGAACGCCGCAGGAGAGCCTGACTGGGTTGGAGGAGACGCCGTCGATGGTGACGGACTGCTGTCTGTCGGAGAGGTAGGAGAGAAACCAGGAGTGAGCAGAGTCAGTGATGCCAAAGGAGTGGTGGAGGCGGTGGAGGAGGATAGAGTGGTCTATGGTGTCGAAGGCGGCAGAGAGATCGAGTAGCGTAAGAAGGGAGATGTTGCCCGAGTCAGTGGAGAGAAGCAGGTCGTTTAGGATATGTAGAAGGACAGTTTCAGTGCTGTGATGTTTGCGATAGGCAGACTGGAAGGGACTGAGGAGGTTGTTGTCGGCGAGGTGGAGGTTGAGTTGGTTGAGGACGACCTTCTCAAGAAGCTTGGACAGGAAAGAGAGATTGGAGACTGGGCGGTAGTTCTTGAGTTCGTTTGGGTCGAGGTTGTGTTTTTTGAGGAGAGGACGGACGATGGCGGACTTGAAGATATCGGGGACGGAGCCATTTTCTAGAGATGTGTTGATGATGTCCGTAATGAAGGGCAAATGTTTTGGGAGGCCGTCCTGGTAGAGGGAAGCTGGGAGGGGGTCTAGTTCGCAGGTTTTGAAAGGCATGGACTTTATGGTCTTGAGGACTTCATCCTGAGAGACGGGGCGGAAGGACGAGAGGGGAGTGCCGGAAAAGGGGGTGTCATGGAGGCAAGGCGAAGAAGGCAGAGTGTCGAGTGTGTTGCGCAGAGTTTGGATTTTGTCGGAGAAATAGGAGGAAAAGGCGGACGGAAGTTTTTCTTTGCTGTGTGTGTTGGGAAGAGGAGAGTCTTTAGAAGTGCCTAGGAGTGTGTTCATGGTAGCGTAGAGGGTTTTGGAAGATGTGGATTCCAGGATTTTGTTTTGAAGGTGTTTGCGTTTGGAGTCGGAGATCATTCTGCAGACTTTGGATCTGGTGGTTTGGAAGATCTCTCTGTGAACGGTGAGGTGGGATGAGCGCCAGCGGCGTTCCGCTTGTCGACGCTCGCGCTTGGCCTCGGCTATGTCGTCAGTGAGCCAGGGGGAGGGGAGTCGGTTGGGTATGGAGCAGGTGGTGTCGAGCATTGTGTCGCCAGTGTTGACATTTTCCAGAGGAGACATTGTATGTGTTGATGCATTTGGGAATGCATTGTGTGGAGATCGCATCGCTGAAATAAAATATTGTTGGAACCGTTACTCCAGTGTAGTCTACATCCTTAAGCCACGTGTGACGGGTTGCAGCTGAGTGAAGTTTCTTTAAAAGAACCTTACGTGCGTGCGTCTGGTGTGATATCATGTCATACTAAGACTACGACTCAACACGTAATATATATATATATATATATATATATATATATATATATATATATATATATATATATATATATATATATTAAAGAAACATATATATATATATATATATATATGTGTGTGTGTGTGTGTGTGTGTGTGTGTGTGTGTGTGTGTACTCATATATTGTAAAACAAGCAAATTAATATTCATGAACTTGCTTGATATAATTTCCTTCCCATAATCCCTTGCAGTCTATATATTAACAGTTATTGGTCGGAAGGGTTCGCTACACGGACTTTTGTAGGCCTGAGGGAGGTCAAAGGAATCATTGTACCCCGAAGGCCGAAGGCCTGAGGGGTACAATGATTCCTTTGACTTTCCGAAGGCCTACAAGGGTCCTTGCAGCGAACCCCTCCGACCAATAACGTATTTGTTTTCATTCCTCCACCATTTTCGTAAAAGAAATCAAGACTGAAGACATCTTGCGACCTGGATCACGCCAGACATGACTGACGTCAAATGAATATATATTTATACATTAGACTTATGACGTAATTTAAAATATGTCATGACATTGCCGTCTCCAGTACAAAGTGTGCTTGTTGTTTGGAACAACACTAAGTAACTTTGTACTTTAGAACGTTTGGCGATCTTTTAAGAACAAAACTGGCATCCAAGATGCGTCATCGAGAGGGCTACAAAACGTCCGCCATTTTTCGCTACAGGGGTTTTTATATTACGGTCACATGATACGGTTTGCGCTAAAGTGACTGGTCGTGTGACGTAGGGAGGAAAACAAATATATATATATATATATATATATATATATATATATATATATATATATATATATATATATATATATATATATATATATATATATATATATATATATATATATATATATATATACTTAAAATGCGAAGAAAGGGTCCACATACACCACGTTTTTTAGGGGGAGTTACACTTTTATTCTTTGCACAAATTTTCGCGCTCTCAGTGAGGGCTTCTTCAGGAGAATGCTCAGGTAACAGGTAACTAGGTAACAAAACATAATTTACGTGTGAAAATGTAGTGCGTCAAAATAGATACAGAATGTACACACATGCACTTTCAAATTTTAAGTTATCGTAATACTTTTACATATATAGACTAAGGTACAAAAGCACGTGATATTTAGTGCGTCATTACTGATGACATGAAACATTTATGAAACACGAGTATTGACACGCAGTGTGCGGAGGAAAAAATGTCGCAACGACATATTTATGATAAAAACGTCATCATCAGCATTAACAGTTTGTAATACGCCTTCAGTTATGACGTTAATGTTGTTGCTGACGTACGTAACAGTATATTTATATAATATAGATACCTTGCTAACATTGCATGACCATGCTAGTAATACACGATTTTCTTATGTCATCAGCAATGGCGTATTACGAACTTGTGCATGTGCTGTTTACTGCAACCTAAAAGTTGGTGTTTTATAAGTGTGTGTGTGAGTGTGAGTGTGAGTGTGAGTAAGAGAGAGAGAGAGAGAGAGAGAGAGAGAGAGAGAGAGAGAGAGAGAGAGAGAGAGAGAATGAATGAATGAATGAATGACACTTTATTTCTCAAGGATGGAAACAATAGGCGCACAGGCCTCTTTTCGTGTTTGTCCTTGCTAAACTACAACATTAAAAACATTAAAACAACATGTTAACAGCACAAACAAGCGGCTACACCCACTGGTCACGAAAGAGAGAGAGAGAGAGAGAGAGAGAGAGAGAGAGAGAGAGAGAGAGAGAGAGAGAGAGAGATTGATTGTACATTGCTTAACGTCCCGACAGCAACAAGGCTTTCTCAGGACGTGCCTGCACTGCTTGTGAAAAAAAAAAAACAAAAAAAAACAGACTATTGAATGTATGTCGCCAGCCGGTCTAATACGTTAAACAAACCTACGATATGGGGCCTAAATAAAGCTAAGACCATTTGATGTTTTTGTCTGTTTTGTTTGTGTGTGAGTTCTGAGTATGTTACCGATATTGATGACGATGATGATGTACGTAACAGTAAAAATAGTAATGTGTTATATTTTAGATGCATTTTTTACTTAGTACGTCATGCTCACGAGTCATTAACTATTGCTGTCTTCCGGACTGACAGGAAAGACGTACTAGAATTTATGCACGTGTATTTTAATTCGGACTATACCGTAAGCCACAGGCAGAGGAAATCATAGCTGAGGAACAGGCAGGCTTCAGACCAGGGCGCAGCACAACTGAGCAGATCTTCAACCTGAGAGTTCTATGTGAGAGATACCTCCAGCACCAGCAGGACCTCTATCATGTCTTTGTGGGTTTTAAGAAAGCGTTTGACAGGGTGTGGCATGCAGCCCTTTGGTCCACCATGAAGCTATACAACATCAATGCCAACCCGATCAAAGTCATAGCAAACCTTTACAACAAGGCCACTAGCGCAGTCTGCTTCAACGGCAAAATAGGAAACTGGTTTAGGACTACAGTTGGAGTCAGACAAGGCTACTTGCTCTCACCTACTCTTTTCAACATCTTCCTGGAAAGAATCATGACGGAGGCTCTGAAAGATCATCAAGGAACTGTCAGTATTGGAGGCAGAACAATCACGAACTTGCGCTTTGTGGATGACATTGATGGCCTTGCAGGAACAGAGAAGGAGCTAGCTCAGCTGGTGGAAAAGCTGGATAGTACAGCCATTACATATGGGATGGAAATCAGTGCAGAGAAGACCAAACTGAAGTGGTATGGGCATGTCACGCGTTCAGCAGGGCTTGCCAAAACAATCCTGCAAGGCACTGTGCAAGGAGAACGAAGGAGAGGAAGACAGAGGAAAAGATGGGAGGACAATATCATCAGAGTGGACAGGACTGAAGCTGGGCGATACGCTGAGAATGGCAGAGAACAGAGAGGAATGGAGGGAGCTGGTTGCTAAGTCATCAGTGGTGCCCCAACGGTCGGCAAGACTACGGGATATAGATAGGTAGACAGATACCGTAAGCATAATACGAACATTGTAATTGTGTGTGTGATTTTTAGATTTTTCTTGACTGCACGTTTGAAAATTCTACTAATGATGATGGTGCTAATGTTGATGACATTATTATAAATATTTCATTGCGACATTTCTTCCTCCGTATACTGCGTGTCAATACTCGTGTTTCAAAAAAGTTTCATGTCATCAGTAATGACGCACTAATATCACGAACTTGTGCACGTGCTTTTGTACCTTAGTCTATATATGTAAAAGTATTACGATAATTTAGAATTTGAAAGTGCATGTGTGTACATTCTGTATCTATTTTGACACACTACATTCTCTGACACGTAAATTATGTTTTGTTACCTAGTTACCTGTTACCTGGGCATTCCTCTGAAGAAGCCCTCGCTGAGAGGGCGAAAATTTGTGCATAGAATAAAAGTGTAACTCCTCCTAAACTACGTGGTGTATGTGGATCCTTTCACATTTTAAGTCTAGTATTTCACTGCTGCTTGGATCCATATTTGGAGTGTGTGGTGCTAGCTTTCTTGGACTGGTTTTATTTATTCATATATATATATATATATATATATATATATATATATATATATATATATATATATATATATATATATATATATATATATATATATATTGCGGGGGCTCATAAGCTTATAAATTATGCTTCCAAATAGCTTCATTTATATCAGTGTGCCCCTTAACAGCTTAACAGACTTAACAGACGGATAACCAATAAAGCTCTGACACGGTACGACGTGCGTCATGGTAGTCAGGGGGTGATTTCTAGGCGCGAAGGTATTCCGACACCAGTCTGGATGTCACGACCCCGCTTCCGGGGCGCAAACAATGAGCGCTGACACTCGAGATGCACCCAACCCACACTAACACAAACGTAACACAAACACCAGAGGAACAATGACGACAACATTTATTATGTAAAACCCTAACAACCACCAACTATTCACACTCAATCCCAACCACGCATTCACACACCATATTTACACTCACACGTCCAAATTCGCCACCCCAAATATCCGTTATACACTATACAAAATAATATATGATAAACTAAACGTCCCTTATACAAAAGTTGAGAAATCTAAAGTATGATAAACACATATACTAAATAAAATACAAACGAACAATATATAATAAAACTACTATCCTTAATAATACCGACAAAACTGACTGAAAAGCTTAAATCAACAGCCACTGGACCCCGCCGGAAGCACAAGCGTCAAGCGCTAACGCAGTTAGACCGCCGCCTTTACTTCCGCGGACACTATCGCAACATGTGGCTCCTTAAGTAATACAGTATTTCAACTTGCACAATACCAAATATACCATCAACCAAATAAGCTTTCTAACACACAAATGAAGATCGAGAAGAAATGAATACAGTCCGTAAGCTACTGAAACTCCCCAGCGGGATCACGAACGACAAGTTCGACTCAACTAAAGCTTTCACAACTGGACATTCACAGCGCAAGGCTTCTTTAACTAGCAACGTTTCAGAACAAACAAGGCTCCTTTAACTAACAAATGTTTCGACCAACACAAAGTCGACTATATAATGGAACTAGCGTCCTCAATATAATACAGCCGAAAGTTAAGCAAACTTAATAAGTCAAAAGTCACTAGACCTTCCGCCGGAAGCACAACCGTTAAGCTCAACTCAGCTCGGCGCTCTTGCTTCCGCGATAAGGCCTCCCGTAACACAGGCTACTTTAAATAACGCAATATCTCAAAATGTCACTGGCAAAGCTCCTCTCACAATATTGACACTACGAGGAGATGAAATAGATCAACGTTCGTTACAACATTATAATTACACAAAACTTCAGTTAAACAGGTTAGGAATAACTACATGGGACGACCCGACCTGACTAAACACGGGGCGTGCCGCGACACGCGCAACAGCACCCAGGTCCGGCGTCGTAGCCCACAAGGCGGAGTGACAGTCAGCCTCCACTCTCAATACCACAGCACGGTGGCAGACTTAGCCCGTTAGCTCTTTGGATTTAAGGATGCACTAAAATATAGGTGCAAAAAATACACATATAAATGACTAACAAAAGAAACACGATAATCACATCACCCTTCCCGCAACTTTAATTGCCGTCTTTTATAATCCCATCACTTCTCTCCAACAAAGGTAGATTCAACCTCAACACATTCCCTTCACCTTTTTCCCACAACGATAAATTCAATCTCACATTCCCTTCACTTCTCTCCCTCACGACAATTTTAACCTCAACAAAATACATATTTACACGTCACCACATGACTCACTTCCGATATTTACACTCCGAAGCTAGATAGTGAAATGGCCTTAGACGCCGGCTCGGCGTTAAACCCCCAATAACTAAACCGCCGCTAACTACTCTAGAAACTACAACATACGACAGATGGCATTCACTTCTACATTCTATTCTCTTCTATTCTACGCCTGCCCACCAATACACACTAGCCAGCATAATAATAACAACGGAACAAGCAAACCCAAACAACCCCCCCCCCCAAGCAAATGGCCACTAGAGAATTGTTGCGTGTACTTACTGTCATCCGTGAAGACGCCCCGGCTAGGATGATGATGATGATGATGATGAAACTTTATTACATAACGGTAGAAGTTTTGACAGATACAAATACGTCATTTTTCAAACTTGCCGTTTCTAACGTTCTACAACATGAAATATAATGAAGACAAACAAAAAATATTTAACGCAAACAAAAAACATAACTAAATAAGTACAGACACACGCAGTACAGAATATGATACTACTAAGGTAGCAATAAACAAATACAAAAAAGGAAGTAACACTCCTCAGCACAAATTACATAGGAGAAAAATCATAGCACAGCAAAAACAAGCACAAAGTACCAAGAATCAAACATACATGGCTTGGCTTGACTTCGCGAACGAAGATTTTATAGGAGTTGCCCACGACGTCTGCAGGCTTGTTCATGGCTGCGGAGGCCAATCCGAGACAGGCAGGTTCGACCGCAGTGGCTGCAGGGGAAGGTATGGCCAGGGTTCTGAGCTGCGGCATCTCTGTTTTTTCTCCTGAGCCGCTTGTCCTTAAGGCTAGCTCTGTGAGAGTCCTCAAAGGAGACAGCTGCCTTGTAAATGGTGGAGCGCCAGGTGTCACGGTCCGCAGCAAGCGAAGACCACTGGTGGTGGTCGATTTGGCAGGCACTAAGTGACTTCTTGAGACAGTCTTTGTATCTCTTCTTTGGTGCCCCTCTGTCACGGTGTCCAGTAGCAAGCTCGCCGAACAGGGTGATCTTCGGTAGGCGATGATCCTCCATCCTGGAGACATGCCCCGCCCAGTGGAGCTGTGTCCGCAGCAGCAAAGCCTCGATGCTCACAGTTTCAGCCTGTTCAAGGACCTCGACGTTGGTGACATAGTCACTCCAGTGAATGCCCAGGATGGTACGCAGGCAGCGCTGGTGGAAGCGTTCGAGGAGTCGTAGTTGGCTGCGGTAGAGGGCCCAGGACTCGGAACCATACAGCAGGGTGGTGAGGACCACAGCTCTGTACACGCTGATCTCGGTGCCTGTTTTCAGCTGTTGATTGTGCCACACCCGCTTGAAAAGTCGCCCGAAAGCGCTGTTCGCTTTTGCCAGCCTGCTGTCAAGCTCCTTGTCCAGCTTGGCGTCCGACGTGATAACGCAGCCAAGGTAAGTAAACTGGTGCACTGACTTTAGTTCAGACTCGCCAATGGTGATGTGAGGAGGGCGATACACTGTCTTGGGTGCCGGCTGATGGAGGACCTCTGTCTTTTTCAGACAGACCTCGAGTCCAAAGAGCTGGGCAGCATCTGCGAAGCAAGACGTGATGCGCTGCAGGGCTCTCTCTGTGTGTGCAACGAGGGCAGCATCATCAGCAAAAAGCAGCTCACGAATCAGTTGGTCTAGGGTTTTCGTGTGGGCCTGCAGTCGTCTGAGGTTGAACAGGCTGCCATCGAGACGATACCTGATGTACACTGCATCGTCATCATCGAGGTCCACTGTGGCCTGCTTCAACATCATGCTAAAAAAGATGGTGAAGAGGGTCGGTGCCAGCACGCAGCCCTGCTTTACGCCGTTGAGAATAGGGAATGGTTCTGAGAGGTCATTGTTGAGTCTGACCTGGCCTTGCTGGTCCTCGTGTAGCTGGACAATCATGTTGAGGAACTTTGGGGGACAGCCAAGTCGCTCCAGGATCTGCCACATGCCTTGCCTGCTCACAGTGTCGAACGCTTTTGTTGGGTCGACAAATGTTACGTACAGCCCTTTGTTCTGCTCGCGGCACTTCTCCTGTAGCTGTCTCAGCACAAAGACCATATCGGTGGTGCTCCTGTTTGCTCTGAAGCCACACTGGCCCTCTGGGAGTTGGTCTTCAGCGATGGCAGGTAACAGCCGATTCAGGAGCAGCCTTGCAAGGATTTTCCCAGCAATGGACAGCAGGGTAATTCCCCGATAGTTGGAACAGTCAGACTTCTCGCCTTTGTTCTTGTACAGGGTGATAACGACTGCATCACGGAGATCTTTTGGTAGTGTTCCTTCCTCCCAGCAGCAGAGAAAGAGGTCATGGAGCTTGTTGTGCAGTGCTGTGCCTCCATGTTTCCAGATCTCTGGCGGTATTCCATCAATGCCTGCTGCTTTGCCACTCTTGAGCTGGTGGATGGCTGTGAGGGTCTCTTCAGCGGTGGGCGGTTCGTCCAATTCAACCTTTACTGGGAGGTGTGGGATTTGTAGGATGACTGCTTCTTGAACAGTGCGCTCAGCGCTGAAGAGGCTCTGAAAGTATTCCGACCAGCGGTTCAAGATGGAGGTATTATCTGTGAGGAGTGCCTGGCCATTCGCGCTTCGCAGGGGACTTTGTACCAGGTGCCTGGGGCCATACACTGCTTTCAGTGCTTCGTAGAAGCCCCTGTAGTCACCATTGTCAGCACAAAGCTGGGTCCTCTGTGCAAGTCTGGTCCACCACTCATTCTGGAGATCTCTGAGCTTGCGCTGGAGACTGCTGCAGACGAGGCGGAAGGCAGACTTCTTCACAGGGCAGGAAGGCTGGGCTAGGTGGGCCTGATGGGCGGCTCTTTTTTTTGCTAGGTGTTCCTGGATCTCTACATCGTTTTCGTCAAACCAGTCTTTGTTCTTCTTTCTGGCGAAACCCAAGACTTCTGCAGAGGATTTTGCAATAGCAGTTTTCAGTTGTTCCCAAAGTGTTTCAGGGGAGGAGTCTACTGGGTCCGCTGTGTCTTTGAGCCTGCGTTGTAAATCTGTCTGAAAGGCAGCTTTCACATCGTCACGCTGAAGGCTGGCAACATCAAGCTTTTTCTTGGGGGGCCCCCATTTCTTGGGTTTTGGCTTGAAGTGGAGCCTGAGTTTGCAGCGGACAAGGCGGTGGTCAGTGTGGCACTCTGCGCTGGGCATCACTCTGGTGAGGAGGACGTCACTGCGGTCCCTCTGACGCACTAGGACATAGTCGATAAGGTGCCAGTGTTTGGAGCGAGGATGCATCCAGGTGGTCTTTCGACTGTCCTTTTGCTGAAAAGTAGTGTTGGTGATGACCAGTTGCTGCTCCGCACAGAACTCCAACAGTAGGCGGCCATTGTCATTGCAGTTCCCCACGCCATGCTTGCCGAGGACTCCTTTCCAGGCTTCAGAGTCCTGGCCCACTCTGGCGTTGAAGTCGCCAAGGATGATGACTTTGTCGTCTGCAGGGGTACTCTGTAGGAGGCTGCGCAGGTCAGTGTAAAACTTGTCCTTTTCAGCAGGCTCTGCCAGGAGGGTTGGGGAGTACACACTGAGAAGGGTGACGTGCTGCTGGTGTCTCAGTGGGAGGCGCATGGACATGATGCGGTCTGAGTGGCCCGTTGGTAGGTTTTCCAGCTTAGTCGCAATGGATGTCTTGACCATGAAACCCACGCCTGAAAGCCGTCTTTCTGATGCAGGCCTGCCTGACCAGTAGAGGGTGTACCCAGCACCAAGTTCTTGGAGGCTGCCTTCGTCCGGAAGGCGTACTTCGCTGAGCGCGGCGATGTCGATGTTTAACCTCCGCAATTCATGGGCAATGAGGGCGGAGCGACGTTTAGGGCGTCCGCTGTCTGCTTTGTCGAGCATGGTACGGACATTCCAGCATGCTACGTTGAGTCAGGTCGTGGTCGTCATGAGAGTGGATCCGTTATTCTTTCTTGTTTTTTGACCGCAGGAGAAGGTGCCCGTTGACCGCGGCTAGCCAACTGGGGTTGCGAGGGGACGAGCTTTGGTTAGGCCACCTTTTCTAGGCCCCTCTCCGTGTGGAGTAAGCAGTGCTGTCCCTAGAGAAGGCTGCTTGGTCGTTCAGGGTGTGCCGAGTGATGTTGTCATCCCCAGGTCAACATCAGGCGACCAATATCCTGAACCGCCTGCATGCAGGTTTGAGACTGCGGCTTCCAGTGACATCTTTCACCTGCCGTTTCGCCCCTCGCCCGTCGCTACAGGACTTGGAATGGTCAGTGTCATGGTCCGTGGACGTTTCCTAAAGCCTGCGCGGTGGAGCTTTTTGGTGGAGTGCAGTGTGCGCAGTACTGGCCCCACCCTTTAAACCCTTGGTTCATCTGCCATGGCCTAGCAAGCTGGGACGATGGCATCGAGGTCCTCGGGTCGTAGGTTTTATATCAGACTGTCCTTGTCCTAGTCTCTGGCTCAAAAGCCCTCCCCGGAGACACGGGGGCTTTGATGTCAGGGGTTTCCTCCCTTAGCCTTTCCGCAGCCAAGCGGCCAGGCCTGCAAGGCAGCAGGCGACTCGTGGAGGGCGGGGTCGTCTATGTCCCGTGCAGATGTGAACATATGTAATACGCATGCACACAGAAATAACGTTAACAATAGTGGTCAAAACGTCATGCATAGAACTTCCAAGCCTATGTTTGCAGGTTTGTTTACCTGTTCCCCAAGTGACTTAGATTTTCAAATCTTAATTTCTTTGCAGATACAGGCTTTTGTTGCAAACCTTCTTCTGAAGCTGTCATCCTGAGAAGCAAAATGTTAAGGTTATATAATCATACTCACATCAATTTCAAAAGTGGTAAAAAAAATACCACCAGATGAAAACAGTATCAACAAATCCTTTGAAAATATAAACTGATAAAATCATACTCTGTCACAAGCAAATTCACACAAGGTGTTAAATATATGTAAAACGGTATACATGTACAAAGACTTGACAACACAGCCAGTAGTGAAATGTTAGTAATTCACACTCATTCCACAACTTCCTCTGTACAGCAACACTTGCTACTTGTGACATGGAAACTCTCTTTTGACAACTTTATAATTAGTACAACTCCCTTGGTGTCAGAATACAAAGAAAACACAGGTAAAAATCCAGAAGGCACCCAATGCACAAAGGTTATTGGGCTGCCGGCCAGTCAGGGCCGGACCTGGGAAAAGTCGATGGGGGGGTTACAGATTCAGTATAAAGCGAAGGCGCGAAGCGCCGAGCCTTCTAGGGGGGTCCGGGGGCATGCGCCCCCGGAATTTTTTTTTTCAAGGATGCAAAATGGTGCAATCTGGTGCAATCTGAGCCTTGAAAAAGCCATTTGTGATGGTCTGGGGACTTTGAGCTTTTTGAACAATCGAACTGACAAACTCTGGGGTACAAAAATTATCACCTGCCCTCCCTTAAAAAAACACCCACCCACACCCACACACACACACACACACACACACACACACACACACATTTATTTATCAACAGAGATGTTTTGTATACTATTATTATTCACTACTTTTCGTTGATCGTTAACGGTATAAAGCTTTACCTTGTAGTTTATGAACATCAGGGCCCTGCTTTCACTTTCAGTCTTGCTGCACTAGGTTCCTCGGCATTAGTACCATTTGTGAATTGTATCTTCTGGCAAAACAGTTCACTGCCTCTTTGAAGTCAATATCAACATCCCTGTGCACTTTCAGTAAAGCAAGTGCATTGAGTCTCTGTTGCCCCATTGTAGAGCGCAGGTAGTTTTTCAGGTTGCGCAACTGACTGTTTGAACGCTCACACTCGGCAGTAGTGACAGGCAGGATGCAAAGGTTCTTTAGCATGATGAACAGGTTGGGATAAAAATCCCTGTCACAGTGTTTCAGTGCTTCTGATGCCGTGGATGGGATGATAGCTGTCGCATTCTCAGCAGCACTTCGCCATTTGCAAACCCACCGTTGGTATTCTGCGTCAAGGGTAGCGTTGTCTGGTAGGTCAGACTCCCACAACATTGCCAGTGTCTTCACCCCTTCTGGAACCTGCATGAAACCATCCTGGTTGTCTATTAAAGTGCTTGGCACCAGACAGAGACCATCAACTGCTAGGTCAGCATTTTTGAACCTCGAGTTCAATTCGGTTGACAGGTGTTCCAAGAAAGGAATGTCAATGCTAATCTTGAAATATTCTTCTGGAGTGGCCGCAGGTTGGTTATCACGGAGTGTCTGGCGGGATGCTTGACGAGGAACAACAACATCAGTTGTCAAAGCATTTGCCATTTTGCTGACTTCACCAAACCAGGCAACGAACGCTGTGTCGACATCTCTTCTAATAGAAGACATGCAGTTACTGACCTCTTTGATTTCCCTGTAGGCATCGACAACATCTTTTGTTCTTTTCTGGAGCTTCACTGTCAAGGGTTTTAAGTAACGCAAACAATTGCGGACGACAACGAATGCAACGAGGAAAACACTGCTGCTCAAGGTGTGGAGAAAGCCAGTTGCCTTGGTCAATGTCTCACTGTCCCAAATGTCACTGTCTTCACACATTTGTCCCAAACAGTCGTGAACAACCAGGAAGAGAGATGTGTAAACCTCCAGTGCTTCATGTTTTTCTACCCATCTTGTTCTGCACAGATCAACAAGCTTTGTCTTTGTCGTGTCAGGCTGAGATGCTTCGATGGTATCTTCAAGTTTTCTTTGTCTCTTTGGAGAGTTTGAGAAAAACAGTGACAGTTCCCTCAGTGCTCCCATCATGTTTTTCACTGCAGGCAAGCCGCATGCTTTTACAATGCAGACTCAAGCTATGGGAAGCACAGTGAAAGTACAGTGCTTTGTTGTTCCTTGCTTGAAAACGTGCCTGCACTCCTTTAAACTTTCCTGCCATGTTTGCGGCCCCGTCATAACCTTGTCCTCTAACATTGTTGAAATCAAGCCCCCACAAGGCCAGACACTCAACAATCTTGTTGTAAAGTGTTTCACCTGTGGTATCTCTGCACTGGACAAAGGCCAGGAACTCTTCACGAACTTTCAGACTTCCATCGACGAATCTCAATATAATTGAAAGTTGTTCCCAATTTGAGCTGTCTGTGACTTCGTCAGCAAGCACGGTAAACTGTTTTGCTGCAATAATTTCTGCAAGAATCTTGTTGCGGATCTGATCACCAAGAACCTCTATCAGTCTGTTTTGTGTACTTTTTGAAATGTATATGGCCTTCTTATCGCATGTATCTAGAAGTTTCCGGAGAGTTTCGTCTCCTGCATTGATGCACAGATTCAAAAGGGCATTGAAATTGCTTCTGTTCTCACTCTGAAGAATGCCATCATCACAGTTGCCCCTCAGAGCTAACTCCTGTCTTCCACACACTTCAACAATCCTGAAGAGGCTTGTCAGAACTTGTCGATTTGCAGCGATGTTTTCTGCATTTTTCTGATTGATTTCACTGGCGATGCTCTGCTCTGGTTTATCCATGATTGTCAAAAACTGCTCTCCATTTGCCATTGCATCTTTGTGGTGTTGTGATAACGAGTGCTTTTTGATCTGACCACAGGCTTTATTCCAGTTCTTGCATGGCGTCTTCACAAACTTGCCCAGGTTTTCAGTAGACTTTGCAAATAATAGGCAATACTTGCAGTAAGCCCCATCCTCGAAAGGAGAATACACAAGCCAGGAGTACTTTTGCAACCACTCATGCTGAAATTTTCGGTTCTTGTTGTTTATCACTGTTGTTGGAAACTGAAAACCAGGTGATGGTCTCCAGTGTTGCCTTAGAAGATGCTCCTTGTCACTGTTTGACAGTGAAACGACTCGCGTGTGTTTCATGAAATTGACTTCACCAAAATCGATATTTTTGTTGCTGGTGATCTGAGAGGAGAAATCTGAAGAGGAGTCAGAAAGCAGGCTCACATCAGGCTGGTTGGTCATTGGCATGGCAGAGGATTCAGAAAGCAGGCCCCCGGCAGGCTGATCAATGCTTGAGGAGGAGTCTGAAATACAAATAAAAGTTGGGTCTATGAGAAGTCTGAAATACTAAAACGATTGTGTGTGTAACTGTGAGAGAGAGAGAGAGAGAGAGAGAGAGAGAGAGAGAGAGAGAGAGAGAGAGAGAGAGAGAGAGATCATAGAGAGAGAGAGAGAGAGAGAGAGAGACCTGCAACAAGATAATTACATTTAAAGCATATATATGTCTTCGTTTACACACTTCAGTCAAGCTTAAATATATATTTATGATCTGAAATAACAGCTTTTCTTTTTAGACCCCTCCCCCCAAATGATGGACAAAATCTTTGCTACCTTATGACTCGTAGAGTCTTCTTCAGGCTAATGATAGCCAATGGAACCCACCAGTCATTTTGTTTAATATTAATTATTAAATTGAAACACTCAATCACGTATCAATTTCAGGTTGTATTTAATTTAATTTTTTTTTTTGGAGAGGGGGGGGGGGGGGCGGGGGGGGGGGGGGGGCAGTAAATTACTCACCAACACTGCTTTTACTTGTTCCCATGTCACTGTTTCGAACTCCACTGCCAGTGGTCTCACTTTGGGTTGATTTTTGTCTCTTTCGAGGAACTGCATCATCTGCCGTTTAGAAAAACAACTTTTATTATTATTATTATTATTATTATTATTATTATTATTAAAAGTTTTCTTATATAGCGCTTACCTGTAAACAGCTCTAAGCGCTTTACAATTTACTCAACAACAACAAACAAAAAGAAAAAAAAAGAAAAAACAAAGACATAACATAAAAATTAAAACATGAAATTTTATCCTAAAAGCAACAACAAAAATGTAAAATAAAATAGAACCGTCTTTTCAACATCTTATATATGATTATGCATTGCAGGTGTTAACACGTCTACTACAATTTTATAATAATAATTTAATATAAAAAAAAGAAAAACAGTGGTTTTCTGACTAGTTCTTAGCTTATTTTAAATTTCATCAACAAAAGGCCTAAGGGTGAATAATCTTATTTTGTAGCACGTTGTTCACAGGCATAGGAACTGTTAACAAATTTGCTGATTTTCAGCAGTTGGCAAAATTTCAGCACATTTTTATTTTCCATTTTATTATGTAAAAAAGGCAGTGGTTGGGATGCCGTCATGATGGCTTCCTGTCGTTCCAGAAACCGAAGTCGTCATGATGTTTTCGCACCCGGAAAGGCTATGTTGCCGTCACAATTGATGGCGACGCTGTCAACAAGTGGCGTCAGATAGGCTATGGTTTCCATAGTCAGCCATCAAGACGGTTCTGTTTTGCTCTCCGAAGAGATTTACGTCACAATACATAGCTAGTAAGCTGCACTAGTGATAACGATACCTTATAACTTAGCCCTTGGTTTTGTTATTGAAAACGATATTTTGCCGTCCAAAGATTTTTTTTATAAATATAAAAGCAATATTGATCATTGATGCCGATATCTTTATTTTTTAAATTGACATTTTTAAAGTTATATATCATAATACTTTGTGAAATAAATTTTAGGCTATGCATTACTTTAATTGATACCTGTTTTGGTATTTTAATAAGTGGGGCTGTTTTATATCTATGATATTCATTATATGCAGCTAGTATCAGCTCCTACAGCGTAGGCTACACTCACAGGAAGGAAGTACCGGCGCCATCACCACGTGCTCATTTGAATCGAATTCGGAATGGGTGAATTTTACCTAGTTCTACTGACTACATTTCTTTTATGAGACAAAATTGGATTTAAAAATGTACCCACCTTCTGAAATGGAGCTTGATGAAAACCAGCATGACAGTCGCCTACTGCCATCAGCATCTGTTTTTTTCAGTTTCGGCATTTTCGAGGAGACAGCAAAAGTGAAGTGTTACCAAAGAAAATAGATCTAGATTTAAACTTCCCCCCACAAACCTTAATGACGTCAGACGTCTTTTCACTGATCTTTCTCGGAAAGACGTGCACTGAAGGAGAGCAACTCTTTTGGGTACCTGGTTGATTCAACGGAAATCCATTTCAACGATGTTTTTGGACGATTCAATGATGGTCGTTTCAACGGATGTTCGTTACAACGAATTATCATAATTATCAACTTAGCGTCTTAATTAATCTTTCTAAAAGGTCGTTTTTGGGGGATTAGGGCTGTATCAAGGTGAAGGCGCTGGAAGAGGCTTGCGGCCAGAACAAGAAAATATGGCTGCATTTACTAATAATAGGGTTAGGGGTTGGGTTACTTGGTCGTTTCAACGGGAAAACGTCTTGGACGTTTAAACGGATCCCTTGAAATGGATTTCCGTTGAATTGTCTATAAATAACTCTTTGTGCCTTGGATCAAAAGTGACTAAAAACTGCAATGTTTTAAAAACAATTAAAAAAAAAAAAAACAACTTTGGAACTCCCTTTGCATAAAAAAAAATTCACTGTTTTTTTTTTTTTTTTTTTTTTTTTTTTTTTTTTTTTTTTTTTTTAGTTGGGAGGGGGGGTTCCAGAACCCAGGTAACCCCACCCCTGGGTCCGGCCCTGCCAGTGTTGGCACGCAGTACAGCTGTGCATGGGCAAACGACAGAGGACGCTGGCTCGATGATCTTTTGTGCACGGGTGCTCATAAAATTATCGAGACAAACTATAAAAGAAAAACAGAAGATAGTGGTAGAAAACCCTTTAAAATAGAAACAAATAACGACGTTTCGGATCAAAGATCCTTCCTCAGGTGACATGGAAACAAACATAGAACAGAAAAGAACACGACCAAACGAGACACGAGACAAACTATAGTATAGTGGTAGATGAACTGACCACAATGGTTAAAGGGTAGTCCAAGAAGTACAGTGGTAGATGAACTGACCACAATGGATAAAGAATAGTCCAAGAAGTACAGTCGTAGATTGACTGACCACAATGCAAACATACATACACACACCTTTACAGCCGTGTAAATGCACGCACTAACATATATACATTTACATAACCTTTTATCAGAATGACAGGATAAAAATAATATATCTAAGCAGTTTCCATCAGGTATATGTGTAGTTTTGTTTTAAAGGAGGAAAGGTGGGTTAGTGTTTTTAAATGTTGAGGAAGTGAATTCCATAAAAGTGGTCCCGAAAAGGCTAGGCTTGATTTGAATAAGTCAATGCGAGGTAGTGGTAATCGAAGAGTACTGTTCCTCGAGGACCTTTCACACTGTTGTGGAGTAAATTTAGCTGTTAGATACTGTGGAGCTTTCTTGTGGAGAACTTTAAACATAAGTATGCACTTGTTGTAAACGAGTTGTTGACGAAGGCCAAGAAGTTTGAGATTTTGCAGTTTTACAGCGGTAGGAATGGGTCTTATATCTACATGTTTAATGGCTCTTTTGTATAGTGAATTTAGTTTTTTGATATGCACATCACCGCTACCATCCCAAACAGTGGAGATGTAATCAACATGAGATTTAATGTGTGCATGAAAAAACATTTTTCGTGTATTTATGTCACTCACACTTCTCAATTGTGATAAAAGAAAAATATTTTTTGATATTTTCTTACATATATTAGTCACATGTTTCTCCCAACTTAGTTGCTCATCTATACATATTCCAAGGAAGTTGCGTTCATAAACTTGTTCAATAGGTTGGCAATTAAGACTGAGCGTTAGTGAAGGGGGGTGAAGTTGATGTTTTTGTCGTGAGGTGATTAACATGCTCTTCGTCTTATCAGGATGTAGTACCATGTGGTTTTTACAGCACCAATCAGAAACTTCGTCAAGACTGGATTGTAAACGACAACTAATATCATGACTGTTCTTACCAGGAACGTGAAGGCTTGTGTCGTCCGCAAAGAGATTACAATTAACGTTAGGGTCGGAAATATGTAAAGGAAGGTCATTTATGAAAAGTAAAAATAGGAGGGGTCCTAGAATTGATCCTTGAGGAACTCCAAATTTAACATGGCCTTGCCTAGAGTACTGACCATGGACGTATACTTTTTGCTTTCGGTCTTCCAAATAGGATCTGAGAAAAGTTATTGTAGTTTCGTCCATGTGGTATATTGTAAGCTTATGTAAGAGAATCTCATGGTCCACAAGATCAAAAGCTTTTTTAAGATCTAGGAAAACTGCTCCCGACATTAAATTTTTATTAATTGACTCTAGCCAGCAATCTACAATATGTGTGAGTGCTGACTGGCATGAATGGGTCGGGCGAAAAACGGACTGATGAATGTTTAGTAAATTACCCTTCTCAAGGAAATTAAGAAGATGCCTGTGAATGTGCCGCTCTAATGGCTTTGACAAGGCTGAGAGCAAAGAGATCGGTCGGTAATTATGAATATCTTCAAGGTTTTTAGTTTTGGGGATCGGAACTACCTTTGCTTGCTTCAGGACTGTAGGAAAATAACTTTTATTTATACACAGATTAAAAATGTATGTAAGGGATTGTATTGTGTAAGGCAACGACAATTTTAGTGATTGGTTATCAATATCATCAATCCCTCTACTTTTCTTATTCGACGAAGACAAACAAGGACAAGACAAGCCAAGGGTAAAGTCGTCGCAGCTCTTCTTCTCGTCCTAGGACACCAGCTCCCGGGCTCGACCAGGATCGTCTCGCAGGGCCGCCACAGAGGGGCGACAAAGCTACTTGAGGCGGCGGCCTAATGGAAAACCACGCCCGCACAACCCCCCCCCTCAGAGACTACGTTGAAAAGACGACTGTTCTCGTTCGCAGTTGGAAAAGCGACTGTCTAAAATTTGGATAACGTTAGATTGGCAAAAAACCGCTCACTAAATCAAGTGATGAAAATTCACGTGAAACAGGTACCACCCGGTGGCGTTAAGACTAAGTGATCCCGTGTGTTACGCCGACCTGCAAACCATCGCAACGCAGCAAATACTCGTGTACAGGCCAAATACTAGACACCTATGCTATCGCTACCCGGTGACTAACTAAACCCTGTCACCCCTTTAAACTTATTCCCCTACAAAATTAGACGGAAAAAACCCGTATCGTTACATTGCAACTATTATGGTCGATTTTTTTTTCCAGAACTCTTATACGTAGACCTCAGAGGATATTTCCAGAAGTTGAGAATTGTATGGTGTTTTGCGATTGGTTCAGCACTATGAAACAACCGCCAAAACAAAGAAATTAAAAAGTTGAACGAGTGACAGATATTTTTCGGAATGCGTGAATCTAGTTACGTTCACGATCGTTTTGGATTCCTCAGTGGGATTTCGTCTTGTGCATGAGGAAATGTATAGTTTTGGCGATTGTTTTACGCTGATAGGCGTTTTTTGTTTGAATAAACTTAATACTCATAGATTATATATGATGTCCGTCCCAACAGCCGCCCTTGCGTCGGAAATAAACTTGACGGATTTGATTTGATTGTGATGCTCTGCTTTGGGCTAGCTAATGTGTGATGTCCATATACATTGTGACCAGGACACTTTTCATTTCCACATGTCCTACATACGTCGCGTACTAAGAATTTAAGTATGCGTGCCCGTCGTGGCAGACAGTGAAAATACAATGTATTTAACCATCTCTCTCTCTCGTCCAAAAGATCCCGAGTTCCAACACAGCTAGGGTAAAAAATTGATGAGATCTCATTCGTGGTGGACAAAAGACGTTAAAACCTTAAACATATTACTTTTTTCTCTGCGTCCATCACACTTCTTCCCTTCCTCCCCCACCCCCACCCCACCTCCCCCACCTACTCTCTCTCTCTCTCTCTCTCTCTCTCTCTCTCTCTCTCTCCCTCTCTCTCTCTCTCTCTCTCTCTCTCTCTCTCTCTCTCTCTCTCTCTCTCTCTCTCTCTCTCTCTCTCTCTTCCGTACGTTTTTCTTTGTTTCTCAGTCCTTTTCCTCTGATTGTTTCCCGGTTGAAATCTTTCAACTTTTCAGATAAATCAGCCAGTTTTTGCACCAAGAAAAGATTACCCTGTTTTCTCGCATGTGCATTAACTCCTTCTCTGCCGAGACTAAAAATGGAATACGATCTAGCTAACTGCAAGAGACACAGATCCTCATGGCTCATGAGGATCTGTGTCTCTTGCAGTCAGTTGCGGGCGGCTCATGAGGATCTGTGCCTCTTGCTGAAACCACTTTGAACACATGTTCCTAGGATCGCAAGGGCTCCTTGGCTTTGAATTAACGAAGATTTCAGAAACGCAACTTGCGTCCACCGGCAGTGAAGACGTTAACAAAAAGCAGATTTCCGTAACGTAGGCGGACAGAGCAGTTAGAAGGAGAAAAACAGACAAATTATCAACCAGGAAACCTTCCCAATTGCTAGGACATGCGCAAGCTTTTCCTTTGATCTGAAAACGGCTAACGTTTTACTATTGCCTTCGGCGCGAAATATTTGACGCCCGAGATGGATCAACGGGTCAAACGTGTTCATCAGCTTTAGATCATTTGAGCTGGCAAATTCCAGGAGCCTTAAGCCTCTGTCGTTGGTCTCTGCATTGCAGTAGCGTCCGCATGTGCCTTTCCAGTTCCTAGCAGCATCCTCTCCTATTTTGCCATTCCAGTCTCCCTGCACCACAAGAATGTCTTTCTTGGGGGTCTGGTCCAGAACTTCTTGCAGTTGGTCATAGAAGTCTTCTATTTCCTCATCGCCATAGTCTGTTGTTGGGGCATAAACTTGTACAATGGTGATATTAAATGGGGTTGCCCTCAAGCGTATGGTGATAAGCCTACTGGAGACTGGCCGACAACTCATGACGGTGTTCACGATGTCTTTGTGGACAAGAAATCCGACACCCTGTTCGTGTTTGTCTTCTCTGCCACTGTAGTACAGTTTGTGGTTTTCCTGGGTTGATGTTTCCCCAAGGTTCTTCCATCGTACTTCGCAAAGTCCTAGGATGATCCAATGGTATCTGTTCATTTCATGTGTCAGTTCCTCTACCTTTCCAGGCGTTCTTAGTGTTCTGACGTTCCAAGTGCCAATGCTGATGTTGTTTCTGGCACGGAGTTTTGATGGTCATGGTGCACCAGTAACACACTTAACACCTCTGCCCTGGCGCAAGACAGAAGGCGCGGTCCTTGTTCCGGGCGACGACCGATCCGGTATGGATTGAGGTAAGGTTGTCATTGCATGTGGTGTGTCTTGGGCAAAAGAACCTGGCGGAGCCCATCCCTCTCCAGGCTGTTAACCACAACCGAAACTCCACATAACCGATGAGATGAGACCCTCATGGGACTCTTTCGCCCTGAGTGGTGACTTCATCAAGGAAGTTCATACACCCAATCAGGTACCGTGTCAGCACCCTAGCCTTTGGTTATCCAAAACCTAACCTGCAAGGCAGCAGGGGACTCGTGGAGGGCGGGGTCGTCTATGTCCCGTGCAGATGTGAACATCTGCCCACTGTCCTCAAGCCAACTATTCTGGAACAATACCAGAATACCTAAAATCTCCCCACCCCCAACCCCACCGCTTGAACAATCGTGGTAACCTTCCAATACTAAACGTGGGAGTGAACTTGTCAGGTCGACAACTACCTACAGCAACAAACAGTTGCAACTCGACAAAAGACAGCGAATGCAGATAGCACCAGTGGTAGTACCAAGTTTTGACAGCATTTTCTTTCAAGTAGCATCTGGCCAAAATAGTGTATGCCATTAAAATCAGTTCATTGTATCCTTCAACATTTTTCAGTATACCTATCTCCGCAATTGGGGTTTCTTTCTTTTCTGATCTGCATCGACGGTCTACCAGTTGCTACTTGCATTGTCTTCAAGAACCGGTAGAAATACCGAGAATTACCGATTACCCCTTAACAGCCGTCGCAAGGCGAACGCGATCTAGCTGCAAGAGACATAAACCCTCATGAGCCCCAGCAGTGGAGGGGGCGCATGAGGATTTATGCCTCTTGTTAGTCCTGTGTTCTTTATGCCTATATTGGTCAAATTTACATCTGTGTTGTTTACGCGAATGTCAGTCAGTGTGCAGTCGTTTCCGACGCGAAATTCGTGATAACTTGGCAGCGAAGGGGTTAACACTGTATACGAAAGGGCACTTGCAGGCAATGCAAGACAACAAGACAAATAAAACTGAAGAAAAAGGGCAAGAATTCGCAAAAGTTCACGTGATGTGCTGGTCTGTGATTTTAGACCTCACGGCTCTAGGCCGTAAGGTCCAAAACCAGAGACCAGCACACAATGACAAAAACCCCGGCGAGCGAAGACAAAAATCAGCATTAAAGTCGCGGGCGTAATGACCCTAATTAGTTGAGATGAACATAACGGCTAACGAGCACCCAGATCCTTCCGATGACAAATGTGAGTCGCAGTTAGCCCCGTCAATGCCGGGAAAATGCCAACGATACCCAACTGCAAGACGCAAAGAACCTCATGAGCCCCCGCAGATGCGGGGGCTCATGATGTTCTTTGCCACTTGTTGGCGCCATTTTTTCCCTGTGTTCCTCGGGTGAGTGAGGTAATGTGGCGCTGAAATTTGCTGTAGTCTCAAAGATGGGATTTGTGTCTTGCTAGCAAAGAAGACAGTAATCAGTATGAAACGTCTGCCAGGAAGAAACGAGACCGAACAATAAAGATGAACCGTGATAGTCTGTAAGTAGTGCCTCACTATCTATATACTTTCCATCTATAAACAAATTGAAAATCGTCAGGGGCGCCTTTACTACCAGCAGATGCAGACTTTGTTTTTGAAATTCAACGTCAAAAGATCTCCAGCCGTCATATCAGGAGAACGTGGATACAAACTGGTTTCCGCAAGAAGTATAGATCCTCATTAGCCCACGCAACTGCGGGGTTCATGAGGATATATATTTATATGAGGATCTATATATAATATGAAGATTTTTTTTTAATCATTGTAAATTCAACGTCAAAAGGTCTTCAGCCGTCAAGAAAACTGGATGCAAAGTGGTTTCAGCAAGAAGTATAGATCCTCATGAGCTCACGCAACTGCGGGGGCTCACGAGGATCTATATATATCTTTTGCAATTGTGATTGAGTTTTCTGGAAATCGTTGTAAACTCAACGTCAAAAGAACGTGGAATCAAAGTGGTTTCAGCAAGAGGTATAGTATAGATCAGCATGAGCCCCCTCAGTTGCGTGAGCTCATGAGGCTCTATACTTCTTGCACAATGGGGTGGTGTTCACTTTTTCTCGGCCGCAGTGAACTGGTTAATCACCTGATCGAGTTGATTATCATTGAAGCTGAGACACCTCTCTCTCGGAGTCCGAAATAGCTCAGGCGGTTAAACGTCGGAGCAGGAGAGCGAAAGGAATCGCCGGGTCATGGGTTCGAATCTCGTCCTGGCCCCGGTAGCTGGACTCGCAATCCAGGGGAAAATGGATTTGTTCAATAGCATGTCCGTTGAAAGGTCCTGGTAAATCAAAGTGGCACATTTGGAGTGCGCCTGAGTTGATCAGTGTTCAGGTCGTACTCCATAGGCAATAGATGATTTCGCAGTCCCCCATAACCCGTCCGTCAGGGCCGTCCATGATCACCTCGGTGCTGTGGACGTTAAACCCGAACTAACCAACCTCTCTAAAGGCACTGTCATGCTAGTCATTGCATGCACTCGTTTACCTGCCTATACTAACCCTTTTAACTTGGCTTACCTCTTGACTGCTGCAGACGATTCTGCTCGGCGAAAAAAGAGACTATTACATCATATAGTGTGCGATGTCAAACACATCTTCACACACAAAGGAAAACGCCGTGTTACTCGCCTTTTTCCGCCTGCCGGTATCAATAGCAGTCATGTTAACCTTTATCATTCGGAACACACCAGTGTGTGAAATACGTTTCACTAAAATAGTTCAAGGGTGGCGCCAGAATAGCTTGGCGCCTCTGGGCGCCAAGTATTCTGGCACCACCCTTGAACTAAAGCCATTGGTCTATATCCTTATTTGTAAGTACTATAATGTAGCTTGCATGTTGGCAGTGTACAAATTTGAAGCTTTTAGCCTCAATGACTTATGGGTTAACTTGCCCTTTGACTGCTGCAGACGATTCCGCTCGGCGAAGAAACAAGCTATTACATCATTATAGTATGGGATGTCAAACACATCTTCACACCGAAATTCAAACGCCGTCTTACTCGCCTTTTTCCCCCGGACGGTATCGTCAATAGCAGTCTGGTTAACCCATATCATACTGAGGCTAAAAGCTTCAAATATGTACACTGCAATACGCAAGCTACATTAGAGTACTTACAGATAAGGATATAGACCAATGGCTTTAGTTCAAGGGTAGTGCCAGAATAGCTTGGCGCCTAGAGGCGCCAAGCTATTCTGGCATTAGCCTTGAACTATTTTAGTCAAACTTATTTCACACACTGGTGTATTCCGAATGATAAGGGTTAAAATGCAAAACCTGTTCGAGGCAAAAGGTATGAACGAACATTCTCAAGCAAGGCCTTCTTACTTACTTACTTACGCCTGTCACCCCTACCCGGGTATAGGCAGGCCGTCGACGAGAGTCCTCCAGCAACTCCTGTCCTGTGCTTCTCCTTCGATTCTACTCCAGGTGGTTCCCAGTCTCTTGATGTCTGCTTGGAGGTCTCGACGCCAGGAGTTTCTCGGCCTACCTCTTCTCCTCTTTCCCTGGGGGTTACATGACAATGCCTGCCTAGTGATACTGGAAGCTGGCTTTCTCAGACTGTGACCGATCCATCCCCATCTTCTTCGCCCAATTTCATTCTCTGCTGTTATCTGCTCTGTTCTCTCCCAGAGTCTGACGTTGCTGATCTTCTCTGGCCAGTGGATTTTCAAAATTCTTCTAAGGCAACTGTTCATGAAGGTCTGTACTCTGTTGACTGTGGTTTTTGTCAATCTCCAAGTCTCTGCTCCATATAGGAGAACTGCTTTTACATTGGAGTTGAAAATCCGGACTTTGGTGTGTTGTGACAGCTCTCTGGAACTCCACACATTTTTCAACTGGAGAAAGGCTGCTATGGCTTTACCGATTCGTGCTCTGACATCTGCATCAGTGCCGCCTTTTTTTGTCTATGATGCTCCCGAGATAGGTGAAGGACTCCACCTCCTCCAACGGGGTGCCAGCAAGCAAGACTGGTTCCTCCCTGGTTGCGTTCAGCCTCATTGTCTTTGTTTTCGGTTTGTGAATGGTGAGACCCACTTGGGACGAGATGTCAGCAAGCCTCGTGGTCTTGTCCTGCATTTGTTGATGAGTGTGGGACAGTAATGCCAAGTCGTCTGCAAAATCGAGGTCGTCAAGCTGTGTCCACAGTGTCCACTGTATTCCACTTCGTCTGTGCTCTGTGGTCATCTTCATGACCCAGTCTATGGCCAGTAGGAAGAGGAACGGAGACAGCAGACACCCCTGCCTGACACCAGTTCTGACCTGGAGCTCTCTGGTGAACTGCCCTTCGTGGATCACGCGACATGTCATGCCATCGTAGCTGCTCTTGATCAGGCGGACGAGCTTTGTGGGTACACCGTAGTGTCGTAGGAGTTTCCACAGAGTCTCTCGGTCCACACTGTCAAATGCTTTCTCATAATCCACAAAGTTGACGTACAGCGGGGAGCTCCACTCCAGAGACTGTTCCACGATGATGCGGAGAGTGGCGATCTGGTCTGTACATGATCGGTTCTTCCTGAATCCTGCTTGCTGGTCTCTCAGCTGGGGGTCAACGGAGCTCTTCATTCTCTCCAGGATGATCTTGTTGAAGACCTTTCCTGGTACTGACAGCAAGGTGATTCCTCTGTAGTTGGAACACTTGCTGAGGTCGCCTTTCTTGGGAAGCTTGATTAGGTACCCCTCCTTCCAGTCAGTCGGCATCACCTCCTCTTCCCAGATCTTTCCAAACAGTGGGTACAGCATCTCCACTGTTGTCTCTAGGTCTGCTTTCAGAGACTCCGCTGGGATGCCATCTGGGCCTGCTGCTTTGCCATTCTTCAAAAATGCCACTGCTCTTCTGATCTCTTCCCGGCTGGGTCTGTCACAGCTGATGGGTCTGTCACAGTCGGTCTCTGCCGGCTGGATGTCGGGGGAGTCGGGTGGGCTAGGTCTGTTCAGTAACTCTTCAAAATACTCGGCCCATCTGTCGAGTTGGTCTGCTCTGTCTGCAATAGGCTTGCCTTCTTTGTCTTTTACTGGTCTTTCTGTATGGCCATACTTGCCTGACAATCTTCTGGTAATGTCGTAGAGCTGTTTCATATTGCCGCTGCCTGCTGCCTTTTCTGCCTCTGCTGCCAGGCTGTCTGTGTAGGCCCTCTTGTCTGCCCTGATACTCCTCTTCACCTCGCGGTTGGCTTCCCAGTATTCCCCATGTGCCCTTACTTTGGCTGCTCTCGTGCGACTGTTGTTGACAACTGCTTTCTTCTGCTTCCTCACTTCTATCTTCTTCAAGGTCTGTGCCGACAGCCAGTCCTTGTGATGGTGTTTCCTGAACCCTACAGTGTCTTTGCAGGTTGAGTTCAGCGCCTCTCTAACTGCCTTCCACTGCTGCTCTGTGGTGGCCGCCTCCTCTTCATTTACTAGCTCCTGTAGCGCTTGAAACCGGTTGGACAGCACCAGTTTGAACTCTTCTCTAACTCCAGTTAAGCAAGGCCTTCATCAGTGAGAAAATATGTTTTCGTCCAGTCGTCTCGCTCTGTGCTTTGTAACCAGAGAGGGGGGCGAAATGGTTTCTTTCCTTAAATGACGCACTTTGTGTAGATGCCTTTATCTGTAAGGTTCCCCGCAATGTTGTTTAATCGCCTTAAATTATCCTTTCGAACCGAAGACCTCGATAGTACGAGGACCTGCGTGTACACACACACACACACACACACACACACACACACACACACACACACACACACACACACACACACACACACACACACACACACAGAGAGACGAAGATTACGTGGATACGTGGATAAGATTACGAAAAGAGAAAATAGAAAAACAATATATTTTTTAAAAGTAGATCAAGGCCGCCTTGGATTGTGTAAAAGCAGATTTTAAAAAATTAATGTGGTGACACAGGTGCAGGAATCCTACACAAGTTAAGTCCTCTGGTAGCGGCTCTGCCAAGTGCCGCTGCCAGGGGACTGAATTTGTGTAGGATTTCTGGACCTGTGTGGTGGGAGAGGGGAGGGGGGGGGGGGATTAGGGATAGCACGTGGAAAAGGCCCATCCATCAATGTTTTCTTGTCCTTGACTGTGCCCTGTGAAAGGCAAATCAAAAGAGCAAGTCCATTTTTTGTGAATAGCGAGAATTTCGTTTTGATACAATGACATTCTTGCTTTTCACACAACTGGACTTAATGTCTTTTGCCCTCCCAGTGCAAATATCTACCACTCTACTTATTGTCTGTCTCAAGCCTCTTCAGTCTTCACTGCCTGGACACCGCAACGAAAGACCTGTAAGAGTCTTAACCCATTTATTGCCATTGTTTTTAGGATGCAGCCTTGTAAATTAACCCATTGAGCCCCGACACCTTATACTAGGGATGGATCGACCATGATAATTCAAGGGTAGTGCCAAATAGCGTGGCGCCAAAGGTGCCAAGCTAATCTGGCCCTACCTTTGAATTATCATGGTCGATCCATCACCTGCAACTAGTACATAGTCGTTAGGTGACAACGCCAAAATTAGGGAAATGCGGACTTGGGGACCAAGGGTTAAATGGGTTTAAAGCCAAAGAACGCCACCCCACCCGAGGCAGACGAATACATAAATGGGGACAATTAGAAGCAAAGAACATCATGACTCCCCCGAACCTGCTGGGGCTTATGAAGTGCTATGCCGCTTGCACTTTCAGTTTGTGGCTGTGTGCTCGTCTTAGAGCGGCAGTGAAGACGTTTCCTCTTTAGAGACGCGCCGTATACGGATACGCGGCGATTCGCCGCGTATCCATATACGGCACGTCTTCAATGAGTAACGTGAATATAAATGAAACGCGATCTAAGAATGGATCCTCTGATCCACGTTGTTCGCGGTCCTCTGGCGCTCAGTCCGCATTGTTTTCCAGAGGCATCATCCGTAATCTTAAGGCACTGCCGAGAAAAATAATATTGAGCACCACCCAAATGCAAGAGGTATAGATCCTCATGACCTTGCGGGGAGGCTCATGAGAATCTATGCCTCTTGCTGAAACCACTTTGTGTCATGGATGTTCCTTTGTCGGTTACGGGTCTTTCAGGTTGAGTTTACAATTATTTCAAAACTGGCAGTGGAGGGCTAAGGCGAGGAGAGAGAGAGAGAGAGAGAGAGAGAGAGAGAGAGAGAGAGAGAGAGAGAGAGAGAGAGAGAGAGAGATGGTCACAGTTCAAATGAGCCGATCCCGCATCCTTCCAAATACACATCCATCTTTGGCACGTGGGAAAGCTCATCGGTTATTGGCGACAGGCACCAGCTGGTACGGCTCCGGTATGGAGAAAGTCAGTAATGATGTAATAAGACATCAGGGTGTGTTTCAGCCAGGAGGGCGGGAGGGCGAGGGTTGGAGGTGGTGGTATGGAGGGTGGCGGGTGCCGTGACGGGGAGTGAGGGTTGACCCATTTAGCCCAGCCGGTCTGCAGCAGGAAATGGATCGACCATGATGATTCAAGGGTAGTGCCAGATTAGCTTAGCGCACTACCCTTGAATTATCATGGTCGATAATGAATCATTATTTACCATGAATTATCATGGTCGATCCATCTCCTGCAACTGATACGTAAGGTGATACCTCCAAACTTCAGCCTTGGTACTGAATAGGTTAAGGACACAAGGAGAGGATGCAAATGCTCCTTTTTAACCGCTTCACTGCCGGTGGACGTAGATTATGTCTCTGGAAACTTTGTGAAGTCAATTCAACTTTTCTTTAGCACGCTTTGTACTACCAGGCCCTCTATATAAACTGATGCGCGAACATCTCGACCAGGATGACGATGATTCTATTTACGTCAGTATCAAAACGAGATCTTGATGAAGTGACTCGAATTGCCGGAAATGTTTCGTCATACGAGCCCTTAGCTCGCTGATAATTATATATTAATTACTCCATAAAAATCGACTGAATAAGTAAACGTATTGCAATAAGGATTTTCAAGTTGGGAATTGGCACAATTTCAGCGCCACCCACCTCCCCCCCCCCCACCCACCCCCTCCCCCTCCCCCCCACCACTCACCCCACACCCCACCCGACCCTTTTCCATCTCCTTTTTTGCCTCAGTGTGATAATCACGATCGACTAAACTCATTCAGCCCGACGCACGTATTTCCCAAATTTGGGAGGCGTCATCTAACGACTATCCACCTGTTGCAGGAGATGGACCGACCAAGATAATTCAAGGGTAGGGCCAGATTAGCTTGGCGCCTGAAGGCGCCAAGCTAATCTGGCACTACCCTTGAATTAATATGGTCTCCTGCTGTAGTGCGTCAGGGCTGAATTAGTTTTCATTTTCTTCATTTTAATGTCTCACTAGCACAAAATGAGTTAGTTAATTTGAAATGAATTAGTTAATTTGAAATGAATTAGTTAATAGTACAATGTAACGAATATCGGCTTAACCCTTTTCCCTGCCAGTGATCACGGATTTCGCGCCGGACACCGCTGCACACCGATAGACATTCGCGCTAAGAATACACACGAAATGGGACCAGAAATAGGCATAATGGACATAGGGTCAACAACAAAAAGAGACATAAATCCTCATGAGCCCCCGCGACAGATTTATGTCTCTGGCAGCTAGTTAACATTCGCCTTGCCCCGACAGTTGAGAGGTTAAGAAAAGGGGATTTACCACTCGTACACGAAGAGTCAGAGCTTTTGAAATTACTGCTTTAACCCATTCAGCCCTGACGCACTACAGCAGGAGATGGATCGACCATGATAATTCAAGGGTAGTGCCAGATTACCTTGGCGCCTGTCGGCGCCAAACTAATCTGGCACTGCCCTTGAATTATCATGGTCGATTCACCTCCTGCAACTGGTGCATAGTCATTAGATGACGCCTCCAAAATTTGGGAAATACGGCCGTCGGGCTGAATGAGTTAATATACTCTCGTACTCTCAGCATACGATCGATTCGGAGTCATAGTTGAAGAGTAGTGCCTGATTAGCTTGGGGCCTGAAAAAGTACTGCCCTTGAGCCGTCGTGGTCGACCCATCTTTCGAAGATGGTCAGTGTTGGAAGCAAACAAAATATGGGACAGTAGTGGGTTACTTTGGCAAACCCCAGTGCTCCAGAAATCACATCCGCGATTTCAAACCATGCATGCATTTAAAGCCCATTAGTCCTTCGAGAGGCACGATCCTCATGAGTCGCTGCAGTTGCAGGGACTCATAAGGATATATGCCTCTTGCTGGCGCGGATTTTTCACATTTACCGTTATGTCCCTCAGACGGGCGATACATTAGAAGCCGGGATGAGAAACTCGTGTTCTTGCTCAGTCTATCGGTCATTGTCATCGGGATAATGAAAAAACGAGTCGCGTTTCGACGCTATTCTGTTCTCTTTCCGTCGGATTCAAACGCCTTCAGTTAGTTTCCCCGAATTTCATAGATATTTTATTTACCGGCTGCGCAGCAGTCTGATCATACAGACAATTTTGACAGTAAATTATAACACAATGCGCACACAATGTATACCGTCAGAACACTGACAGTGCAGATAATTAACTCATTCAGCCCGACGGATGTATTTCCCAAAATTTGGAGGCGTCATCTAATAATAATAATAATAATACCGTTATTATATAGGCGCTTTTTCTCAATTTTGGGGAAATCGACTCAAAGCGCCGCGCCTGAAACCCAACACACACACTCACGAAACAGACACGGATTTACGCCATTTAAGACAAACACAGTACAAGACAAACGAAGGGCCAGTCAGCTACTGAAGTTACAGAGATTTTTGATCGCTTGTATTTGAAATTTGTAAAGTGGCCTGAGACCGGTACCAAAGTGGGGGGGGGGGGGGTGGAAGAACCGGAGTACCCGGAGAAAGAACCCCCTGACTATGCACCAGTTGCAGGAGATGGATCGACCATGATAATTTAAGGGCAGTGCCAGATTAGCTAATCTGGCACTGCCCTTTGAATTATCATGGTCGACCCATATACTGCTGTAGGGTGTCAGGGCTGAATGGATTACGAAATATAAGAGTATGCTTTACAAAGAAGATGAGCACCTCAAGATTCATCCAAATAGACTTTGTTCGGAAATCAGAAGTAGGTCATAATTGCAAATGTTTCGACGGAAACAGCGGATTAAAAGTCCGGACAAACATGCGATATCGCAAGGAATCTTCTATAGCGGCAAAGTATAAAAGGCAAATCCCAGCGTTTTGTGCCGACAGCTTCATTTAATTTGAAACCCTATATTTTCCACTCTGTTTTCAGTAGTTATTGTGACCGTGATCAGTGAAGGTGGAAAGGGAAACAGGAATATAGAGATAGCCGAAAGATGCTGACTAAGTGCCTACTTTGTTTTTGTCATGTGTTAGTGAGGCACACACTCTGGATGACATTTTAGACCTTAGCCCTCGCACACTCCCTCGTTCTGAGGATCAGTATTGATGTAAATGGGTCGAGGTAGATGCATAGATTCTCGCGTGGCACTGCGGCCTGCGAGATTCTCTGAAAATTAAAAGGCTATCAACCGTACCCCTTCACTGTCGAGAAAAAACGGAACGACCATGCAAATGCAAGAGGTATAGATCCTCATGAGCCCCCGCGACTGCGGGGGCTCATGAGAATCTATGCCTCTGCTGAGATCAATTTGTATACATGTTCCTTGGACGGTTTCGGCGTCTGGTTGTTGAATGAACAAAGATTTCAGAAACAAAGTATGCGTCCAGTGGCAGGGAAGGGGTTGACACCACACGGTATTTTCTTTAGCAGTAGCAGGATAATCCGAACAGACGCTGTTTGAACATCAGAATGAGGTCAAAATTTCGACGAAAGCGGTGGATTAAATGCTCGGACAAACATGCGATATCGCATGTATGTCCAGGCTTTTAATACACCGTTTGAGTCAAAAACAACTTTTTTATATCTTTTTTTTTAAGCCAACTCCTGATTTCCTGAACAACCTCTTGTTAGTTCTGGGCGGAACCAGGTCCACAGACAACGAGTAGGCACCGTAGGGATCACAGAATGGTGTTTTTCAAAACGTTGAACTCCTGAGAAAGAAAGCCTAGTAACTTGAAATAATTCGCCTGTTTCATTCAATATTCTGAGCGCTTCCTTGCCAATGCATCTTGCTTTTCACAAAAAAAAAAAAAAAAAAAAAAAAAAAAAAAAAAACAACCACTACGCAAATAATTTATATAAAAACAATATTTAAAAAAAAACCTCTTCGAGAAATAGTTTGGAGAACTCAGGCAGGAATAAGCATATAATCAATCCAGACCAAAAAGGTGACTGCCAAGCGTGTAATATGCAAAGAAGTACCCAACGGAGAAAGAAACACGCTTAGAAAAGACGGGTACAACACAATTTATTAATATTTCGGGTAAATACCCTTTGTCAAAATAGACAAACAAACAAACATAGAGATTAGCCGCTACTTATCTTCAATGGCAGAAGAAATATTAATAAATTGTGTTGTACCCGTCTTTTCTAAGCGTGTTTCTTTCTCCGTTGGGTACTTCTAGGAATAAGCATGCATTTGGCGTCATGATTAGAACCGTGATTCCACTCTGCACTGCCATTATTCCAAGACTACTTTCTTAGCCATGACACACCACAACAAAAATACGTATCGATCATGATAGTTCAAGGGTGGTGCCAGAATAACTTGGCGCCAAGCTATTCCTGCACCACCCTTGGACTATCGTGGTCGATCTGTCTCTTCAACTGTACTGTAGTCTGCAGAGGACAATTTCCAATTTTGGGAATTTTGACTTTAGGGCTGAAATATGTTAACTCATTTAAGGAGCCTTGAATGAGTCAAAACTAGAGTGGAAGTCGCGTGGGCACCACTGGGCGATAATGATGGATTCTGCGCGCATCTGTACACCATCAGTGTCTGCGCTGGAGTGTCGGGGCGGGCGTTCAGTGTAGGGAGAAACGAAGCAGGCTTAACACATTCTATCCCAGGACCGAAATCCCCATATTTTGAAGTTGCCCTCTGAAGGACTGTATTACAATTCTAGAGACAGATCGAGCATGATAGTTCAAGGGTGGTGCTAGAATAGCTTGGCGCCTATGGGCGCCAAGCTATTCTGGCACCACCCTTGAACTATCATGCTCGATCCGTGTCTTGCTGTGGTGTGGTGGGGCTGAATGAGTTAGCTTTTCAATTTCTGCTTTTTCTCTTTTCCCCCTCTTCCCAGCCCCCCCCCCCCTCCCCCACACACACACACCACCACCTTTTTCCCCAACCATCCAACACACAAACCGCCTCCTCCTTTTAGTTTACAAAGTTATTTATTTATTGGGGTTTCACGCAGAGCAGGCTGCTGAGGTCATCTCACAAAGAAAAGCGTGGCAGATGTCCTTAGGATTTCACGCCTAGTACGCCGCTATTATGGCCATCTCCTGACGGCGTAGAAAAAGAGTTAAAAATCTGCCAAAACGGGAGACTGAATTGAAATAACGTACTTTTAGTTCAAATTATATTATGGGAGCCGTGGCTATAATATATATATATATATATATATATATATATATATATATATATATATATATATATATATATATATATATATATTTTTTTTTTTTTTTTAAAGTACGTCATTACGATGATGTAAGTTTGGTCAGCACGAGGCACACATTCTTATGATTCCACGTCAGCTGCGGAGGCCCGCTATTGTCGTTTTCTCTTGGTGAGTTAGAAGAGAAAGTCCGTTTGCACAAAACTTGTCCATTCAGTATCAGAGCAGGATATTTCTGTCTTCTTGTTTTTGTTCTTCTATTATTATTATTATTATTATTATTATTATTATTATTATTATTATTATTATTATTATCCATTCATTCATTCATTCATTCATTCATTTTTATATTTATNTTTATTTATTTATGTGTATGCTGTCTGGGAAAACAGCATCCATTTTCTATTCGTATGACTCAGGATGTGGCGTGCGCTAGCACTTTCTTCTCCGGTCCTCCTTCCGGCATGATCCATCTGCAAGAGGCACAGATTCTCATGGGTCCATGGAGGCAGGGGCTCTTCATAGTCTAAGCCTCTTGTCTGCAGAGTTCAACCCCATTTGTAACAGGTCCATTCTACAAGCATGGTCAGACAAAAAAAGAGAGAAGAAACTCTTCTCCACCGAAACCGGCTTAACTCATTCGAGACGTGCCGCCTCCAAATACCATCGCAGCTTACACCGCGTATTCGGAGGTGGCACGTCTTTAATGAGTTAACCCATTTAACTCCAAGGCTACATTTCGCCAATTGTCACCTAACGATTATGTGCCAGTTGCTGGAGATGGAGCGATCGTGATAATTCAAGGGTGGTGCCAGATTCGCTTGGCGCCGTCACTAACCTTGAATTGTCATGAACTATCCATCTCCTGCTGTAAGGCGTCGGGGCTAAATGGATTAACCTTCGGTTGTTTAGCTCGGCGTTTAACGTCCACGGCACCGGAGTGATAATGGACGGCCCTAACGCGCGGGTTATGGGGGGGGGAGGGGGGGGGGGGGCGGGACATCTGCCGTAAATGGAGTTCGACCTGAACACTGATCAGTTCATGCACACTACAAGGGTGCCACTTTGATTTACGAGGACGTTTCAGCGGACTTGCTATTAAACAAGCCCATCTTTTCTCACTGGATTGCTAGCCCAGCTACCTGGGCCTGGACGGGGACTCGAACCCACGACCCGGCTATTCCGGCCTTCGCTCTCTTTCGCGACGACGCTTACCCCATTCTGCCTCAGGAGCGAAATGCCCACATTGTCAAGTTGCCCTCTGAAGACTGTATAACACTTTTGGAGACAGATCGAGCCTAATAGTTCAAGGGTGGTGCCAGAATAGCTTGGCGCCTATGGGCGCCAAGCTATTCTGGCACCACCCTTGAACTATCACGCCAGATCCGTGTCTTGCTGTGGCGTGTCGAGGCTGAATGAGTTAACTGCCCGAGCCATTTGGCTGTCGGTAGCGCATCATGTCGAGGTGATTCTTGCGGGAATCACCTCGACAAAAAAGCGCTACCAACAGCGAAAGGGCTAAGGGTTAACTTCGGATTATTTTTGTCTCGGCCTTTGCATGAGGCCCCGTATAGCTTCGTGAACGAGACAACATTCTGTTTACACCACAATCAGGCGGCGCATGAAGAATAAAACAGAGTCTAAAAGCAACAAGGAAACACTGAATATAAGAATAACACTATGTCATTAACAAAAATAATAGGAAGCACGTGTATGACAATTAATGTATTTATTTTTTCATGAAAAATAATTGATTTCTCCATAAAACATTCGAACATTCCACTTTTCAAAGAAGAGGAAAGAGACAAAATAGCCAGCGATTTTCCTTTTTCAGACTTCTGAGAAAATAGAAAACAGATAACTTTAAAATAAGACAAGAAAACGCAGGGAGGAAGAACATTTTTTTAAATATCACATGAATTTTTTTGGGGTGTGTGTGAGAAACTAGAAAACAGACGTCCTTTTAGTTCCTGACATTTAGACGGGGGAAAAAAAAAACGGAAAAAAAGAGGAGAACAATTATCGTGCATAATTGAACTACACAAAAGTGGGATTGGAAAAGGATCGAAAGGCGTACACTTTCCGGCAGTTAATTCCAAAATGGCATCGTGCAGAAACCGGAATCAGAAGAGTGCTTTGCTGAATTAGCTGTTTCTGTTTCTCAGTTCACCCCCAACCCCCCTCCGCGCCCCTATCCAGTCTCTTTCATCTGTAAGAGACATAGATTCTCATGAGCCCCTTCATTCGCAAGGGCTCATGAGAATCTATGTCTCTTGCGCACCAGGGAGTTCCTCAAACTGAGGTACTCTTTTTTAAAGCGTAAAAAAAACTGTTTCTGTTTCAATACGAGATGGAATCCAGGATGATCCAATGTTCTTTTCACATCCAGCGCCGACGGTGGGGAGTCAATTGACCGTGATAGCCCAAAGGCAGTCGTGCCTGATTAGCTCGGCGCCTTTCAAGGCGCCAAGCTAATCTGGCACTACCCTTGAACTGTCATGGGCGATCATTTTGTTGCGACTTATCAGACTATTTTTGAAAGTGGGTGGTCTGGCTGTCAGTGGGACAGGACTACAAAAGGATTTCGTGATGAGCCAATGTCAAATTCCCACTTCACCTGCACACACCACAGACCCTCATGAGCCACAAGCAGATTGCAGACAGGTGATGTAAGGATCTTGCTGGCACGGACAGAGTAAGTCTGTTTTTACGACAGTAGAAAGCCGCCCGTGTTTCAGAACGCACAACTACAGCCGGAACGCAAAGTTATCTTTCACGGTGCGTATCACAGCAAACTATGTTGGCAATACTGTATTTCGGAAGATGTCGTAATCAGCAAACAAGCAATCGGAATTTTAAAAATACTATACTGTTGATACGTGGCTTTATGCGGCATGTCTCGAAGGAGCGTGTCTGTCGGTAGCATGTTTTGTCGATGTTATTCCTGCAGGAATAACGCAACGGCAAGGCTGGGGACCTCTGGAAAAGATTAGTTGTATGCCATCGTGTTATAAATGATGTCAGCTGTATATATCTCCGACTGTGATGGTGACATCCGACTCTTGGCGACATCTATGTCGTATTTTCTGATCCATGTTCATATGTGTAAAGACTCAGTTTACACTGCAGTCTCGTCTCCATTAACCTTTCGGCTGTCAATAGCGCTTTTCGTCGCGATGATTCCTACAGGAATCATCGCGACAAAAAGCGCTATCGACAGCCAACGGGCTAAGGATGACGCCACACGAGCGTTCAGAATGGCAGAAAATGTATTCAGTCGACTCTGATCATAACAAGGTCAGATATGACAAAAGTAGATCTAACAAAACTTTTTCAGAGGTTCCCACAGCACCACCTCTACAAATAAGTATCTCGCTCATAACAAACTTCGAATATAACAACGAAAAATAGTCGGTCCCCCAGCGATTTGTTACATCCGACGTATAAGAGCTATCATTTATGGCATCGTATGACACGTACACCGCAGTTAAGGCAAAGGACAGTAAATTAATTTGTCAGTTGTGAAAAGCCATCGTTTCATTGTTATACTGAAAATCTTTCTTTCGACAACAAAACTTAATATGATAAACAAGGGGAATCACAGCGCTGGACAGACAACAGTTAGATTTGTATCGTTACATTGTTGTGTAATGTTCTGTGCATCTACTGTGGGAAATCAGGGTATTTACCCGACCACATATAGTAGCGCACCTTCATGTTTGTGTATGTATGTTTCTCCTGCCTACTTCCTAAGTTCCGGAGAAAGACATGGGTTATAAAGAGACCTGATCCATTCGTTTGAGGATGGAAATGATCGTCTTATTCTATACCTGCGTATTTCTCTGTGGGCTGGGCTGATAGGTGGGGGCAGGGGATCTAACTGTTGTCTGTCCAGCGCTGTGATTCCCCTTGGTTTGCATACAATTCTGCCAGCGCTAGCCTCACCTATCTGGTTTGTGAGTTAATATGATAAAGAATAAGAAAAAAAAAAAAAAACACACACACCCAACAACTTACTGGAGAGTACGTCGGTTTACTAGCCTTCTTTAGTCCGTGTTGCCATGTGACAAGATGTAAAAATAACGTCACGATGTAAATAAAGGGTGTACATTTTAACCCTTTTAGCCCCAAGGTCCCATTTTTCAAATTGTGGAGGTGTTACCTAACGACCATGTACCAGTTGCAGGAGATGCCTTAACAGTGATAATTCAAGGGTAGTGCCAGATTATCTTGGCGCCTGAAGGCGCAAAACTTATCTGGCACTACCCCTGAATTATCACATGGTCAAGCCATCTCCTGCTGTCGGGATCCGGGGCTAAGAGGGTTAATGTAAATTTTTGCGTAGATTTGAGTCATTGAGTCTGTCGGACCACTTTAATTGCCCCTTCTGGGATGAATAAAGTTTACTGAATTTAATTGAATTGAAATTAATTGTATTGAATTGAATTGAATTGAATTGAACTGAATTAAACTGAATTGAAAGGGTGACGTAATAGGTGATGTGAATGTTTTTATTACAAGTAGATATGATGTCATTATGAAAGTGTCTTAGCCTTCAGAGGGCAGACACTGTGCCCGACACCATCCACACGGTTGTCATTTACCGCGAACTCTGCCAGGAATTACCTTCAGGAAATGAAATGGATGCAGAGAAGGAAAAATGGAATCGAAAATGACTCTCTCCCGTTAATTCTCCCGGACCTTTTTCCTTGTTCCATCGTTACGGAACGAGAATTTTAATCATGTCCCGTTCGACTTTTTGATACGTTCCGACTTTTTAATGTTTTTCGACTTTTGGGGATACCTTTTTTTATGATACTTCATGGAAAGATTCCGTTGAGCCAGAACGGCTGACATAAAAGTCAATTTTGCGACAATATTCTCCGACAGTTTCCGGCTTCTTCTGTTTGTCTTGCAATCTCTGGCATAATGTCTTCGTGACAATCTATTTCTTATTCCGTCAAGCTGCGATAATTTCAGGACATGAAGGTAGATTTTTGCCGGGGTCTGGCGTCAAGAATAATTACACTTCTGCGACAAAAGCCACTCATATGCAAGAGGTATAGATCCTCATGAGCCCCCGCCTTGCGGGAGCTCATGAGGATCTACACCTCTTGCTGATACTATTTTTGTCAGCGTTCTACAAACTGTGAAAGGTTCGCGACATACAGACAGCAATTACATTTCTGCAAAGCATGCGTTTTTCAACCAACTGTATTTGGCATAGATTCTCATGAGCCCCCCATTGCGGGGCTTATGAACATCAATACATCTTCCTGGCACCGTTTTCACCAGTCTTTTTCAAACGTTGAATGCTTCTGAGATGCAGAAAAACTTGTGAGAGGGGCAAGCCGTTAGCCTGCGTTATACTGACGGTTCGAACGATACACATTTCAAAAGTCTAAGTGGTGCCTCATGCGTATATTTATGTCTGCGCTTGCTATGTATTATTTTATATATATGTTCCTTTTATGTAGAGGGTCACTAGCGCTTGATGTGCGATGGGCTATTTTCTTTCACGCCGTTAAACTGCGATAACAAAGAAACTTTTGGTAATGTTTTTAATTTTCACTAACAATAATTACTTCGCCAGAATTTAAAAATAACAGCCACAGTGTTGTTTTGTCTCAGCGAACAATGGATTTATAAAATGTTCTCTCATACAATCCTTTTTCATTTTCCAGGACATTTTATCGTATATAGGAAATGTCTCCTTTGAACACGGCAGTTTGACTTTGAGATTACACGTAATTAAAAAAAAGGAATTGCAAGAGAAAGATTGAATTTAAAGATCGACTCAAAAATAGGCGGTAAGAAGATTATGGGCTATTGAAAATTTTACTGATTAAGCAGCCTGAAGAAACGCAGATATCCAGTCGAATTCAGTTGCAACCCATTTAATGCCGATGCACGCAGACTTTTCTTCCTTTTTTTAATGATTGTAAATCAACGCTGAAAGAACTCCAGACGTCCAATCAACTTAGTCACGACAAATGACATGACGTCAGCAAGAGGTATAGATCCTCATGAGCCCCCGCAACTGCGGGGGCTCATGAGGATCTATGCCTCTTGCAGTCGGATTGTGTTGAGTTTCACTCTCGGTATTGGAGGGGTTAAAAGCGGAATTTTGATGACAGGTAGCAAATATCAAAGGTAAACCTGCCTTGCGCGAAAGAAGCAGCAGCCAGACTAGCGTCTCTCAACCTTGCCAGTCACAGCAGATTGTGTGTCTGAAATCTTTGCCTCGGTCCGCCCCTTTTCAAAAAGAAAACTTGAACACCATCCGACTGCAAGAGGTATAGATCCTCATGAGTCCCCGCAGTTGCGGGGGCTCATGAGGATCTATGCCTCTTGCTTCTGTCGATGTTCCTTTTGACGTTTAACTTGTCAAGGATTTCAAAACACACCATCTGCATCCACTGGCAGGGACAATGGGTACAAAAGTGGTGTCAGCAGGAGACAGAGATCATCGTGTGGACATCACCATCATCATCTGATGTACACAAGTGATTTGTTGTTGTTGTTGTTGTTGTTGTTGTTGTTGTTGTTGTTGTTGACGATTTTGGAATTAGTGAAACGAACGAGGAGTAACTGACAAGATGTTATGAGGGTAATTGTAACACTAATGAGTCACCCATTACGAATTTAGGGAAATAAGCAGAAAAGGCAGTCTGGAACAGTAACATCTTACCTCAAACTGTAAACGTTTGATAACCAGACGTTTACTGCTGGCAATGTTCAGCACCTGGCCCCATACATTTGCAAGAGACACAGATTCTCATGAGCACCTGCAGTCGCAGGGGCCCCTGAGAATCTACGCTAAGTTTTGCTGAACAAGATCGATACAGCCGCTCCTCAGACTGAGAAAATGATAACAAGCGTAAGAAAATCTGACCAGCGTTGTTGTGACATCCCAAGTCTTGCAACAAGAGAAACAGTGAGCTAGCCTCACCTGCATGCGCGAACTTGAATCCTGGTTTAGGTTATCTCATGACTACTGGCTCCTGGCCTGCGATTAGGACTTCGTGGGTTGAACTGATTGCACGTCATTTTCCATCGCCATGACTTAGCGGCTTTGTTTTGAGATAGTTTTAGGCCCATGCAGAAATCTCTTTCCAATGCAGAGGGACAGTTGGCTGGCAGTGGGTGGATTGCAAAAGCATCCTACGACTGGCGCGAATGGGCCGAGTATACACTTCGCAAAGGGGTGGGTGGGGGGGGGGAGGTATATTGGCAGGTGACGTATGCTGTCTGCATATATTCGCAGAGCCGGCGGTTATCTAGCTTTGAGTCCGTCCGCAAAGATTTCATTGACAGACACTGGCATTGAAGGGGTTACGTTTGTTTAACCCCTTGACTGCCCAAGACCACGCGAACACGATCCTGCTGCAAAAGGCACAGATCCTCATGAGTCCCCGCATTTTCGGGGTCTCATGAGGATCTATGCCTTTTGCTGACCACACTGTGAGTCCATTTCCCTGGGACGTACTCTTTGGAGTCGAATTAACAAAGATAGCAGTTCTGAGGGGAAAAAAATCTGCGTCGAATGACAGTGAAAGGGTTAAGATGGGGACAGGATAAACCTCTATCTGGACGGCATAAGGTGTCTCCGTGGGTGTTAGTCTCCACTAAGAATACAAGTGATGAGCAATCAACGCTAGCAAGATACGCAAAGTCGGCAGTGTAATCAGACACTGGAATCTGACTGAGGGAACTTTAAAGTGTCTTCATCAATTATGCTCATAGCGGGTCACAGTCGTGTCTTCGGAGCAATTAGCGGGTCAGAAGATCAGCCCAGAGTTGTTTTCGTCATACAGACTACTCACAAAATGATTTTGTCAGTCTTGGAAGTTTTGGGGAGGGAAGAAGCGGAGGGGGAGGGTTGTCACTGAGTGGGGTCATTGGAGAGGAAGGTCCGGTTGGGGAGATGATCGAAAGATATACGAGTAGTCAAGTGGAATATAGAACCTTTCTAGACCACGTTTACCTAGGAAACACCCTCACACCGTATGTCTTAGTCTTACCGCTCTAAACTTTCTGGGATAGCATGGTGAACCTGTAGCCAGTTCGCAAGCTGAAGTGTGTGATTGTTAGACCAAAAATGGCATATTCCACATTTGAATGGCTAAAGCTCACTTCCTACACGTAGAAATGCCACGCACAATCCGAAAATATACTCATTTTCCCATTATTTATTTGGAAATAAGAAATTTAGATCACACAGAGTACCTAAGAGGTTTACATACTGAAATACCACAAAAGAAATGCGAGCAGTTAGTAACAAAAAATATAGCTTCACATTTGCATTGTAGTGTAGATTTCTGTTTATAGGATACTGAGTTCAAAATAGTTTCGTATTATACTTTATTGTTTCAAATGTTGCAAGTTAAATGTCATCGTATTTTGGGTTGTTGTGCACAATGGACATTTGTTACGAATTTTATTTGTTGATTCTTCTGTTAAAGTTATTGTGTACTATTTACGAAAATAAATGCGTCGCTCCTGTTCAAAAGATGGCTTCGACCTACATCGCTGTTCTGCGGTTGTAAAAGGTTCTATAAAATATAGAAGTGGATTATTCGTATACCATTATTTCTAGACAGACCGGGCGACTGACACTTCTGCAACTGTTTGATCCATAGTCACCGAGCGCGTAAATGATAGCATACGAACACTTCACTTCTGTGCTATTATAGGGAAAGAGTTACGCCTTTGAGAAAACAGTTATAGAAGTGTTCTTCTCCATGGTAGGATTGGATGGCGAAAATTCGCCAATACAACTGGTTATCAATGTTGTCTTGCCTGAACTAAGACTGTTCTATCCTTTTCACAATCCACGTGTAAACTTTTTTTTTCTACTGCCCCCTCCTTTAGTCGGGGGAACTCTCCTACGTACAAAAGCGAAAAAGAGTAGAAAAGTATTTCATTTTACGACATACAAAGTCCACAAGTTAGCCATCTTGTGTACCAACGTCGTTATCTTATAAAGATATTGCGAACGATAACCCGTCATTGTCTGGAGCAGGTCGTGTTAATCTGCATGCACCGTGTTTCGAAAATTGAAAAGGCAAAACAATGACCTTTTGGGCGAAGGTTAATTACTGAATCACCTTGCCGCTTCCCTTCAAGTCAGAGAATGAAACGTTAGCCAATTCACTCCGGAGAAAAACTGAACACCAGCCAAATGCAAGAGGTATAGATCCTCATGAGCCCCTGCTTTGCCTCTATGATATATGCCTCTTGCTGAAATCACTTTGTATCCACGTTTTTTTTTAAAGGCTGGCGACCTTTGACACTGAACACATACCAAAGGGAATAACTCAGCGCTGGACAAACAAACAGTTAGATCCCCTGCCCCCGCCCATCAGGCACCCCAATCGCCAACCCACAGAAAAATACGCAGGTATAGAACAAGACCATCATATACATCCCTTATACATCCCTTTGACGCTAAAGTTACAATGACTGATTTTACAAAGACAGTCTGCGTCCACTGGCTGTGAAAGGGTTAACACGTGCAGTAATTTGCTGAGGTGATGTGGCAGCGCGATGACAAATCAGAAAGATCATGTTAGCCCCAAGTCCCTGCAGCCACACAGTGCAGTGCACCCTCTCGCGTGTGCTGTGGTCAAGTCAACGTGGATCAGACAGTGCGCGACAGCTTGTCAGTCCTACAGCGACCGCCGTCCGTCTGCGGGAGGCATAGAGCCTGATGTGCCCCTGCATCGAACATGAAGAAGAGGACTAGGTGAAAGAAATTCTAGGCCTATTAGTGTGCAACAACTTACATTTTGTGTAAATATTGTCGCGTGATTAACAAATAACTAACTAAATAATAAAAATCAGTTCCACGCATTCTTAGAAGCTGAACCCAGTAAACAAAGGGCATCGGGCTGACATCGGACGCAATCGTCCCGATGACCTTGTGCCTTTTGGGTAGGTAATAATTGTGTCTCATGATGTTCAGGGTTATACTACATCTGGGTTTGGGTTTTGTTAACCACCTCCCTGCCACTGGAAACATTTTGTTTCTGAAATCTTTGTCCATTCAGCGATCAATAGCCACAACCGTCCAAGGAACATGGATACAAATTTGTCTCAGCAAGAGGCATAGATCCTCATGAGACCCCGCAATCTCGGAGTCTCAAGACGAGCTATGTCTCTCGTAGTTGGATCGTGTTCATATTTTCTCGGCAGTGAAGGGGTTATGTCTCAGTACCTGTTCCTGCCAACGCGCAGAAACAATCTATTTCCTTGCGCCCGAGCAACAGGAGATCAGCAAGATCTCAACCTGTGACTAAGGCAAGGGCGTGCACTCCATAATGGACCTTGCCAGGGGCCATAACCCAGCGCAAGAGGGAGACTACCCAAGCACGGCACGCGTCTCGGGTCCCTAGGCGACTTATGGCCTTAGTCATTCATTTGGTATCATTTCGCGGTAATAGGTCTCATCCCTCATGGAGTCTGATACTAGATGGATCGACTGACCTTCATTTTGCAACGCATCATGTGTCAGTTCCCTTTTCCGTTTGCAAGAGCAGGGGCGGATACCTATAGAAAGGGGTGGGGGGAGAGGGGGGTGTCCAAAGTATTGTTTGCATAAATACATTGATCGCGCAGAAATAGTTTCACTTTTACAGTGTCAGCTGATTGGAAGGTGCTAGGGGGGGGGGGGGGGGGGCTCTGGGACCACTGATCCCGATTCCAGCTCAGCTTCTAAAGAGGCTTAGATTCTCATAGACCCCTGCAGACACCGGCGCTCATAAGCGTTTATACTTCCACCTGAAGCAAGCGCCTCCATTACAACTTCATCATTCATTTTCTTGCAATGATCAGAATTTTGTTACACGGCTGTGTTGATGATGATGATGATGATGATTATTATTATTATTAGTAGTAGTAGTAGTAAGCCTTGTTTATTCTAAAGGTGCCTATAATCAAACTCTACCATTCGGTTACCAGGATAGACCTATATTCCAATGATGTCCGTGGGAATGAAAGAGGTAGCCATTTAATCCCTTCACTGCTGGTCGACGCTGAATGCGTTTTTTAAATCAGTGAAAATTCCACGTCAAGGATCCTTAGCGGTCAAAGGAACATGGATATAAAATGTTCCAGGAAGAGGAATATTTCAGTATGAGCCCCCCGCACCTGTAGGGGTACATGAGGATCTATACTTCTTAAATTTGGGTGTTGTTCAGTTTTCTCGACAGGGTTAAGTCGACCGGTCGAGCTGACGTGAGATATTTTTTAAATGTACGTTAACTCATTCGAGACGAACGGCATCCGGATACGCGGCTTAAGCCGCGTATCCGGATGCTGTTCGGCTCGAATGAGTTAATATAGTTTACACACACACACACACACACACACACACACACACACACACACACACACACACACACACACACACACACAATCCAGACCAAAAAGGTGACTCCCAAGAGTGTAAATTGTAAGGAAGCGATTTATTTAAATTAACCCATTGTGTCCCAGGTACAAAATCCCCACATTTTGGAGTTGTCCTCCGAGGACAGCATTACAATTAACAAGACAGATCAAGCGTGATAGTTCAAGGGTGGTGCCAGAATAGCTTGGCGCCTATGGGCGCCAAGCTATCCTGGCACCACCCTGGAACTATCATGCTCGATCTATATCTTGCTGTGGTGTGTCGGGACTGAATGAGTTAAGTTGCTAATGTATCATTCTTTTTCAGTCACTCGCTAATACCTTTACATCTCCCAGAGATATAGAGTTATAGGTCGTTTGACATCGGATCGCACAACGTGTTTCGCAAATATTTCCGCAAAGAACCACTGTTCTATACCAATCTAGGAACAAATATCATTTAGTGACAGTTGACCTAATACGATTTACTTTTTTTTTTTAAAAACTCGTACAATGTGTTAGTTTTGCTGTACAGTAGTACAAAATCAAGACGAAGCCCAGCTCTTTGGACTCGAGGTCAGTCTGAAAAAGACAGAGGTCCTCCATCAGCCGGCACCCAAGACAGTGTATCGCCCTCCTCACATCACCATTGGCGAGTCTGAACTAAAGTCAGTGCACCAGTTTACCTACCTTGGCTGCATTATCACGTCGGACGCCAAGCTGGACAAGGAGCTTGACAGCAGGCTAGCAAAAGCAAACAGCGCTTTCGGGCGACTTTTCAAGCGGGTGTGGCACAATCAACAGCTGAAAACAGGCACCAAGATCAGCGTGTACAGAGCTGTGGTCCTCACCACCCTGCTGTATGGTTCCGAGTCCTGGGCCCTCTACCGCAGCCAACTACGACTCCTCGAACGCTTCCACCAGCGCTGCCTGCGTACCATCCTGGGCATTCACTGGAGTGACTATGTCACCAACGTCGAGGTCCTTGAACAGGCTGAAACTGTGAGCATCGAGTCTTTGCTGCTGCGGACACAGCTCCGCTGGGCGGGGCATGTCTCCAGGATGGAGGATCATCGCCTACCAAAGATCACCCTGTTCGGCGAGCTTGCTACTGGACACCGAGACAGAGGGGCACCAAAGAAGAGATACAAAGACTGTCTCAAGAAGTCACTTAGTGCCTGCCAAATCGACCACCACCAGTGGTCTTCGCTTGCTGCGGACCGTGACACCTGGCGCTCCACCATTTACAAGGCAGCTGTCTCCTTTGAGGACTCTCACAGAGCTAGCCTTAAGGACAAGCGGCTCAGGAGAAAAAACAGAGATGCCGCAGCTCAGAACCCTGGCCATACCTTCCCCTGCAGCCACTGCGGTCGAACCTGCCTGTCTCGGATTGGCCTCCGCAGCCACGAACAAGCCTGCAGACGTCGTGGGCAACTCCTATAAAATCTTCGTTCGCGAAGTCAAGCCAAGAGAGAGAGTACAAAATCGGAATTTTTCATGAAATGACTGATTTTACATCCCTAAATGTGCCCCAGATATATTAAGCATAGTGCAAGAATGATCCATTTTCATGTGAATTGATCAAAGTTCTTAAACCTGAAACAACGCAGGCATACATGAAGTCTGCATGCTTGACCTCGATATTGAAATATGTCGGGGCTCTATTTAGGGTATTGCAAATGGCTTGTTCTTCTGTGTCTTTTCACCAAATTCTTACGACCGTGCAGCAAATTAGACAAATCATAGGAGTTCAGTAAAAAATATTCCATATTAGGTCAATTGGCACTGAATATTTGTTCTTAAAGTGGTACAGAAAAAGTGTTTCTTTGCTGAGATATTTGGCAAAAACGTTGTGTGCTCGGATGTCAAACGGTCTATACATGAGAATGTATGGTTAATGCTGACTGAAATCGGTTTCAGCTGTTTCTCAAACGGAGGGCGTCATTTGGGGTGAAGCACACAACTTTTTTTTTTTTCCCAGTAACGACTCTTGATCAAATTTAACAGAAAAAAAGTGTAATCCATTTGCTTTTAAATTTCATCAGCCTTTATAACATTACCACCAGCACTTTCAGGTTCTCTGGACGGGGGACACCAAGTTAGATACCTTGATTACATTACCAAACCGTGTCATGTAAACTTAGCAAAGTCTAAATCCGCTAAATTCGCTTCCGACGACTGTGTTCGTAAAGTTAGCTTACTCCTCTTATAAATGAAAATTAACCCTTTCACTGCTGAGATAAAGTGAAATCCAAACCACAAAGGTGACTGCCGAGCGAGTAAAACGCAGAGAAGAACCCAAATGAAGAAAGAAACATACTTAGGAAAAACAGTCGCAACACAAAAATGTCTGGGCTGAGAAAAATGTGAAAGCTGATCATCCAACATCAAGAGGTATAGATCCTCATGAACCCTCGCAGTCGCAAGGTCATGAAATTGGTATGTTTAGATAGGTCTTGCCACAAAGTACCCTTGGGCCAAATTTGAAGATTGTAGCTTGAATAGCTTCCGAGAAAATGCCACCGTTAACTAATAATAATAATAATAATAATAATAATAATAATAATAATAATAATAATAATAATAATAATAATAATTTCTATGGCGCCTAACCTCAGGTAGAGCTCTAGGCGCCTTACAAATTACAAAAAAGGCGGCGCGTCTCGAATGAGTTAAAGGTTTACAACGGACGACGGACGACGGACGACGGCCGACGGACCACTGGCCCATTGCATAGACTCACTTTGCTATCGCACGTGAGCCAAAAATCAGCCTCAGGATTTAATGGGTATAAGTTCACATTTTCAAGCTGGACAATTTCGGGAGGCGCGACTCTCCGGCAAACATTTTAAACGGCTAAAATAGTTTAGCGCCACCATTTCGCGACATCCTCCCTTTAAGGCAAACTTGTCTGCCACCACCCACCTCCCACCTCCCACCGCCCCACCCCAGCACCTCCCTCTTAAACCCCCGCCCTACCTCTTCTCCACCCATGGCTTTTGGAATACGGTTTCCAACCACTTCTGCAACAAGCATAGATTCTCATGAGCCCATGCAGATGCAGAGGCTCCTGTAAATCAATGGCTCTTTCTTCGAAAGATTTGTTCCTAGTGATCACCCTAAATGAAGAAAATAATTCGGAGTTTTTAATGCGATGTACGAATGTCTTTTCAACGCCGATTTTTCTACGAAATCTGACTTGATCAGACTTAAAATGCAAAGTCAAGCAACACTCCATCTTTTTTTTTTTTTTTTTTTTTTTTTTTTTTTTTTTTTTTTGGGGGGGGGGGGGGGGAAACAGAAGTAAATGAGGTTAGGCCAACAACAAAAAGAGCAAGACATCCTTATGAGCCCTGCAGTGGCAGGGTCCTCGTTAAATCTGTGTCTCCTCTTGTCCGTGGAAGGGTCTATGCTTCAAGTGCTTTGCTGGTAATTCCGTCATCCCATTTTTGTGAATTACTTCATCTGCCCTATGCTCAGGTGCAGAGACCTAACACAGTCAACTATTAATCAGCAAGAGGCATAGATTCTCATGAGCCCCTGCGGCCGCAGGGGCTCATGAGAATCTATGTCTCTTGCAGATGTTGAGGGCACGTCTTGTGGTGATCCCGCTAACCCAATTTACGTGGATGAGGCGGCTGCGCATGCATGGAACGGTTTGCTTATCTCTTTACTGCTCGCTCTCATCGGTTCTACTTGGGGCCGACAGTGTTTGAGCGCCCATCAGTCGGGTCCAGCAACCTTTTGATGGGGGAACTGACCAAACGTGGCGAGATACACGGGTTTCAGAGCTCACATTGTGTTAAAGCCTTCGCTGTCAGTAGACGTAGATTCTGTTCAGTTTTGAACCTTCGTTGGGTCAATGCCCAGAGCGCAAGCTGTGTCAGGAACATTGACAAATGTGTTAGTAACAGTCATATATATTCTCACGATCTCCAGCAACTGCGTGGGCTCACGGTGATCTATGCTTTCTGCAGTCGGATCACATTTCTCGGAAGTTTCATTAACTCTTGCGAGACGTGTCGCATCCGGAGTCAGTTGCGGCCTGCGACACGTCTCGAAAGAGTTAAGGGGGTTAACGCCAAACGGACCGTTTTAACAAGATAAATACTTTTAGTGGATCAAACCGACCAACCGACAAACAATAAAATAAAATAAATAACATAAAATTAAATTAAATTAAATTAAATTAAACAAGGGAACGAAGGAACGAACGAACTACAAACAAGCGAACAAACAAACAGACAACAACAAAATCATACGAAATGTGCCTCCTTCCCACCTTTCATTAGTGTACTAACCCCTTCACTGTCAGTGGACGCAGGTTGCGTTTTAGAAATCACTGGAAATTATACGTCAAAGATCCGGCCCCAGCCACGTAAGGAACATGGATACACAGTGGTCTCAGCAAGAGGCATAGATTCTCATGAGTCCCCGCAAATGCTGGGGCTCATTTAGGACCTACACCTCTTGCAGTTGGGTGGTTTTCAAGTTCACCCGGCAATGAAGGAGTTAGCTTTTCAGAGAGGAAACTGACTGTCAGAGACAGTGCCTACCCAGGGCGCAGTTGCCATCGGGCGGACGTAGGCCGCCGTGGGCCCGCGCACGGCTGTGCGCGGGCCAACGGCGGCCGACGTCGGCCAAATGGCCTTTTGCGCATTGGCGATAGGCCCCAAACGGCGCCACTTGACATGTTTTTTTTTTTAAATTTATTTATTTATTTATTTATTTATTTATTATTATTATTATTATTATTATTATTATTATTATTATTATTATTATTATTATTATTATTATTATTATTTATTATTATTATTATTATTATTATTATTATTATTATTATTATTAAATTAATTCAAGTAAGATCTGTAGGCCCATTCTTTCAATGTCCAGACCCGCATCTCTTCCGAAATTTCATAACTGCCGCATGAACGCTGCTGCCGAGAAAACACAGAAACCACTTTTATCCCCTTCACTGACCAGCAGCTGCTGAACACGTTCCAAATGCAGACAGAAAATCATCACGAGCACACGCTGTTGCGGGGGCTCATGAGAATCTATGTCTCTTGCCGACACCACTTTGTGTCAACGTTCTTTGTACGAATGGGGCTATATTTTACACTCAGCAGACACATGTTTCAGAAATACAATCTGCGTCCACTGGCTGTGAAGGGATTAAAAACAAAAACAAAGAAAGTAGTTTTGACAGAATGACTGAGTTGTTCGCTAGAGTCTTTTTCTTTGTTTGAGGCGCGCGAAGACACTCTAACCCTTTGGTTGTCGGTAGCGCTTTTGGTCGCGATGATTCCTGCAGGAATCATCGCGACCAAAAGCGCTGCCGACAGCCAAAGAGTCAAACCAGTTTCTTCACACATTTTTTTTTTTTTAGTTTCTTTTCTGCGGCGGTAACTTGCAGCATTTCATCTGGGTCTTTCTGTGCTTTCTAGTCGTCAGAAGTTGATGATGCAGTGATGTAGAAATTGGCGATAGGCCCCAAACGCCGCCACTGACTGATGGGCAAACCCTACAAGCATCGTGCCTAATGTTGTTAGTAATCGCGGCGTTGGAGGAAAATTTCCCCTCCGTTCTTGGCCGCAAATACTCAGTAGTCAGTGACAGGCTGAGCCAGACAGTTTATCTGCATGAGACACAGACTTTCAGGGCCCAGACAAAAAAGGTGACGTCTGCAAAGCGTGTAAAATGCAAAAATATACCCCCCGTCCCGCCCGCCCCTCCCCCCCCCCCCTACAAGGACAGACACACGCTTTGAAAGAACAAGTATTATAATTTGTTAACCCTTTGGCTGTCGGTAGCGGTTTTTGTTGAGGTGATACCTAGGGTTAAATGTTCGGGTTAAAAATAAAAATAAAAATAGACGCACAGACAGTAATTGACTACATATAAGTACTCATCTTTTTCAGTCAGGCAAGATCTTTCGTTTTACCTCAATAAAAAAAGAAGTGCGCGGCAAACCTGCATCCTTTTCTTACGTTCCCCAATATGTATTCAGGTCTGTGATTTTGAACCTTAAAAACTGGAGCCGCAAGTTCAGAATTCAACGAGCAGCACACAAACCTTCTCCAGAAAATGAATGGCCCAGCCGCGCAGCTGTGTCTGAGCAACAAGTAGAGAGACCACCATCACCACAAAAAAAAAAAAAAAAAATATCCTCCACCAAAAATATCACAACGCTCTCACTCGATCGATCATCGGAGAAAGACCTCCAAATACTGGGCCTTATTTAAGGTCCAATTCCATGTCACAACCTGCAGATTCACATTCCTAGCCCCCTCATGTCTCCTTTGTCTGAGGATCTAGGATATAAACAAGTCAGCATGATAGATCCTCTTCCGTGCCAGTAAAAATTGCGGTCCATGCCCGCAAGGGACATGCGTATGGATGAAGCTTGCCCATAGCGATTTTTTAAAAACATATTTCTTTTTATATAAATAGACACAGTAGCAAAGAAGTTATACTGAATAATCCTTGCCAACAAGTGGCACAGACTCTCATACGCCCCGGCAACTGCAAGGGGTTTATGAGATACTGTGCTTATAAGTCTGGCAGATTTGAGACACTGGAACTGGGAGTTCTTTTTGTGGACGTCCATCTAGCAGTATGAATTTTGTGCAAGAATTTAAGAGGCATAGATTCTCATGAGCCCCTGCGGCTTTGCCGCAGGGGCTCATGGGGATCTATGCCTCTTGCAGATGCTGGAGTGTGGAACTGGAGCTTTTTTTCATGACATTCACCTAGCAGCACGAATTTCGCGCCCAGTATTCATGCAAGGGGAGACGACCTCTGGTCTCAAATATTTGATAAAGACTGATGTTATTGAGTTGGAACCGCGCCTTCCGCCCCGGGGTATAACTCTGGGAGGGACGGGAGAGAAGCCGTGTCCAAAGGGACAGAACCCGTATCCAATGGGAGGGAAGCCGTGGTGGCGTCCTGGAGACGCAATTCGCCTTTGCCAGTCGGTGGTTCAGACCACGGAGGTGACCTCCTCGCTCAGAGGAACAAGAAAAATAATGCATAGTCTGTTTGAGCAAAGCTTGTCTCGTGGGTTTTTGTTGTTGTTGTTGTTGTTGTTGTTGTTTTTGTGTGTGTGTTTTTCTAATTAACTATTGAACAAGACATATTTCAGGACAAGACTAAGGACAAAAAAGCAATCACCCAACTTGATCCTAATTTATTTTAAAATTTAGTTGGCTTCAAACCCAGCGGTTTAGCCACTACCCTCGGGAGATCATGGAGATGACCTGCTTAAAAGATAAAATGTAAACCTCGTTCAGGCCTCAGTGACCACTGACCTGCATTACTGATACTGAAACTGTGGCAAGCTATGCGCGGATCAGACACCTTACAAGAACAAGGTATTGAACATTTACCATGGAGAGGTTGAAGTTTACAGGAGTAAATATGTCAGTGTCTCTGAGTGGGGCTCGATTAGGGTAGAGGTTGACATTTTTAAATGGGTCACGTTAAAACTTTCCCGAGGACAGCGGCTAAACCGTCGTTGTTATGACTAAAGGAAAATTAAAATAAATTAGGACCAAGGTTGGTGATCATCTTTTCTTCTTAGAGTTGTCTTGAAATCATCTGCATTCAAAAGTTATTAGCAAAATAAATAAATAAATAAATAAATAAAATTTAAAAGAAATACGAGGCAAACTATCTCAAACGGCCTATAAATAAAACCACAAATGAGAAAGAAACACGCTTAGAAAGATAATTACAACACAACTTACTACATTTTTGGGTTAACACATTCTACTCCATGACCAAAATCCCCAAATTTGAAGTTACCCTCCGAAGGACTGTAATACAATTCTACAGACAGATCGAGGATGATAGTTCAAGGGTGGTGCCAGAATAGCTTGGCGACTAGGGGCACCAAAGCTATTCTGGCACCACCCTTGAACTATCATGCTAGATCCATGTCTTGCTGTGGTGTGTCGCTGCTGTATGAGTTATAACCCTTCGTTTCTCAAAGGGGACATACGTTGCGCTATCTTTCTTTTGCGAGATAATAACTTGGCAGTGGCACCATTTTGGTGTGACAAGTGATATAGCTTTCATGTTTCAAGTCTAAGTACACGTGATAGGTAAACCATGACGGGACAAATGTAGTGTATTAGTGTATGAAGAGAGGCCGATTTCTTCGGCGCTGTTTTAAATAACGCCCAATGCAAGAGACATACAATAGGTGATAGAAGGAAAAAAAAAAAAACGATGATGCATTACTCTTCAATCTGGAGAGGCGCCGGCCGAGTTCAGAAACCCTTTGGCTGTCGGTAGCGTGTTTGGTCGAGGTGATTCCTGCAGGAATCACCTCGACCAAACACGCTACAGACAGCCAAAGGGTTAATTATCAATGACCACGAGCGTTAACGTTGGTTCCATCTACCACTTGCAGCACGTACTCAAAGGAAAAATCACTCAGCTGGCCGAGACAGAAATAGACTGACTGCATGATCATGCGAGTGTACCACCGTGCGTAAAAAAATATGTACTATATACAGCGACTGGAAGTGATAGATATAATTATTGGACTGGCAAGAATCATGGATCCTCATGAGCCCCTACAGTTTGCAGGGTCTCAGTCGTGAAGATCTGCGCTTCTTGCAGACGGACAGAATTCGCTCTTGGAGTTCGGCCTGACCCAGGGTGATCAAATAAGCCGACAAGTCTTCGGGAGAGTAAATAAGTAGAGTGCTGACAGCCACACCGTGTCACAGAGACTTTTTTTGCGGCGGGGCCGCCGTTCCCCGTCGCAGATTTATTACTGTTAGAAAACCTGGAACCGGTTGCATGAAGTGTCGTAAAGTCGAACAGTAGTCTGTCCCAGCCATCCCCTACTTTTTCAATCCCCTAAACAGCACTACCGCCCACTTGGTGCACATTTGCCATGCACAAAATACACAACAATAAAAAAAATAAGGACATCACCAGTCTCATTTCCTGGCTATCAACATGATTCTGTACCAACCCTACATCCAAGCGCAGCCAAAACTGGTACACACCTCAAATCACCATCCGCTTGGCAACTCAAACTAGGACAAAAAGAGTCCGCTGGCTAAGCCAAGGCTGATAGGAATCAAAGCACCAAACATGTCTCTTCTCATCTATCAAGAGATTTTAAGCAAATTCCAGCATACTGCATCTGTATCTATCTATCTATATCCCGTAGTCTTGCCGACCATTGGGGCACCACTGATGACTTGGCAACCAGCTCCCTCCATTCCTCTCTGTTCTCTGCCATTCTCAGCGTATCGCCCAGCTTCAGTCCTGTCCACTCTGAGATATTGTCCTCCCATCTTTTCCTCTGTCTTCCTCTCCTTCGTCCTCCTTGCACAGTGCCTTGCAGGATTGTTTTGGCAAGCCCTGCTGAACGCGTGACATGCCCATACCACTTCAGTTTGCGTTTTCTCACAATGGCTAATAAGTCTTCATAGGGCCCGATGGCTTGCCTGATTCTGCTTCCCACTTCCTCGTTTGTGATGTGATCTCTGTATGAGATGCCAAGCAGCCTTCGAAAACATCTCATTTCAGTGGCTTGTATCCTCCTTTCAAGGTCTGCTGTGAGGGTCCATGACTCGCAGGCATACAAGAACACTGAGATGACTAAGGAGCGCATCAGTCTGATCTTGGAGCAGAGTGTGATGTTTCTGTCCTTCCATATGGTCTTCAATTTTGTCAGTGCTGTTGTTGTCTGCGCAATCCTGGACAGTATTTCTGGTTTTGATCCCTCATCTGTCACAATGGCTCCTAAGTATTTGAATTTCTTAACTGTTTCCAGTTTTTGGCCTCCAACCATGATTTCAGTGCCAATGCCACTGGCGTTATTGGTCATCAGTTTGGTCTTCTCTGCACTGATTTCCATCCCATATGCAATGGCTGTACTGTCCAGCTTTTCCACCAGCTGAGCTAGCTCCTTCTCTGTTCCTGCAAGGCCATCAATCACGTCCGCAAAGCACAGGTTCGTGATTGTTCTGCCTCCAATACTGACAGTTCCTTCATGACCTTTCAAAGCGTCCATCATGATTCCTTCCAGGAAGATGTTGAAAAGAGTAGGTGAGAGCAAGCAGCCTTGTCTGACTCCAACTGTAGTCCTAAACCAGTTTCCTATTTTGCCGTTGAAGCAGACTGCGCTAGAGGCCTTGTTGTAAAGGTTTGCTATGACTTTGATCAGGTTGGCATTGATGTTGTATAGCTTCATGGTGGACCAAAGGGCTGCATGCCACACCCTGTCAAACGCTTTCTTAAAATCCACAAAGACATGATAGAGGTCCTGCTGGTGCTGGAGGTATCTCTCACATAGAATCCTCAGGCAGAGGATTTTAAAAAAAAACAAAAAAAAAAACACCCATCCATGTACTGCCTCACCTACCTCATTTGAATATGTAATATGACCTAAGAACGGAGTAACTGACGATATCGATCGGCGGAAAATAATGTGACGTGTAGTTACGCGTCTTTTCCGCCCAGGAATCGCCGTCACTCGGTTACTCAGCGATCAAAGGGTTAACAGGACTTTGATTCTGGGCCTATAGTGCTGGGCCATAGATCCAAAGTCATAGACTAGTCATAATGATCTTTCTCTTTGTTCTCCGGTAGTCAGTCGTTAGTCGCGTGCGTGCGTGTCAAAAAACACTGTATCTTCTAGTCCTAGTCCGAGACATACATCCTGACAAGCACTCAAGAGCCGACGCTCACTGGCAGCAAACAACCACAGATTTACAAGAGGCATAGATCCTCATGAGCCCCCGCAGATGCTGGGGCTCATGAGGATCTATGCCTCTTGCTGACCCCACTTGCACACATATTGAAGTTCGTCAAAGGGCGTTTAAAACTATGACGAGTTGTGAGGCCTAAGCGCTGTGTCTGTCCGTGGCATTAGAAGAAATCTGTCGCGGCGGGAAGAGCCCTTCAAAAACCCTTGTTTTAAATGTCATATTTCAAAACGTCTTTTTGAAATATTCAAATCATCCCCGGGGGAAATCCTCTTCATCCCATCAATCGAGATTTTGTGGAATTGCAATCTCCAGACTAAGCTGCCATTAAAATGGGGACGGTTTCGCCCCCATCCTCCGCCCTCACTCCCACATCCCACCCATCAGTCTCCATCCGCCATAAAATAAAAACACAGCCCATCGTCCACCTTCTTTCCATCGCTGTGCAAGATGCATAGATTCACATGAGCCCATGCAGCCGCAGGGGCTCATGAGAATCTATGCTTCTTGCAGACCACAGGAATTGGCTGAAACTGTTACTCCAGTTGAGGATACCCTCTGGCGTTAAGCAATGTGACGCTTTTTTTTCTTCTCTTTTTTTTTCTCCCGAAAGAAGGGTCTCGCCGCTGAGCACTAATATTCATTCATCCCCCCCCCTCCTCCCCCCTCCTCCTCGCCCCCCCCCCCCCCCCCCAAAAAAAAAAAAAAAAAAAAAGGAAAAAAAAAAGAAAAGAGAAGGGTTTAGGCATCAGAGAACATGAGTCATTTCATCAAGTTTTTACCCGTGCGTAATTGGTGAGGCCGAGTGCGGCTTTGTTTAGAGGCTACTGTGGAACTATGCTGCCATCTGGTCAGGTTAGAACGTGACAATTCAGTAACCTCCCCTGTGGAGTTGTGGCTTCGGAACAGGCGTTGCTGGGAAATCAAAGTAAGGACATCAAACTACAGGCGTTTCGTTGAAAACAGTGGATTAAAAGCCCGGGCTTTTTATCCGCTGTTTTCGTCGAAACGCGTGCATTTTTACATACTTCTGACTACCTAACGGCTTACGTCTGTTGTTGTTGCATTTAGCCGCGACTGACTGCACGTAATGCTTAGGATCATTCTCAACCGCCTCAAAACTTTCGCCGAGGAACTGCTGGCAGAAGAACAGGCTGGCTTCAGAGTTGGAAGAAGCACTGTAGAGCAGATTTTCAACTGCCGCGTCCTGATTGAGAAACATCTGCAGCATCAGCGCGAACTCTACCACAACTTCATTGATTTCAGGAAAGCATTTGATCGCGTCTGGCACGACGGACTCTGGCAAGTCATGAGATCGTTCAACATAGAGGAGGGACTGATCCAAATGATAGAAGCGCTTTACAAGAACGCCTGCAGCGCGGTTCTACTTAACAATCAGTCAGGCGTGTTCTTCAGGACGACGATCGGTGTCCGTCAAGGATGCCTGCTCTCTCCTGTCCTTTTCAACATATTCCTGGAGAAGATCATGCAGGAAACCCTCCACGACCACCATACTTCAATCTCTATTGGTGGCAGATCCCTGTGCAATCTTCGATTCGCAGACGACATTGACCTCATGGCAGGCAGCAATAGTGAGCTTCAAAACCTGACAGACAAACTTTCAAGTAGCGCAGGGTCTTATGGCATGGAGATCAGTACGGATAAAAGCAAAGTGATGATCAACACCACAAGCGACAGCAGCAGCAACATTCACATGAACGGCCAGAAGCTAGAAGAGGTCAATAGCTTCAAGTACTTGGGAGCCACCCTGTCCAAAGACGGTAGTTGCATAGCAGAGATCCGTATCAGGATAGGTACAGCAACATCCGCAATGGCCAGGCTGGACAGGATATGGCGAAGTAACTCCATCAGCTTCACCATCAAGTACAGGCTTTACAAGTCCCTCGTAGTGTCTATTCTACTCTACGGCTGTGAGACTTGGACACTGCTTGCAGACTCAGAAAAGAAAATCCAGGCCTTTGAGAACAAGTGCCTGAGGAAGTTGCTCCGCATCTCGTACCGCGAGCACAAGACCAACGAATATGTACGGAGCATCGTCACTTCCCTGGTGGGCCCACATGAACCCCTTCTGGCAACCGTGAAACGGCGCAAGCTTGCTTGGTTTGGCCACGTGACCCGACACAACACCTTGTCCAAGACTATCCTCCAAGGCACTCTCGAAGGAAGTCGTCGGCGAGGTCGTCAGAGAAAGAGTTGGGTCGCAAACATAAAAGAATGGACCGAACTCGAGATGCCAGACTTGCTTGCCACCGCCCAAAATAGAACTCAGTGGAGAGCACTGTCTGTTGCTGCTGCCTTTCAGTCCCCCCAACGCCCAGTTCGGGCAAGGGACTGATGATGATGATGATGATGATGACTGCACGTGTATTTCGCGGCACAGGGGGTGGCCCTGTCAAACCCTTATCCTCCTGCCGGAACGAGGGCTTTGTCTCAGGCTCAAGTGGTTCAACCCCTACTAGAAACATTACACGCTGAACACGCCTTGGCCCCCTCTTCTGGCGAACGCGGGTTATAATGAAGCCACGAAGGGGGCGCGGCTGGATTCACTCTTTGCATCTAGTGTAGGACAAAGCCAAGCCAAATACAAGGGAAATGATTCTCATGAATCCCTGTAGCCAACAGACCTCCTTGAAAGGGTGTTGAGGCTCATGAACAATGTGGCCACCTGCAAGAGGCGTGGATTCTCATGGGCTCTTGTCAACTGACTGCAGGGGCCCATGAGAATCTATGCCTCTTATTGGTAGTAGGTCTATAGGTCAGTCTCATCACTGAACTTCAGGGACACCCGGCTACTAATTACTGGGCTTATGATGATCATGTGGGAGCTCATAAGGATCTGTTCCTTTTGCAGGCGTGTTACGTTCGGTCCTAGCGGAGTGAATCTCACTCCCACTAGGAACAATCCACTGCGCGCCGGACCGTCTGGCAGGGTTTTTCGGGAGCAAGATTTGAAAATGCAGCTGTTTCGTGTTCTTTTTGAGAAATGGGGCGGGGAATGCCGAGGTGAGGGGGGGGGGGGGAGAGAGAGAGAGAGAGAGAGAGAGAGAGAGAGAGAGAGAGAGAGAGAGAGAGAGAGAGAGAGAGAGAGAGAGAGAGAGAGAGTCTTTTTGAGTCAGGCTCGGCTTATTGTTACCCCATTATGCCCCGAGATCGAAATCCGCAAAATTTTCAATGGAGTCAGTCCCGCTCTAAAGACTGTATGTCAATTCAGGAGGCAACTCGACCATGACAGTTCAAGGGTGGTGCGAGCCGGAAAGCTTGGCGCCCATAGGTACCAAGTTATTCAGTCTGGGAGCAGCCTCCTTGAACTATCTAAATGAGTTAACTCATTCTACCCCATCACCGAAATCCCCAAATGTTGCCGTTGTCCTCTGAAGACTGCATTGAGTGCAGGACACAGATCGACCATGATAGTTCAAGGGTGATGCCAGAATAGCTTGGCGCCCATAGGCGCCAAGCTATTCTGGCATCACCCTTGAACTATCATGGTCGATCCTTATCTTCCTGTGGTGTGTCTCGGGTAGAATGAGTTAAGGTAAAGATGACATGTGGCAATGAGCAATGACCTTTTGGTAAAAACATGTTAAGAATCACGATAGCATATGCCATGCGTAACCCACTGAGCACGTTTGCCTTTTGTAATGTAGCGCATTGTAATATAAAGAAAAATCGCAAAACAAGCGATCGTTGTTTTTTGTTTGTTTTTGTTTTTTACAATTATTATTTATGTCCATTGCATAACGTTTTCTACATTACAGCAACATAGTGGTATGGGCCGCAAAAGAAACTTCGGAATTTTATAATTAATCTGCACCAATGCACAGCGTGTTCATTTCTGACAAAAATGTCATGTATGCCTTTCTTGCATAATCATGCGATAAACTGTCATTCTTGTCTTAAAAGACTTCACAGTTCGGGCAAACAAATTGTGCGCACAGTGGAAGTTATTGTGCACATGACCGGAATTGTTTCGCAGTTGCGTGGTTTTGATAGTCACGTGCTTGATTAAAAACCCCGACCGGCAGTGAAACAATTATTCTAATGACCGTGAGGTTTGGGTCATTTTGTCCACATGAGAAAATCAGTTTGCACTTGAGTGTGTAAATGAATTTCGGAAACGAACAGCATAAAATATCTCATGAATAGCATGAATGTCAGAGAGGTGTAAATGATGCGCGAGAAAAGAGCACGATCTTAAACAAAAGCCTTTTGTTTGAAGAAGCTGCATAATAAGGTCAGAATCAAGCGCTGACAATTTTATGCTGCAAAATTTCTCGACCTCACTCAACAGTTCTGTCCTGTTAAGGCAATAGACAATAAGTCCATTTTTGTGAAAAGCAAGATTTCTTACAGGCTTACTGACTTACTGTTCTCTCAGATTTAAAAGAACTTTGCCTTGCGAAGACAAAAGCCTTCGCAAGGCAGAGTACTTTTAAAATCTGAAAGAACCTTCTTCTCGTGGAGTTCAATGCATTATCCAACATCTCCATCACTGACTAACTGCTTAACGTCTCAGTTGAGGGTTAAGATCGAAATTTGGAAGTGACAGTTCAAGGGTGAAGCCAGAATAGCTTGGCGCCTCCAGACACCAAGCTATTCTGGCACCACTCATGAACTATCATGGCTACATGCCAGCTCAAAAAAATATATCGACCACGACACTTTATGTGTGGTACCAGAACGTCTCGGGGCCTGCAGGCGCTAAGCTGTTAGGCTGTCACCATCCTTAAAGTATCGTAGTCCATCTATTTTTTTTTTTGTTTTGTTTTGTTTTGTTTTTACACTGACCAGTATGCACTCATGATATTCCTGATAGTTCAAGTGTGGTACCAGAATATTTTGGTGCCTGCAGGTACCAAGCTATTCTGGTACCACCCATGAATTGTTTTGGTCGGACCAACTCTTGCAACATGTATTGGAACCGAATGGATTAACGCGGTATGAAGCCACCCAGACGTGACGCAAAGACGCAGACTTGACGGTAGACATACCCAGTACGCAAAAGTTCATCGAGCTGGCATCGGCCTCAGAGGCTGGCCTGCGCCGACATCGGACCAACAGTCTTTGCTTACTTGGCAGGTCATCATTTCTTAAAGATCGACTTGTCACTAGTACTTCATGCAACCAGAATTGCAGACCACTCCAGACTGTACGTGCTTGATGGCTAAGCTTACGGCATGTCAGTCAGTTCCTTCTGTACACGGGACCATACCTCGTCGCATTCAACTGCCGCAAACATCACAGATTCTCATGAGCTCCTGCAGCTGCAGGGGCTCATGTAAATCCGTGATTTTTGCTACTTAAACACAAAAATGGTTCAAAACGTTT
>BTPG01000004.1:66253367-66440867 GCA_036245525.1 Semisulcospira habei | reverse complement strand
GCTCATGAGGATCTATGCCTCTTGCTGAGAGAGAATTTGTATCCATGTTCTTTAGACGGTTATGGCTTTTGGTCCGTTCAGTGAACAAAAGATTTCAGAAACAAAATATTCGTCAGTGGCAGAGAAGGTGTTAGCAGTTTGTGTTGCAGTCCCTGAAGAACACTGTTCTACCAGCTGAAGTTATAACTTGATGATAATGATAAAAACGTTATTGCCATATGTAATAATACATTAGGAAATCGTTGCGGTGCTGCGCAACTTAAAAAGAACATTAAACACATCAAAATATAATTAAGCTACTCACGTGCACACACACACACACACACACACACACACACACACACACACACACACACACACACATACACACACACACACACACACGCGTATGCCTTAGTAACTATTACAAAGAGTTAACCCCTTCGCTGCCAGCGATCGCGAATGAAAAAAACTGAGTTGTGCGTCTGAAACCACTCAGTATACACTGATGAGCACTCGCGTGAAAACAAAGATGAAAATGGCCTCAAGAACGTAGGACTAACGAGAGACATACATTCTTATAAGTCCCCGCGATTGCGGGGGTTCAAGAGGGTTTATATTGTCTCTTGCAGCTGGGTAGCGATCGCCTTACCCCGACAGTTAAGGTGTTAATTTTACATGCTTCCTGAAGTAACATTACGCATTTCAGCACCATTTGTGTTTGTTATGCCTTGTCGACGCACCTAATGAACTTTAACAGCAGTTTGGACACGCAGCAAAAGCACTCGCGTAATAGCACTTATTTATTCTGCGCAGCCGTTAGTGTGTCCATCTATTTTTGGCTGTTTCTCGCACTGATAGCTGTGTATTTCTAGAACGGAGTGGAGTCAATGTCAGGTTACTTGATATAACGACAGCGTGTGCTGAACTGGAATATCCTGAGTCTAAATGAACCATAACTAGACCTGTGTGTAGCGTTTCGCAACCATCTGTCACAGAAGTGTATCATTGAACAGTTACATCGGTAGTGGGCCATTAAAGGGCAGCTATCTAGTAAAATGGTGGTCCCGGCGATGGGTCGCTTACCATTTCGGCATGGTGCTTCGTGTTGATTCAATGAATCGAACTTGCAATCAATCAGCCACAAAATAAACATATCAAAGTCGCTTTCAGTCGACAAAATGTACTTACTTGTGTACAGTTCAAGCCGAAAAACACATAAGAAGTCACAAATAGTCTCTAATTAACGGTACCCGGTTCCGGAGACTGCCGAACAAATTTTCAGATTTGCCGCTCGGCGGAAGTGACATCACAAGCCTGACTCGGTTTGTTTACGCCTAGCCGGACAGCGTGCTAACTTGTGACAGAGAAAATGAGCTCATCAGCTGAAAGTTCTGATTCGGACTCTTACGTGGATTCGTCGGAAAATGAGTGTTTTGAAGCAGGTGCACCGCGAGGCCTCAAACCTTATATGTTTGAGCCTCTTGCACAGACAAATAGAAAAGAGCGTACGGAAAGACCAACCACGCCGGAGGCCGAGCCAGTGCGCAGCGAAACCCCCACACAGTACTATACATTCATCGTATTAGATTACGTTTTCATGTGCACTTGTGTTTTATTCTCGTCGTTAGTAATGTCGAAGTTAATGATGCGACATTGCTGAAGTTTACCGTATGCTCAGAGCCTGGCCTAAGACTGCCTCAAGTTTTTCACGGCATGTTCACTGCACCTAGTGACCTATGCTACGTTCGCTATTTTTGAATTAGCGATGAATGGCCTATGGAGCAGAAAAAAATAACACTAAAATAAAAAAAAGTTTTCTGTTATAGTCAGAGCAAGTAGGTAAATGCCCGAACCCCACAAGCGTTATTGTTTTATGCAAAACTTTGCTATGAGGAATGGTGCTGAACCGTGCAAACTATTTGATGTTTTCATTTCGTGCTTCCGTTCATGTGGTTTCGTCAGCTGCCTCCTTTCTAAGCTGCCTCCTTCCTGAGAAACAACGAAACCTCGTAAACCAAACCAAAGATCCGGGTCAAGCTTTGAAGACCCCAGCTGCAGGGGGAGGGGGATTGGATTATCAGGGGTCGGGCTCAAATCGGCCCGAGGCTCATATCACCCAGCGTCAAGGGTGGCTGGGGCGGACAGGCTTGTCAGTCATCAGTAACTGTAACCGTGTCACTGCCGTGACGATAAAACAAATGAACACCAACCAGCTGCGAGAATCATAGAACCTCATGAGCCCCCACACCTGCAACTTCCCAGTCCTAGGGCCCACGACGGCCGCAGTGCGCCCCAACAGGGCCGAACAGTGCCGAACAGGGCCGTGCGTGGGCCCACTGCGCAGTCGTCGTGGGCTCGAAGACGTTTTGCTACTGGGGTTAAGAGTTACAAGATCAGTTTATGTTTGTGGCTGTCCATCCAGTAGCTATACATTGTCGTTTACACAGGGGCGGAACTGGGGGGGGGGGAGGCCAGGGGTTTCGGACGAGACGACACCCCCCCCCCCCCCCCCCCCCGCGACCCAAATGTTTTTAAAATGCTATAACAAATCCCTTTTTGGGGTGTTTGGAACCCCCCCCCCCCCCCCAACTCCCTCCGCCATGTTTAAAATTTCGGCGAGTTTTCACACACGCATCCCCCCTCCCGTTGTTTGATATTTTGTTTAACACGCACGCGACTTCTCTCCCTCTCCCCCCCCCCCCACCACCACCCCTCCCCCTCCCACCTCGGGATAACTGCTCCGCCCCTGTTTACATGTATGTCCCCCAACTCAGAATGCGGAACTGACTATGAGCTCGCCCGTGACTGTAACATGACCAGTAACAGAGGCGTTGCAACGAGTCGTCTCCCCTGGAACGACAATCCCCAAGGTGCGTGGAGTTTGCGATGGAGGTTACTAATTAGGGCAAAGAACGGACAAATTGTCTCCCTTGACACGCTCGGTTCCCACTGAGCTCGCACTAAAAGCTATCGGGCTGAAGTCGGCCGCAGTGGGCGAATGTGCGCGGGCCCACTGCGGCCGACTTCGGCCCGATAGCCTTTTGCCTGCTGGGTTTATGATGAGACTGGGGGAGTGGCAGGGAGAGGACCGATGGGGGTGAAATGAGGTGCTTTGTTCTTCTGGGCCGCCGTGAGATGGCCTTAGTTGCCTGCTCGGCGTTACACCCAAATAACTAACGTGCTTTGTTCTGTCACTTCACGGTTTCCTCAGTAAGCAAAGGTCCTCGGGCCCACTGCGGCCGCCGTGGGCCCGAAGACGTTTGCTACTGACGTTCGTCTCTTCTAATCTTCCCAACTCATTTTCAAAGTTTTCCAAACCGCGTAAGAAAATCTCTATAACAAAGACAGAAACACGCTTAAAAAAGGACAGTTACAACGCAACTGTGTTGTAATTGTTCCTTTTAAGCGCGTTTCTTTCTTTGTTGGGATTTTCTTTGCATTTTAAACGCTTGACAATCACATTTTTAATCTGAATGCAAAATGATTTACATGTTTTCAACTTCGTTGTACCGTGAGTCGGTATATGGGCACTCAGGTTCAGTTCTACCAAACGACACGCTACTAGGCATCGCCCAAACGTTCGCAACATGCAGAGACGTCCAAATAGTAGGTTGAAATATGAAGAAAAACTTTAAACATACCCACACTGAAACCTGATTCTGTCCACCAAGATCCAATACATGCACTAAGAAACACGGAGCGTGACCCAAATGTGGCTATAATGGGTGCCACAAAAGTCACCTTTTTGTTCTGGTCTAGTATTAGTAAATGTTGCAACGTGTGTCATTTTCGCGGCCCCAGTATATGCAGTCTGCGTCATTATGGAGACATTCTGTTATGATGCTAGCCTTAACCCATTCAGCCCTGACGCACTACAGCAGGAGATAGGTCGACCATGATAATTCAAGGGTAGTGCCAGATTAGCTTGACGCCTGTCCATCTCCTGCTGTTGGTTGTTCCCGCGATGTCCCACACCCCCGTTCATTAAGCTAAAGGTACTCGGGCCGATGTCAGCCTTAGGCGTGTGTGTGTGTGTGTGTGTGTGTGTGTGTGTGTGTGTGTGTGAGCTAAGGCCGATGTCAGCCCAATGACACTTAACTCATTCAGCCCCGACACACTCCAGCTGGATGATCGACCATGATAATTCAAGGGTAGCGCCAGATTAGCTTGGCGCCTATAATGGCGCCAAGCTAATTTGGCGCTGCCCTTGAATTATCATGGTGGATCCATTTTTTACAACTGGTACATAGTTGTTTGGTGACACTGACCTCCAAAATTCGGGAAATGCGGCCTTGGGATCTCAGTAATAGGTTAACTTAAGGCTTCCCTACACGGAGAAACGACATGCACAAGAAACGAAACATTTTCATTGCATCGAAATGCCTTCTCCGCACACGCAGAAACGCGGTGAAAATTCATTTCGCCTGGTACATGGAAAGTAACTGTTCACTGACATGCTCTGGTTTGTATCGATGGATATCGGGTCATATTTCTGACTACTGACGCTTAAAAACTAAACATATAATACATGTGTGCCTTCACTTACACAATTAAAGTGAATTGCCGACCATATCGAATGAACGCGGCAAGCGCTTTTGAATGCGTAAACAAGGCGGGTTCAAGTGAATCGAGGATGCCGCCGTCTCGAAGCGATAGCCGCCATCTTGTAGGCGGCTTCGCAGAGCAGCCGATGAAAGCGGGGTTCAGAAAACTGACCTAAAATCATATTTTGGTGGTACTTTAGTGATGATACTTGATAGATTCCATTTCGAAAATGATTTCTCCGCTTAAATCTTACAGAATCGTGCGTCACATCACGCAATTCTAGCCATAATAGACCTGACTCCACGGCATCGCTTTACCGTTGCAGTCCTCAGTGTTTGGGCTTGAATGACGTCAGATTGGGGTGTGACCGAGCGGACGGCGCTGATTGGGCGACGGGTAAAATGTTTCGGCGAAATGTTTCTCGAATAGGGACAAGTTCTATTTCGTGAAATGTGTCGTTTCGCATTTCGTGAAACGGTGAAATGTTGGAGAAATGTCTGAAATGCGGACATTTCGACGAAATGTTTCGTTTCGTTTCTCCGTGTGAGAAAGCCTTTAGATGGCACTGATCACACACCCTTTACAATCTGTGCAGATGACATCCGTCCCTACCCCCCCCCCCCCCCCCCCCCCCCCCCGTCCTACCTCCACCCCCACCCTGAGGAACAGAGACTGGATGGAGTAAATGAACAAGAAGCCGCATATATTCTAATGAGGCCCTGCTGCTGCGGAGCCACATTAGATGAAAGGGACTGGGTCGTCAGTCACGCGGTTCTCGTCAGATTTTCATCAGGGAGTCCACTGCCGGCGTCGGTGTCTTCAGTGTTCGCTCATCACCCAGTGCGCAAAGGCCATTGGGCCGACGCCGACTGCCTTTGGCCAGCACACGCCTGTGCGCGGGCCAACGGCGGCTGACATCGGCCCGATGGCCTTTTGCGCATCGGGAACTGTGATTAAAATGGAGTTCACGTTTGCTCTGGCCTGCAGGGCACGTTGCGAGGACGCAAATTTTGGCAGTGTCTGCAATCACGTGGTGGTTCATGACTGTGTAGCACTCCAGAATGAGCCCCAAGTCAGACTGACCCCGAGGTCATTATGTTCGTGGCTATTTTGTGTGAGGCGGCGAGTATCACGCCAAAATGACTCTCACGCCAGACGGACCCCGAGTCACTTTCGCGCACGATAAAATGACTCCACTCGGCTTGACAGTCATTTTAGATTGGTACACATGGTACAGACACACACCGACGGCCGACGGTGCTTTTATTGTGAAGAGCAAAATTTTCGTTGTATTACAATGAAATCTCGCTTTTCACAAACATGGACTTACGGTTGTTTGCATTACCAGAGCAGCAGTGATAGTTTCACAAGTAAATAACATGACATAAATGAACATAAAATGAAGTCATAGCTTTCTTTTCAGTGGCCTGAGTTTTGATATCACCTTGTCCGCTATCAAACCGTGGACTGCCGATAAAAACTGAACATTACACAACTGCAAGAGGCATAGAACACCACTGTGTGTCTATTTTGTTCCTTTGATATGACTTATGCGGATCTTTGAAGTTGAATTTACAATGATGTAAAAAAAAAACCCACAATCTGCGTCCACTGGCATTGAAGTGAAGGGGAAGTGAAGGGATCATGTTTCTGAAATCTGCGTTAATTCAACGCTCAAAAGAGTCCAGGTGGTGCGAGGAACATGAATGCAGAGTGGTGTCAGCAAGAGGTATAGATCCTCATGAGCCCAGGCAATTGCGGGGGCTCATGAAGATCTATGTCTCTTGAAATGTATGCATTTACTAATTCTCGGAGTGATGGGGTTAAAATCTGTCTGCTCCGAACCGCCCCCCCCCCCTCCTCCCGCCTCCTCCCCCCTCCTTTACTATTTATAATCTGTCACGCCGTCTGGCCAGGAAAAGGAACATAAACGATCACTCGTAAGTCTCGCCTGACGCTTGTAGTATCTGATACCTTCCACGTTCCACAGCCAGCTCGTCCATCTCCAAGTCATACATGATCCTCACGAGCTCCTGCAGCTGTAGATCTATGACTCTTGCTTGTCGACAATCGGTTCTCTTTTTCACATCGGCTCTGACGGAGAAAGGCACCGTGTTCTAAGCCTGTGTGCATACTATCGGATGATTCCTGAATTCATAATGTACATCAGTAGAGTATCTTCTCAACAGCACTTGAAAGTCTGTGGCGGCTAGACCAGGTATGCACACCCCTCCCCGTTACACCCCTTCCACACACAAAAAGTTATGACGTACTAAGAAATACAGATATAAACGGATCAACACGTGTCAAAATAAAGTATAATCCACAAAAGCCCTTGAGCATCCATTCTCTCGTAGGCCGTCGGAGCTCAGTGAATGAGGAATTGTTTCGCATTATCTTATGTCTTCATAAAGTGCAGCAAATGCACAGTACGTCATACCGACAAATCTTAGTACCGCTGTTGGTTATTGCCATCATCATTACCAACATCGACGACATTATCGCTATCATCTTTGTCACCATCACTGTCAGCACACCACCGTCGCCATAATTATCATTAACAAAATCATCAAGATCATCATCAGCATATCCTCATCGTCAACATTATTACCATCGGGCGTAGTAGTTGCAGGTGGCGTGGATGGTGACGGTGATGTTGGTGATGTCAATGGTGTTAAGGATGATGATGATAATTATGTCGCCATAGCTATCATAATCATCATCATTAAGACCATTACCGTCAACAACATTACCGTCACCATAAACTCATTCGCGGCCAGCCGCATCCGGATGCGCGGCATAAGCTGCGCATCCGGATGCGGCTGGCCGCGAATGAGTTAACACCACCGGCAACTTAGCCCAAAGGATATGCTGATGGTAATAATGGTGAAGGAGATGGTGGTGGTTGTGACACTACGAAAACAGTTCACTGTGCTTTCATAACCGCCACTAAGAACAAAAACAAGAGAAATTGTACTCACCGTTTCGTCGTCGTCCTGCACTGTCCTCGTTACTGCAGTCTCTTGTTATCCTCTGACTGCGAAGACGAGTCAGCTCCGTCTGGCTCTCGGGTCTTTTCTTAGAAGCGTGCTCTATCCGTCCGTAACTAATACGTGCACGTGCATTGGACAGCAGATACAGTATGTGGGAAGGAAAAATACTGTCCGGTCAATGCAGACAGTTATTATGGTTTAACGCCTTGTAGGCGACAAAAGCTACCTCAGGACGGTTTTGATCAATGCCGTACCGCCAAAAATGCATGCACAATGAAGACAAATGAAAGATGTTTTCTGAATTAAAAAAGTCAATGTCACAGAGCAATGTCACAAAGTTTTCTGCAATGCACACACAACTGAAAAGCACATGTATATGCCGAATTACCCTACAATAAGCCTTGCGTCAGAGCACAAGTCCATTACCGTATACAGCCAGTCTGCACAAAGGGACGCAACTCGTACACTGACCTCGCTTTTTCCCGAAAGCAGTATGGAGGAGTGATTTGTCTTATAATATTGTCTTTGGTGGTACTGATCATTCAGTAGAACTACGTGTCGATAGCACTATAGTCAAAATAGGTATATCGACACAATCGTAGTGATAATGACACGTAGATTTATGTACTTTGCAAACCGCAGTGCTATCGACACGTATAGTGCTATCAACACGTAGTGCCAGCGACACATAGTACTAGCTATCGTGGTGCTATCGACACGTTGTGTAGTGCCAACGATCGTGGAACGATCGACACGTTAATTCTCGTGATACGTAGCGCTAGCGATACTCACCGTGTGTATTTGTGTGTATGTGTGTGTGAATCAGAGGGTGGGTTAGGGTGGAGGTGGATATGCTTAGAAATGTAAACAACTTTAGATCAAGCTTCCCAACATAGTCAGAAAACTGTTTGCAACACATACTGCTGACATTGTGTGTATGGGTCCTTGGTATCCTATTTATCTTTAGTACTATTTTAGAGATCTACAGAGGCGGTAAACGACCAAATGTCACCAATAACTCATTCAGCCCTGACGCACTACTGAGCAGGAGATGGGTCGACCATGATAATTCGAGGGTAGTGCCAGATTAGTTTGGCTCCTGTCGGCGCTGGTGCATAGTCATTAGATGACGCCTCCAAAATTTGAGAAATACGGCCGTCGGGCTAAATGAGACAATCGTGTGGAGGCGTGTGTCGTGTACTTTGCATCAGTACACGCCAAGTCGCCTTGACCCGTTCAATGCCCGTTGGCGGAAACTGTGTTTCTGCAGTCTTCGTCAATTCAACATCAGTAAGCCAAAGCTGTCCTAGGAACATGGATACAAAATGATGTAATAATAATAATAATAATAATAATAATAATAATTACGGTATTTATAATGCGCTTATCTTATAATATTTATAACTCTAAGCGCGCACTCACAACACGCGCACGCATGCGCACGCTTTAGACAACGACTCACGTACTACAAATAGTGAAATACATTACGACAGTCTGCTTAGGGTGGGGAGTGTGGTGGTATAGCGCTAGTGTTGAAAGAGATGAGTTTTGAGGGCGGACTGGAAGGAGAGAGAGTGTTTCTGACGGAGAGAGAGTGGGAGAGTTTCCAGGTGGATGGGCCGTATACTGAGAAGGAGCGGGGGCCGCGGAAAGTGCTGAGTTTGGTGCGGGGGATGTGGAGGCGGAGAGGGTCGGAGGCGGAGCGGAGGGAGCGGGGAGGAGTGTAGGGGTGAAGTAAGTTTGAGAGATAGGCGGGAGCGCAGTTGTTCAGGGATTTGTAGCAGAGAGACAGAATCTTGTATTGGATGCGTTGGGGGATGGGAAGCCAGTGAAGGAGTTTGAGCAGGGGAGTGATGTGGTCGGATTTTTTCTTTCTGAGGACGAGGCGGGCAGCATTGTTCTGGACGCGTTGGAGAAGGTGGTGGATTGAGGGAGGCCGGATGTCAGCAAGAGGCATAGATCCTCATGAGTCCCCGCAACTTCGGGGGCTCATGAGGATCTATACTCTTGCAGTTGGATGTGTTCAGTTTTTCTCGGCACTGAACGGGTTATACATGCCACGCCCATCAGACAGTGTGTTTACGTTTCACTGTTTCCGACCGGATTTCCAGTTACAGTTGAGACGCGAATAATTATTACTAGGACCACGCTGACAGACAACACTCTATTGTGCAACGTATTTTGAGAATAATGTGTTGCAGATCGACGTGATCCCCAAGTATTTTTTTGTTTAGACGCCGGCCCGCTTGCTGACGCTTTTTTACACGGCGAGGTAACAGAAAACCGTCGGGCTTTTCTCATATCGTACGAACAAAAGAATGTTTTTTTTTTGGGGTGGGGGGTGGGGGGTGGGGAGGGGGGAGGGGGTCTGGGGGTGGGTGGGCGGTAGCGGGGGGGTGTGGGTGGGTGGGTGGGGGGGGGGGTATGTGACAGTAACGTACAGGTAGCCAAACGCTTTTGTTTTCATCCCTACGTCACGCGACCAATCCCTTTAGCGCAAACTGTACCACATAACCGAGCTACACAAACCATTGTTTTCCTCCCTACGTCACACGACCAGTCACTTTAGCACAAACCGTACCATGTGACCGTGATATAAAAACCCCTGTAGCGAAAAATGGCGGACGTTTTGTAGCCCTCTCCGGCGATGACGCATCTTGGATGCCAGTTTTGTTCTATAAAAGATCGCCAAACGTTCTAAAGTACAAAGTTACTTAGTGTTGTTCGAAACAACAAGCACACTCGGTACTGGAGACGGCAACGTCATGACATATTTTAAATTACGTCATAAGTCTATTATGTATAAAGGTATATTCCTTTGACGTCAGTCATGTCTGGCGTGATCCAGGTCGCCAGATGTCTTCTTGATTTCTTTTACGAAAATAGTGGAGGAATGAAAACAAATACGTTATTGGTCGGAGGGGTTCCCTGCACGGATCCTTGTCGGCCTTCGGGAGGTCAAAGGAATCATTGTACCCTTCAGGCCTTCGGCCTTCGGGGTACAATGATTCCTTTGACCTCCCTCAGGCCTACAAAGGTCCGGGTAGCGAACCCCTCCGACCAATAACTTATATTGTAGCGACAAATGGCGGACTTTGTGTAGCCCTCTTTGTGACGCATTTTGGATGCGAGTTTTGTTCTATAAAAGATCACCAAAACGTTCTAAAGTAAAAAGTTACTTAGTGTTGTTCGAAACAACAAGCACACTACTGGAGACGGCAACGTCATGAAATATTTTATTTTACGTCATAAGTCTATTATGTATAAATGTATATTCCTTTGCCGTCAGTCATGTCTGGCGTGATCTAGGTCGGAAGATTTCTTCTTGGTTTCTTTTACGAAAATTGTGGAGAAATGAAAACAACTACGTTATTGGTAGCAGGGGCTTGCTGCACGGACTCTTGCAGGCCTTCGGGAGGTCAAAGGAACCATTGTACCCCTCAGGCCTTCGGCCTTCGGGGCACAATGGTTCCTTTGACCTCCCTCAGGCCTACAAGGGTCTGTGTAGCAAATCCCTGCTACCAATAACTTAATATATTGTCTTCGGGAGGGGGGGGGGTTGAGAGGGTAAATGTCGGAGGTAAGAATCTAGGGCTAAATCCCTCGACTCTTACCTCCGACATTAGCCACCCTGAAGGACCCTCGAGGCGACATGAACCACTGGCACTAACACAACTAATATTGGGATTTATGATACATATCCGCCTGAGGCAGTCATTATCTAAGCGGGTATGTATCCTGAATCATAAAAGCTTTTGGCTATCTGTGACCTTGAGAATCTTGCGGCCTGGGTCCGTATGCATATCACCCCATTATCCGTGCTAATGAGCCATTTTGGTTAATGGTCACAAATCTGCCATTTAACGGAATGCATGACCTATTTTAGCGGCCTAATGATTCATTAAATTTAATGCTGCTGTACCCCACCAATGGCACCATTAGCGACCCCAATGGGCGATTACTGTGCGGTGGTGGTGAAAAGCCTAGGGACCGCCAGTACATGTTGTAAGATGCTCGAGAATTTCGTGCTTGGGTGGCTATTTTCAGTTCTCGTTGGATGTCTGCCCGAGGAAGATATTCGTGAAAAGCGAGATTTTCATAGTAGCTGTTATAAAGCACGAATTGCGCATGCGCCCATTTGTCAAAGCGGAAGGGATTCCCTCCAGTCAGTCTAAAAATAAAGTAGCCCTTACCAATGGCGCGGTTTTTTGACAACGTGCATTCCAATTAGATTCCGTACAAATGGTCCATTTACAAATGACCGTTTAATCCTAATAGTGACCATTACTTTTAATGATGCAATGTGCATTTTTATGGTCCCTGGTCTCGGACGGCTAGGCACTTTATAGAGACCTCAGACAGGGTCATTAGCTGTCTCGTTATCCAACAGCCTCTTTATAGTCTGTCAATTTTTTTTTAACAGCATACAACGCTGTTTGTTCAAAGGTTGGTAGGGGTGGGGGGTGGGGGGTGGAGCGGGTGAGCGAAAGGTGGGGGTGGAGGTATGTATGTATGTATGTTTGTTTCTTATGATTTATAGAGGATACGTTTAAAATGTCTATCATATGTGTATTGTTCCCATCAGCACTGCCTGACATTTATACGTGATAATTGCAGCCATAACTGTCTGAGCAAAGTCGTACTCTGAAGGCCAACTATTCTCTTCAATGAATGGTGATCTGCGTGAACAAAAACAAATGCTCGTTTGATTCTGTTCGATATATTGATGGATGCTTAGAGGAACTGATGGGTAGACAGACGGCTGAACTGGATTGGACTCAGTGAAGGATTGACCCGGCCGCCGGATTGGTTGGTTGGTTGGTGGTTGCTTGCTTGCCTGGTTTGATTCATCCATCCATTGACTGATTGAAATACACCGTACCCACTATCCAATTAACAATTTTAGCTTTTACAAGATTACTATTATGTACCATTAAAAACACTTCGCTGCTCTCCTTACTCAGTATGAGCACCGTCCACGCGTGCAAACAGTTTTTAGTTCCGGAGAAGGCAGAAACAAGCTCCGTCGCCAAGATGTGTTTGCTCAAGTGTTGTAAACCGCATTTCGCGCCCAGACGAGCGGATACTTTACGACGGAGATCGCTGCTAATTATTCCCGCTCAAGTGCTACCAAAACGGAGAGCTCAGCAAAATAACACTCATAATATTCAGTCCCTCAGCCAACTCATTTCATCTGCAAGAGGCATAGATTCTCATGGGCCCCTGCTGTCGCAGGGGCTCATGAGAATATACGCCGCTTGCTCTTGAGTTCTGTCTTATTTTTGTCGAGTATGTCTCTTCTCGTTAGACGGAGGATGTGAACAGTCTCTGAGTGGACGAGAGCCTCACTGAATTACACGCCAAGTCTGATATTACGACCGCCAGAAGTCGTAAAGTTTGTTCTTCGACATGGCAGATTTGGTCAGTGGCTTCCCTACGATGATTGCCTCAAGTCTAGCAAGTGGCATAGATCCTCATTAGACCCTGCATTTGCAGCGGGGTCAGTCATGAGAAGATAGGCACCAAGAAGGATCTATACGCGTGCGAACGTTCTTTTTTTTTAAAATCTGATCCGGAAGTCCTTTAGCAAGAGGTTTCATTCCCACTAATCATGAGTATTTCCCCGGGATACAGAGGAACTGTTTTAAGCAACCACCCTCATGAGAGATCACCGGTCATTAGCCCATATCATACTGAGGCTAAAAGCTTCAAATTTGTACACTGCCATATGCAAGCTACATTATAGTACTTACAGATAAGGATATAGACCAATGTCTATAGTTCAAGGGTGGTGCCAGAATAGCTTGGCGCCTAGAGGCGCCAAGCTATTCTGGCACTACCCTTGAACTATTTTAGTCACACTTATTTCACACACTGGTGTATTCCAAATGATAAGGGTTAAAGACCATCATTCAGGTGGTTGTAGCCATCTATGTTATATAAACCGGCAGTCTCAAGCCAAGGTTAGTTTAACTCATTCTATCCCAACACCGAAATCCCCAAATTTTGCCGTTGTTCTCTGAAGACTGCATTGCAGTGCAGGACACAGATCGATCATGACAGTTCAAGGGTGATGCCAGAATAGCTTGGCGCCCGTAGGCGCCCGTAGGCGCCAAGCTATTCTGGCATCACCCTTGAACTATCATGGTCGATCCTAATCTTACTGTCGTGTTTCTGGGGTAGAATGAGTTAAAACCATTTTTGTTATTTTCCTATTTGTCCTAACTGATTAATTATTGCTTATTGTTCAAGAACTTCATATCCAGGACTCCACTGGAGAAGGTAATGCATACCATATTTTAGTTAAAGCGGATTGCTCCGATTCGCCGATACAACGGGTTACCAATGTTGTCTTGCCTCAACAAAGACTTTTTTCTATGCTTTTCTCACAGTCCATGTGAGTACTCTGAGTAGGCACGCGTAGACTGCCTGAAGAACTCTCCTATATTCGAGGGAGATGAAGAGCACAAAGTCTGTAACTTTACGCGTAATAACAGCTTTGTCTAGCATTGCAATGTATCGATCCTTTATCGCCTGTTAAGTCAGTGTTATATGGTAGCTATTATTTGCCGCCTACTATCTGCTTTCTCCCAAGGAGGGTTTTATGAATAAGGTTTCCGGTTGGTTGGTTAGTTTGGGGTTTAACGTCCACAGCACCGGGCTGATTAAAAGAAATTGAAAAATTAACATGTAGTAAAACTGTTGCCGCAGGGTTTCATGTGAAAAGAAAACAGAAAATAGAAGTTGAAAAACTTTTAAGTTAGATGCATTAAACACGACGTTCGGATCAAAGATCCTTCTTTTAGGTGATACGGAAACAACGTTAAACAGAAAAGAACACACGATATAAATGAAATGACGTCATCCTGTATAGAGAAAATTTTAGAATGACGTAAAAAGATGATACATAGTGACGCAAATACACACGCACAAAACACAAAACTTACGTCTACATACATTCACGTCACTGCATACATTCGCATTTACTCGTGCCTGCTGCCGCTCACGTACATCGAACATGCATACACATAGACACACATAGACACACACACACACACACACACACACACACACACACACACACACACACACACACACACACACACACACACACATCACATACACACACACACCATCACACACACACACACACACACACACACACACACACACACACACACGACACACACACACACACACACACACACACACTAATCATTGCAACGGTAGCCAAAGTATCAACGCCGTAGCATCAAGTATCAGCAGTGAGGTCAAGTCTGGCACCAACCACCCATCAGCCCAAGCATACATCCCTAGGGGCGAATGTTCAAGCCACTCATGGTAAGTGCCAAGCCTGTCCGCGGAAAAGGATTCTGTAATTTTGCGGCGGATGAAGTTGGATGCATTTTGCCAAAGGATGCGTATGCTGAAATGTGTGAGGCTATAGTTGGTTCGTTGAAATGACGTCCAACCTGGTAGTTGTATCCGAGAGGGATCGAACCGCGAATATGCTCCTCGCAGCGTGCGGGGAGTGTACAGTATTGTCTCCCCCACATACAGCATCTGAACGCGAACAAATAAGAAAAGGCATAAAAATGCAAGCAGTCCAGAAAAAGAGACATGGTTAAGGTTGTAATCAACGTAGAAGAAATTAGCATCTTATGAGATAAAAAGACAGTGGCTCCTGCCATAAACAAAATGTTTGGTTCGGTAATTTTTATGTCCCCCTTGCACATGATCGGAAAGGAAACACGATGGGATAAACCATAACCCATAAAGTCCCTTCTATATGAGAACTGTCCTCGCTGTCAATGGTCTCTATCTTTTGTATTGGACCTGATTCTGATGTTGAATTATCTCCTATTGAAAAAGTCTCGCAGATCTGCCAATGCGTCAGTGAGTTCTATAAGGGGCGCAGGACATACGCGTCATTGATTTGTCAAACGTCATTTGCCATGGCGTATGTTTTAGTTTTTACGTAATTTTATATTTTATGTGATATGAGTTTCACTTTCGCTTCATAGGCTTGATATCACGGTACAATTTCAGTCTAGCTATAATTTGTGTGAAAGCAGGTTGACTTTACCTAGCTACACGATATACTAAGTACAAGGGGCACCTGCGTGTTCTTCTGAAAGCGCGTCGATGTGTGTGTGCGTGTTAGTGCGTGCGTGCGCGCGCGCTCCAAACATCTCCAAGAGGCATACATCCTCATGCGCCTGGAGGGCGCATGAGGATCTATTCCTCCTGGAGATGCGCGCGTGTTTGTGTGTGTGTGTGTGTGTGTGTGTGTGTGTGTGTGTGTGTGTGTGTGTGAGAGAGAGAGAGAGAGAGAGAGAGAGAGAGAGAGAGAGAGAGAGAGAGAGAATGACGTCATTTTAGAGTATTATGTCAGTGTCTGCGTGGTGACGGAGTTGCCTCTTTTACGTCACCGGCACTGTCTGACTTTCTCTAGAAGAAAAGTGTTTTTTTAGTGTTTTAATTCTTTTCAGAAAAGAATAATTTTTACTAAGAAGTTGAAAGGATACAAAGCTGGCAAACGAACTCGTCCAATGTCTTTCTCCAAACTAGCAATATGTAAAAGTTCAAGTAAATATGGCAAAAATTACGGACTCTAATCTGTGTCAACCGACTTCCTATAAAAGGTTGTTTATGTCTTCAATGAGACATTCAATTACATGCTCGGAGGATCTTTTAGCCACCCACTTAAGAAAGTATTTCACCAAGTTTCAAGCTTGTGTGTACATAAATATTGGAGATTCTCTTGTTTACATACATACGCACATACGGCGCTTCGCGCCAAATGTACGTTCAGCAGTGAGGTTAGCGTAACTAGACATGACGTAATTTTTATCTTGTTAATTCAATTGTTAGAGGTTTAGCCTGCCCGCCTTTGACATCATGGACATGCTTATTAAATTCGCCCCACCGCGACCCGTCCTAAAACACATCGCTAATACCAGAAAGCACCTCCAGATTTTAATGATGGCACCATTAGTATAGTGAGCAATGCATCCCTAAAGTTTTGTTTGAGGTTCCAGCGGAAAAGAACAAATAAAAACAATAAAAGCAAATACTTTGTCCGCTTGAAATATAGTACAAAGGCTTCGCAAAAAAATGACCAAAGATATTAAAAACGCACTCAGGGTAGATGAATACAGACAACATGAACCAGAATACCTCTAAACCATCGAGGATTCTAAAAGGGTAGATAAGCAAAATATCGTCTCACCACAAAATACAAAACAAATACCCCGCTGAAAATTACGACATCTCGCTCAACATTGCACTGTCAACCCAACCCAAGTTGATTTTGTTGACATATTTTGACCAAAATGTGTGGTCAACCAAACACTTTCATGGTCGAATTCGCCCCATTATTGATTAATGTCGACCATGAGGAAATCTCGACCAAAGTATGAATTTCGCCCAATTCTTTAAATGCAGTCTGTAAACACACCAACACCTGTTTACGTGCTCAATTATCTGATAGCGAGATAGATCAGTGGATGCTCCTCGTCTCTCCAGTTACCACACACCCCAACCGCTCTCCTCTCCCCCTGTATACGATTTTTTTTTACATCAAAGCAGATATGCATCACACCATCCGTGTCCTTCTTTAGTCCCTCTGCCCGTCCCCTGCAGCAGACGCACAATAGATTCTCGTGAGGCCCTGCAAAGAAACACCTCCCCCTTCCTCTCCTCCCTCCCCCCACTTCCCGAGGTCAGTCACTGTCGGCTTATTGGCCCTTCTCGGTCCACTCTTGGTCTTTTAGACTTACTTACTTACTTACTTACTTACTTACCGTCGACGAGAGACCTCCAGCGACTCCTGTCCTGTGCTTCTCCGATTTTACTCCAGGTGGTTATCTTGATGTCTGCTTGGAGGTCTCGACGCCAGGTGTTTCTCGGCCTGCCTCTTTTCCTCTTTCCTGGGGGTTCCATGACAATGCCTGCCTAGTGATACTGGAAATTGGCTTTCTCAGACTGTGACCAATCCATCCCCACCTTCTTCGCCCAATTTCATTCTCTGCTGTTATCTGCTCTGTTCTCTCCCAGAGTCTGACATTGCTGACCTTCTCTGGCCAGTGGATTTTCAACATTCTTCTAAGGCAACTGTTTATGAAGATCTGTACTCTGTTGACAGTGGTTTTTGTCAACCTCCAAGTCTCTGCTCCATATAGGAGAACTGCTTTTACGTTGGAGTTGAAAATCCGGACTTTTGTGTGTTGTGACAGCTCTCTGGAACTCCACACCTTTTTCAACTGAAGAAAGGCTGCTCTTGCTTTACCGATTCGTGCTCTGACATCTGCATCAGTGCCGCCTTTTTTGTCGATGATGCTCCCGAGATAGGTGAAGGACTCTACCTCCTCCAACGGGGTGCCAGCAAGCAAGACTGGTTCTTCCCTGGTTGCGTTTAGCCTCATTGTCTTTGTTTTCTGTTTGTGGATGGGACGAGATGTCAGCAAGCCTCGTGATCTTGTCCTGCATTTGTTGATGAGCGTGGGACAGTAAAGCCAAGTCGTCTGCAAAATTGAGGTCGTTAAGCTGTGTCCACAGTGTCCACTGTATTCCGCTTCTTCTCTGTTCAGTGGTCCTCTTCATAACCCAGTCTATGGCCAGTAGGAAGAGGAACGGAGACAGCAGACACCCCTGCCTGACGCCGGTTCTGACTTGGAGCACCCTGGTGAACTGCCCGTCATGGATCACGCGACATGTCATGCCATCGTAGCTGCTCTTGATCAGGCAGACGAGCTTTGTGGGTACACCGTAGTGTCGTAGAAGTTTCCACAACGTCTCTCGGTCAACGCTGTCAAATGCTTTCTCGTAGTCCACACAGTTGACGTACAGCGGGGAGCTCCACTCCAGAGACTGTTCCACGATGATGTGGAGAGTGGCGATCTGGTCTGTACATGAACGTTTTTTTTTCTGAATCCTGCTTGCTGGTCATGCTGGTAGGCACTCGCCAGAAACTTTCCCAGCTCCCTCCCTCTCTCCACCTTCAACTCGACAGCACCCCCATCTCCGTCTCTGACTCGGCTAAAAACTTCGGCGTTATCCTCGATTCCTCTCTTTCCATAACCAGCTTCGTCTCCGCCACGGCCCAGGCATGCTACTTCCGCCTCCGCCGCATCAGTCAGATCAGAAAATACCTCACTACCGAAGCTGCCACCAAACTTGCTGTCTCTCTCATCCTATCTCGCATCGACTACTGCAACTCTCTCCTTTCCGGTCTCCCTCACTCCACCACTTTCACTCTCCAGCGCGTCCAGAACAATGCTGCCCGCCTCGTCCTCAGAAAGAAAAAATCCGACCACATCACTCCCCTGCTCAAACTCCTTCACTGGCTTCCCATCCCACAACGCATCCAATACAAGATTCTGTCTCTCTGCTACAAATCCCTTAACAACTGCGCTCTTGCCTATCTCTCCAACTTACTTCACCCCTACATTCCTCCCCGCTCCCTCCGTTCCGCCTCTGACCCTCTCCGCCTCCACATCCCCCGCACCAAACTCAGCACTTTCGGCCCCCGCTCCTTCTCAGTATACGGCCCATCCACCTGGAACACTCTCCCACTCTCTCTCCGTCAGAAACACTCTCTCATCCTTCCAGTCCGCCCTCAAAACTCACCTCTTTCAGCAGTTCTAGCACTATATCACCACACTCCCCACCCCAAGCTGACTGTCGTAATGTATTTCACTATTTGTGGTACGTGAGTCGTTGTCTAAAGCGTGCGAGAGTTGTGAGTGCACGCTTAGAGTTATAATTATTGTAAGATAAGCGCATTATAAATACCGTAATTATTATTATTATTATTATTATTATTATTATTATTATTATTATGGTCTCTCAGCTGGAGGTCGACGGAGCTCTTCATTCTCTCCAGGATGATCCTGTTGAAGACCTTTCCTGGTACTGACAGCAAAGTGATTCCTCTGTAGTTGGAACACTTGCTGAGGTCGCCTTTCTTGGGAAGCTTGATTAGGTACCCCTCCTTCCAGTCAACCGGCATCACCTCCTCTTCCCAGATCTTTCCAAACAGTGGATACAGCAGCTCTACTGTTGTCTCTAGGTCTGCTTTCAGAGCCTCCGCTGGGATGCCATCTGGCCCTGCTGTTTTGCCGTTCTTCAAAAATGCCACTGCTCTTCTGATCTCTTCCCGGCTGGGTCTGTCACAGCTGATGGGTAGGTCAGTCTCTGCTGGCTGGATGTCTGGGGGATCGGGTGGGGTGGGTCTGTTCAGTAACTCTTCAAAGTACTCGGTCCATCTGTCGAGTTGGTCTGCTCTGTCTGCAATAGGCTTGCCTTCTTTGTCTTTTTCTGGTCTTTCTGTATGGCCATACTTGCCTGACAATCTTATGGTAATGTCGTAGAGCTGTTTCATGTTGCCGCTGCCTGCTGCCTTTTCTGCCTCTGCTGCCAGGCTGTCGATGTAGGCCCTCTTGTCTGCCCTGATATTCCTCTTCACCTCGCGGTTGGCTTCCGAGTATTCCTCCTGTGCCCTTACTTTGGATGCTCTCGTGCGACTGTTGTTGACAACTGCTTTCTTCTGCTTCCTCACTTCTATCTTCTTCAAGGTCTGTGATGGTGTTTCCTGAACCCTACAGTGTCTTTGCAGGTTGAGTTCAGCGCCTCTCTAACTGCCTTCCGCTGCTGCTCTGTGGTGACCGCCTCCTCTTCATTTACTAGCTCCTGCAAAGCTTGAAACCGGTTGGACAACACCCGTTTGAACTCTTCTCTCATTCCAGTCTCTCTCAGGAGGGCTACATTATAGCGCTGTCTTCTTGTTGTCTCTGTGCGGCTTTTCTTTAACGAGATTTATTCTTAAGGTAAGCAGATGGTGGTCTGAGGCGACATCTGCTCCCCTCCTCACTCGAACATCTAGAAGGGATCTTCTAAATTTCTTGCTAATGCAGATATGGTCTATTTGGTTCTCTGTAGTATGGTCGGGTGAGACCCAAGTTGCTTTGTGTATTCTTCTGTGTGTGAAGATGCTGCCTCCAATGACAGATCTATTTAGAGCACAAAAGTCTACAAACCTCGCCCCGTTCTCAGTCATCTCCCCTAGTCCCTGTCTCCCCATCACCTCTTCATATCCGGTGTTGTCCTCCCCAATTTTGGCATTAAAATCGCCCATGACGATGGTGATGTCTCGCTCCGCACATGTGTCCACAACACTCTGGAGTCGGTCGTAGAACTCTTGATTCGTCACTGTCATTAGTGAGCGCATAACACTGGATGACGTTGAGTTTAATCTGTTTCCTGGTTCTAAAGGCTGCTGTGATAATTCTTGGCCCCAGAGGTTCCCAGCCCATCAGCGCTCTCTGTGCCACTGGTGACAGCATGAATGCTACACCTTCTGTATGGGGGGCATTCTCCTCTTCATGATCTGAATACAGAATCATCTCCCCACTTAACAGCCTTTTCTGGCCAGACTGCGTCCATCTGGCTTCACTGATACCTAGCAGGGAAAGGTTGTACTTTTGCATTTCCGCTGCTATCTGGGCGGCCTTGCCGCTCTGGTACATGGTCTTGACATTCCATGTGCCCATGATTGTGTCCCTGGATAGAGAGAGGCGGCTCGGTCCTGTGGCTTCCGAAGACTTCCGGCTTTCACAACACGACGTCATAAATCTTCTGGTAGAAGAACCTTCCTCCTCCAGGAAAGGAATTGCTGTTTGTCTATTCGTCGGCGTTTTTGTAGTTATTTCTTTATTTGCGGGGTGGGGAAGCTACCCCCATGCCTTACTAGGAGGACCAGGGCTTTTCTGTCGGGGTCTCCTTCCCTTAGACCATGTTGGTTCACGGCACCTTATTTCATTCGGTGCACCCCTCTCGCGAGGGACGCCCTATCCACCACCCAGGGGACGCGCCTCAACGCCATATGGTCCCAGCGCGAGGTCTTTGATTTTGATTAATTTCGGGTTTAACGTCCATGGCACCGAAGTGATAATGGACGGCCCTGACTGGCGAGTTATGGGGGGACAGGGAAATCTGTTGCCTATGGAGTACGACCTGAACACTGATCAACTCAGGCGCACTCCAACTGTGCCACTTTGATCTACCAGGACCTTTCAACAAATCCATTTTCCCCCCTGGATTGTGAGTCCAGCTACCGGGGCCAGGACGTGGATTCGAACCCACGACCCGGCGATTCCCTTCGCTCTCCTGCGCCGACGCTTAACCGCCTGGGCTATTTCGGACTCAGCGAGGTCTTTTGGACTTGATATACCTATATACAGACGATCCTAGACACACACACCTGCACCGATACCCCCTCCTCCTCCCTCCCCTCCCCTCCTCGCTCCGAAACAACCAACATCTCTGAACAGTACACGAATTCCGCAGTCAAAGCTTGCCGATAGTGGCGTCACGGTGTCAAAACCCGTGACATGATTTGCCCGTCATACGTTCGCTTCTGTTTGTTGCTTTGTCGCTCTCCCGTCGTGTAGTGCATAACATGAGACAAAATCACGTGAAAAGCGGTGAACTCACAACTGTCTTGACACCGTTTCCCAGCTCTTAGTCAATTCTGCAGACTATCGTGCACGTGTATATAGTCCGGCAGTGACGAGTTACCTTTCCTAATGATACTTCCACATAGTACAAATCGATGATTCGTCAAACGGACGCAATTCCGGACGTGATATCTCAGTGGGTGCGAACCTTTGGGACTATCGCGAAAATGACGACAGGCCAGGGTGTAGCGACCCAGTTTGATTTTTGCATGCTTCCATTCGCGATAGTTCAGAGGGTATGTCTGCATCAGTCGGCGGCTCAGAATACCATGCAACAATCTGTTTTTATGAGCTAAATGCAAATTTTCCTATGTGTTAATTTAAAAATAAAGACACACAAAATACAGTGTATGATATTATAATCTGCTAATATCGTGTTCACCAGGCTTTCTCTAGCAACTCCCAATCCACCAGTCGTACCTTGTGTCCTACATCTCTGTGTCCTGCTTGTGTATACTGATGTGGGTGTCATCGAAAGTATAGGCGCCTTAAAAATATACATTATTATTATTATTAGGACATGCTAGGCACAGGACGCACGTGCTCGTTAAAATAGAATCGTTTCCCTTAACGCAATCAGCCATGACCCTCTTCAGCAGCAGACTGATAGGCCATGATAATTCAAGGGTAGTGACAGAATAGCACCACAGATGCCCTAATATATGACAGCTTGCTCGACCATTCCAAAGTGTGGCGCCTTACATTAGTCTACGAGTCCTGACACATAACAACAGGCAACTGATTGACCATAGTTCAAGGGCAGTGCAAAAATATCGTCTTAATGCCTCCAAGCACCCAGATATACAAGAGCGGCTAAGATACCAGTCGACTATGATTGTGCAAGGGTAGTGCCTGAATATCTTGGTGCCTCTAGTCTCCCTGACATTTTACAGCATGGTACTGATCGACCATGGTAGTTCAAGGGTAGTGCCAGAGTATCTTGGTGCCTCTAGACGCCATGACATTTTACAACATGGTACTGATCGATCATGCCGAAAGTTCAAGGGTAGTGCCAGAGTGACTAGTCCTAAAGCATAACAAGAAACTGATCGACCGCCATAATAGTTCAAAGGTAGTGAAAGGCTGGTAGTGCCAGGCTAGTGTTATGCTTCTGGGCGTCCTGACACATGACTGCACATCGACCATGATAGTTCAAGGATATTGTCAGAATAGGTCCCCTGAGTCACTCGACACCGACATACACTAGATAATCTCTGGAGTGGGGGAGACTAATCGACCGTGATAGTTCTAGGTTAGTGCCAGAATAAGCACCTAGACACAACACTGGCATAACTGTAGGAAACGTCAGGCTCCCGAGATATCGTGGACGCAAATCCATGGAAGTAAAACGGTTGGACAAAATCCGTGAGACATCGGGGATACAAAACTAGTCGTTCAATGACTTGTAGATGAGTTATTCAATATCATGGTCCGGTGTTCAGTGACTCGCACTGGACGAAAAGGAACTTTGGTCAGATGGATACGCTGTTGTTAAGAAATCGCTGCGTCGAGCTCGCTTTACTTTGCTTTACACATTGCAGTAAATTGAAGATCCAAAAGCAAAAGCTACCCGGTAATGTTCACACGACTCGGACAGGCTGGATACGTTACAAAACTTTTTTTTTATCTTCAAGCGTCGCAGAACAACTGTATGTGATAGTTTGCTGATTGCCAGAGTTGTTAAGAATGTTTGTCTAGTGTTGTTTATGTTGTGAAGGGTGAAAGAAGATGTGACATTTTGATAGTATTTCAAAGCTTGAGATAGCATGGCCGCTGTATGACAGTGAAATTTTCCCTTGGCTGTGCTTGCAGCAGAGCTTTACTGAGCCTGAATGAAGTATCGCCCAGTAAACATTTGGTAGGTCCAGTAAAGAAGTCTACTTCTGAGCATGCACACAACTCTATCATGTCGCGAAACACGAAGTTGGCTTAGGGTAGACATGATGTAATTTTTATCCTGTCAATTCATTGCCAGAGTATGAGGTCTGCCCGCCCATGGCGTCGTGTGTACTCTATTAAAATACGCCCCGCCGAGCACTATTTCAAACTTGTTCCTATTTTTCTTCCTATTTATACAAACATTTTCTTGGACATGGTGACGTGGGACTAATGATGCCATGATGTGGGGTTTATAGTGACGTCATTTCTCTGCTCGTGCTATTCTTCTTCTTCAGAATTATATATGCTGCTCTTTAACGAAAGCTGACAATATTTGCCCACCAAGACCTCCTTCTAGAGAGTGCTTGTCCTTCAAAAACACCTGTTGCTGTTTTTTGGGGTTTTTTTTTTCAGAAAAGATGGTTGCTCCAAACATGCCACCCATCTGCAAGAGGTACAGATCCTCATGAGCCCCCTGCAGCTGCGGGGGGCTCATGAGGATCTGTACCTCTTGCTGAAACCACTTTGCATCCCCGTTCCTTTCATGACTCTCCGGGATCTTTGACACTGACATGTCAATGAATTCAAAAACACAATCGACTGCGTCCAATGACAGTGAAGGGACTAAACATGTCCCTGCCAAGGATACATCTGCGCTACTAGGGCGAGGGACGTAGCGAGGTGCCCAGTTTGCTTATGCCCATGCGCAAAAGGCCATCGGGCCGATGTCGGCCCCCTGTGGCCTTTTGCGCAAGTTCACACACCTCCTGTGACTCTACAGAGAGGTCGAGTGCCTCAACGTTTATCGGAATTGTTGGTCTCCCGCTGACCATAGCTGCCTACCACAGTCTGACTTCAGTCCACAAAACATAAATCACTTCTATGAAGACTTTTTTTTTACAATTTATGAAAAAATGTTTTACTGTATCTAGGACAGAAACACGTCTGAGCGTTGACAGGTCAAGTGCGTCCTTAAACGATCAAAAGAAAGAACTATTCAAAATGAGTTTCCTGTTAGAACTTAGCAAACAAAACGATTAACCCTATGACTGCTACTGATGATACCGTACGGCGATTAACTCCTTCAAGGCGCCCCGCATTGATAGCAGTAAAAGTGTCGTACAGCGTTGCCGCCGGCAACGCTGTACGACACTTCCGCAGCTGTTGGTGCGGGGCACCTTGTACGAGTTCAAAGAATTAGCCGTCAGCACGAAAGCATAGGTTGGTTAGTTCGGGTTTAACGTCCACAGCACCGAGATGATCATGGACGGCCCTGACGGGCGGGTTATGGGGGACAGGGAAATCTATTGCCTATGGAGTACGACCTGAACACTGATCAACTCAGGCGCACTCCAACTGTGCGACTTTGATTTACCAGGACCTTTCAACGGACATGCTATTGAACAAATCCGTTTTTCCCCCCTGGATTGTGAGTCCAGCTACCGGGGCCGGGACGGGATTCGAACCCACGACCCGGCGATTCCCTTCGCTCTCCTGCTCCGACGTTTAACCGCCTGAGCTATTTCGGACTCTCACGAAAGCATAGCGTGCCTAAGTGGGCATATATAGCATTACTTTCCAACCGTGTCCAACTATTAACCCTTTGGGTGTCGGTAGCGGTTTTAGTGGCGATGATTCCTGCAGAAATCATCGCCACTAAAACCGCTGCCGGTGCCCAAATGGTTAACTGCTACGGATATCGATAGCGTTTGGCGCACCAGATGCTGGCAACTTGAATTTACTTTCAAAACTCAGGAAAAGTGTGACTCATTGAGAACTTTCGCAAGCCGTAGTAACGGAATATGCTTAAACAATTGAACTTTCAGAGCCTTGCCATTTAATTTCACAAGCTTATATTAATTAGCCTTTCATGCAAGGTAATGCAAAAAGATGCCGAGATTAGTTTCTCAAGTCTTCAAGTTAATTATTTAGATTTTCGTGTTTTCTACACACACACGCACGCACGCACGAACGCACACACACACACACACCGATATACACACACAAAACAAAAAACTGATTGTGTGTGTGTGTGTGTGTGTGTGTGTGTGTGTGTGTGTGTGTGTGTGTGTGTGTGTGTGTGTGTGTGTGTGTGGTGTGTGTGTGTGTGTGTGTGTGTGTGTGTGTGTGTGTGTGTGTGTGTGTGTGTGTGTGTGTGTGTGTGTGTGTGTGTGTGATACATGTATTAAGAACCTTGACCTGAAGTGTCACCTTAGTGAAATACACACACGTACATTTCATGATCCAACAATGCCGAATGAAGTTTTGCAAAATCGAAAGACTGCCGAGTAATCCCGTCTGCATTGAGTTTAATTCCAAGACTTAATAGAAGAGAAAAGAAAATATACGAATTTCAAGAAAGCCTCATCCGAGACTGATAAAACTCCATTTAGAATCGAATCTGTAACGATCGGCAAATTCCAATATCAATTTGGTTTCCTTTATGCGCGTTTAAGTCCCGTCTTCTTTTTCAAGCTGCATGAAGTGCAGATTAGCATAAGCCCCTGCAGCCAAAGGCTGCAGGGGCTCATGAGAATCTGCACTTCATGATTGCAAATTTAAGCTTCATTTACTCACGTGCTTGCTCGGACGAAGGAAACCATTGAATTCAAGAGGGACTCTTTGCGCGTAGTCTAATTCCAACCCGCCGCAAAATCTACGCCGGCAAGGGCAGTAACAAGATTGAAATTACATCCAGGTTTATCCCCCCTTTTTGTCGTATCCTCTGCACGAGCGAGGGATGGTTTTTATGTCCGCCGAAATAGAGACCTTACGATCCAATTTGCAATTACCGTTTTACTACTTGAAATCACGCGCCCGGCCGCCTTGTCTCGTCTCGTGCATAGAATTCCGAGGACCTTTGGAAAACTAGAGTAACCTATGGGACGCCAGACGTGATTCGCGAACACTGATCGTAGGAACCTGGGGTTCGAAGTAGTTCTATACGGATTTATTTAAACATTGATCCCTGACATGGAAGTTCACAATACGCTACAAAATACAGCCCCTGAAGGCAGACAAACCATGATTGTTCAAGGGTAGTGCCAGAATAGCTTGGCGTCTCTGAAGGCATCAGGAAACACACCGACCATGGTCATAGTTCAAAGGTGGTGCCGTACAAGCATGGCGCCAGTGAAGACTGCGCCACAATTCAAGAGAAAGAGCGACCATGATAGTTCAAGGATAGTGTCAGATTAGCTTGGCGGCGTCTCTGAAGACTACATTGTACTATAGCGGCGCACCTTGCTTAGTGGCTGTTGCTGGACTAAGCTCGCTCATGCAACTGGCTCCAGACGCGGACTCAGCCGGCGGAACTGGCGTTAGCGAGTACCCAATGCGCAAAAGGTCATCGGGCATGGGTATATGGTCATAAGCAATTAGCCTTCACTCGGTTTAGCGCCACCTGTGACTGAGCTATCACTCATGGTCGGTCCGTCTCCCGCCGCCGACGATTCCCAGAAGTTAACTCTGTGGCTGTCGGTTTGTCTCGATGATGCGACAAAAAGGCCTACCGACAGCCAAAGGAAAGAATGACCCAAGGCAGCTTGGATTTCAGTGGTTCTGTATGTGTTCATTGTGCCAGAATAATTTCATACCGTTCATACCGGCATACACAGCGACATTTGTTCTGGTCAAAGGACAAGAGTGTGAAAATATACGTTACAGCGCAAACAAGGGTGTGTGTGTGTGAAGAGGCGGGTGGGGGGGGGGGGGGGGAGGGAGGGGAGGGGGGGGGGAAGGGGGGGGGGGGGAGGGGGGGGGACATCTAAAAAGAACAGTTAATTTTCTTTTCAAATCTAAACTTGCTGTTCCTGCAAAGTTGCGTTAGCGTATGTGACACACTGACCGATAATACATGATTTACAGCACATGCAACGCCCAGTGTGTGCATCAACAGAGACCTCCAGGCAAGCTTTGACTGACAGCTGAAGAGAAATAACTCAGATTTGACAGCGTTCGTCAGTACATGATATGGTGTCCCTTGTTCGCTTGAAAATGGGTGCCTGAAAGACTTTTCGGTGGTACCTATACTGCAGTCAAAAGTTTCCGGATTAGGGGTACCACTTTACAGTTTTTAACCCCTTGACACTGAGCTACTGACGATACCGTTCAGAGGAAAAGACCCGTAACTATGCGTTTTTGTCTACAGTATTAAAAAAAATTGTAGACATTGAAATGTGGCTGGTCGGAGCGCATTCCGGAGCATGCACATGACGTTTTTGGCGTGCGGAGCAGAAGTTCTGGCAAAGATGTAACAAGATAAAAATGACGTCACGCCTAGTTACGCAAACCTTGCTAGAGAACGTCTTTTTGGCGCCAATTCGCCGCGCGCGTGTGTATGTGTGTGTGTGTTGTGTGTGTGAGTGCGTGCGTGCGTGCGTGCGTGTGTGTGTGTGTGTGTGTGTGTGTGTGTGTGTGTGTGTGTGTGTGTGTGTGTGTGTGTGTGTGTGTGTGTGTGTGTGTGTGTGTGTGTATGAGTGAGAGAGACAGCGACTAGAGCCCGCGTTTGAAGACGGACAAGCTTGAAATTTTAGAATATTGTCCCTAAAAGAATTATCTCGGGACCTTTTTTAAACCTTTTTGATTAAGATGCTCATTTTTTCGATGGTTTAATTAAGATTTTCATTGGAGAGAAAATGGCAGTTTCACACAAACCAGTTGATCCACACTGGAGTCCGTAATTTTTCTTATTTGTACTAGATATTTTGCATATAGCTAGACGATAAAAGGGAGACATTGAATGAGTTCACTAACCAGCATTGTACCTTTATAATGTTTTGAGTGATAATTAAATACTTTTTGAAAAAAATATATTTTCACGTTTTTGAATAATTTCACGAATGATATGGGTTAATCTTAAAGCAATTTAATCTTTTTTACGAAATAAACAATCTTCTCATTAATACCGAGTCGCATGAATTTTCATATTCGGTATTTACATAATCACAAACCAGATAGGTGAGGCTAGCGCTGGCGGTCTGTATACAATGGTATTTACATAAGCCTACAGTTTGTCTCGGCTGTCGGGTACGATTAGGTCAATATTGTGACCTGTATGCCCTAGGTGTGAAAATCAGACGGTTTTCTGCACCACTATTTCGGAGTCATTTCTTCTTCAGAATAGCTATACTACCCCAGACCACAGAGCTTACGAATGGCGGAAATCGCCGTGTGTCCGTCTTTATTTATGTCGTGTGTGGATCAGAGGGTAGGTTAGAGTAGAAAAAGATGGATTCCTGTCGCTACACGAGCCCACAGAGCGTACTAATGGCGGGTAGCGCCGTGTGTCCGTCTTTGTGTGCGCCGACGTGTGTGTTGATCAGAAGTTGGCTTAGAGAAGAGGGAAATGGATCGGCATAATAAGCCTAACGGAACAACTCTGAATGTTTGTGAGCCAAAGACAAATTTCCATTTTATACATATATATTTAATGGACAATAAAGATTTTTGAATTGAATTTGAATTGAATTGAATGTTCCTAAAAAAAAAATAAATAAATAAACGCACGTGAGCTGGAAACAATACGGTAGACTTTGGGATGAAATCCTTATCTTGTTTTTCCCTAGAATGGCCGTGCCGTCAACTTAAAAAGGCACAGGTTGATACACTGCACAAAAAGCCATCGGGCCGACCGCAGGCCCCCGTTGGGTCGCGCACGATCGTGCGCGGGCGAACAGCTGCCGACGTCGGCCCGATGGCATTTGCGCACAGGGTAAGAGACTTGTTCAGTATGACATGGCGGGCGGGGACACACACACACACACACCAAGAAAAAATAGTGCTTATAATTCGGATGATGTATTTTGATACAAATACAAGCCATCAGTATAAAATACAAATATGAACAGTTCAGAACTATAATGCAGCTCGTACAAATCACATTCCAACAAGCACATTGCTTAATAATATGCTGTAAAAACAAAACGAAAACAAATTATGACCTCTGCGGTCCATGCCACACATCTTCAGGTGCTCACAAACCAGATAGGTGAGGCTAGCGCTGGCAGAATTGTACAACAAACCAAGGGGAATTACTCAGCGCTGGACAGACGAACAGTTAGATCCCCTGCCCCCGCCTATCAGGCACCCATTCGCCAGCCCACAGAGAAATACGCAGGTATAGAACAAGACGATCATCTACATCCCTTATAAGGATGTACATCTTCAGGTGGCATAGATCTTCATAAGCCCCTGTAGTAGTGGCGGCTTACAGATCTCAAGCACTTAATCCTTTGATTGTCGTTAGCCTTTTTTGTCATGGTGATTCCTGCAGGAATCTCCTTGACAAAAAGCGCCCCCGACATCGAAGAGGGGTAACTGCAGGCAGCAATTACATAAATTTACATCACATGCAAGCAGATACAGTCAATGAACGCACGTTCCGCCGACTGAATTTTCAGCCTCCACGATGAACAGCCCAGACATTTGCCAGAGGGGGGAAAAATTACTTTGGATACTGTACAGTTCAAGGATAGTGCGGCCTGATTAGCATGGCCGGCCGTCCGTCCAGGTACCAAGCTAACCCAGCACTGCCACTGAGCAGTCATGGAACAATTGTCACCACAATAATCATATGTGTATTTCAAACGATTCTCTTACTGTTACAACGAAGTCTTAGCAAAACACCGTGACCAACTAAACCGCAAGAATACACAGAAGGAGACATGTGTGTCACGACACGCCTGACGGAGTCAGGGCGCCGTGGACAATTATGAGTGCAGACACTCGAGAAAACCCACCCACTCTAAATAAATAACGCAACGCCAGTGATAAACAACCACCAAATCCTTTATTTCCTACCCTTACTCTAACCCCCACCCCAACCCACTAACGCCCCACACCCACTCACACATACCCACGCATGCACTCATAACGTATTAACACATAAAAAAGGTTAACATGTAAAAAATGACTAACAAGTGAAAATGACTAACAGGTGAATATGACTAACAGACGAAAATGAAACAGGTGATAATGACTAATATGGCCAACGGCTATACAAGGCGGGTAACTTTGTCTCTGTACAGTGTCCTCTGTCCCACACTAGACAGGGTGGCTCATAACGTACGAGTACTACCCCTGCACCACAGAGCACCGTAGCCGCGCTTGCCCACGCACGCCTGTGACCGACGCTCAGAACTCGTAGAATCAGCCTGCTGTAGCCCAACGTACTTGTCCAACAGGACCGGCTAGCGAAGGCGTTCCGACTCCCGATGATGCGTCACCGTTGGTCGTGGATGATGAGATCGAAGAACGAAGTCTTCGAAGCCAATGATTGAAGCCAATGATTGAAGCCAGTGCACTGGAAAAGGGCACATTGTCAGTCAAAGTGCCAACACAGTTAATTCTGGCCTATTTGACACGCACCTACTCACAAACCACGTGAGTTGTGTCTCGTCTCACCCTAGTACCTGCCTTGGCCATATTAAATATACAATCATGGATATGAAAGCTTCCTATGTACATTCAACATTCACCAGGTCTGCACCATTCCATTACACTAACATTAAGCTAGCACAACCACTTTTGTATAATAACATTGCCACTGCCAAAACCAACATTATCAAAATATCCACATGTACATACAAAGATATGAAATAATCACCAGCAACCACCCAACGTGACAATCTTATTACATTACATCTAGGACTTAATACAAATATATTTGAAAGGATACTCACTTTAATTCATTTTACAACATGGCCCTTTAAATATACTCACTCGGCGACAGCCGAACATAAACAACTAAATTCGACACCCACCACATTACAACCCAACCTAAAAACCATGGTTGAAGACTCAATTAAAACGTCACTAAAAAACTAGACGAACATACCCTTCCGCACCTATATACACATTCACACACCCGAGAGCACAGCAGCTAACTGAGGAAAATGGCATGAATTTACCTGTCACTGGTGAGTCCTCCGGCAGGACGAGACAAAACAAGACGAAGACGAACCGGAGGGGTCTTCTGGCGAGTAGCAGCCGTGGTCGCAAGTCTCTCGGGACACCCACACCCAGGAACACTGGCCGTGGTCTTGCAGGGAGGGTAAAACAACCCTCACACAGCTTGTCAAGGGCTCCAAACGAGGCCGCACCCTGACCCAGACTCTAGCTGCGCTAGCTAACTCGACTGACTGACTAATATCCTACTGCTACCTCGCAGGTTAGCTTTGCTTCTGAACACTGTTCGGTTTAAAGCTACTTGGCTAAAGCGTGCAACTGCTGTACTCGCTCACTGCTAAGCTTGCTGCACGGGCTTTACGATTACGCTCACACTACGTTTATTAACTTCCCTAAACTAAGGCTATGTACAGAATTCGGCGATCTACATTTATTAACAGAAAAACGACTTGGCGAAAAAATGAAACAACATGTCACATCCGTTACGTGACATACCCCCCTCCCAGATCAAACACCCGGGTTTGATTACTATATGACTGTCCCAATACGGCTTCCACATTTACGGTTTCTACCACCCTGTTCTACTCAAAAAGTCAGCAGGTACATTTACTTTACCGGCTATGCTTTCCACTCTAATGGAAAATGGCTGCAACTGCAAAGCCCACCTCATCAGTCGACTGTTTGTGGATTTAGCTTGTTGCAAGTACTGCAATGGTCTATGGTCGGTCTGTACGACGAATGTCCTACCATACAGATACTGACGGAATTTTTGAATTCCCCACACGATTGCAAGACACTCCTTTTCGATGGTGGAGTAGTTACGTTCTGCTTTGGATAGTTTCTTGCTCGCGCATGCAACAGGCTGTAAACCGTTACCATGGTCCTGACATAATACGGCTCCTACACCCCCTTCGGACGCATCTGTCTGTAACACGAAGAGACGATCGAAGTCTGGCAATGAGCACACAGGACCTGAACACAGTCGCGCCTTCAGCGTCTCAAATGCTGTCTCACATGCATCGTTCCAACCGATCTGTCCAGTTTTCCATCCCTTGGTGAGGTCGGTTAGTGGGGCTGCTATGGCCGCAAAGCTAGGAACGAACCGACGGTAATAATTTGCCAACCCAAGAAACGATCTGACTTGTTTCTTCGTTTGTGGTCGCGGCGCGTCTTTTATCCGCTGCATCTTGTCTCCCTCTGGTTTTATCTGACCGTTACCCACTGTATGCCCCAGATATTCCAATTGCTTGAACCCCAAGTAACACTTCGCAGGTCTGGCCGCCAACTGGACCTCTCTTAACCTACCAAAGAGCTGGGCAATACACTGTAAGTGACGTTCTTTAGTGGAGGAAGCAATCATGACATCGTCCATGAAATTGCTAACTTCTGTCAATCGCAAAGGTTTCTAGTAACCTCCTCATCATTCGGGAGAAGATTGCCCCCGCCGTCTTTAACCCGAAAGGCATTACTTTCCACTGAAATTGCCCTGCCGGTGTGGTGAAAGCAGTTTCCGGTTTGTCGCTCTCTAACATGGGTACCTGCCAGTAGCCTTTAGCTAGGTCTAACTTACTCAAGTACTTAGCCTTGGACAGTAAGGAAAATAGGTACTCCACGTCAGGCATTGGCTCAGCATCGAACACGACCTTTTGATTCAGTTTCCTAAAATCTACACAAAACCTAACAGTGCCATCCTTCTTCACCAAGACGATCGGTGAGTTGTATGGGGAATTGGCTCTCTCGATTACTCCCATCTCTAGCATAGCATCCACTTCGGCTTTGACTACCTCTAGCTGAGAATGAGGTAGAGGATATTGCTTCGTTCTCACCGGCACTTCATCAGTCAAGTGGATTTCACACGAGTCTAGTGTCGTCCTCAACGGATAATCTGTAAAAATATCCTTAAACTGGACAGTCAGAGCTTGTATACTAGAATGGATTTCTGGACAGTTAGGATCAAGATGGACGTCGGAGGGTCCTTCAGACGCTACTAAAGGAATGGTGGGTACTTCCTTTACCACCATGAATGCCTCTCCCCCCTCATCTTCGTCCTCCTCATCTATCACTACTGTAGCTACTGACACTCGTTCTTGGAACTTTTTCAACAGATTTGCATGGTACAGTTTATTTTTACTGCCCACCCGTACCCTGTAGTCACACTCTCCGACTCTCTCTAGAACTTCGAATGGTCCCTGCCAAGCCATCTCCAGCTTGTTGTGTTTAACTGGAAGTAACAACAAAACCTTGTCTCCTGCATTAAAACTGCGTGGTTTGGCTCTGCGGTCAAAGTGCTGTTTCTGCTTTTTCGAAGCTAGCTTCAAATTCTGTTGCGCTAACCTGCACGTCTCTTCAATGCGATTCCGTAAATCTACCACGTACTGGCTTGCATCTCTCACCTCTTCTCCCATCTGCTCTTTCGTCCTGCAAAATTCTATCAGACTTTTCCCTGACGGAATTGCTCGGCCCTCTTCGGCCAACTTCCTAGCGCGAGCTAGAGTTTCGTCCTGGTTTTGCCACTCTATCAGCTGGGCAGGAGTCACATTGAGATCGGCCTGCTTAACGACTTTCAGCGCGCTCTCTCCTCCCTTTTCCCTCTGAATCTGAGCTCGAGTTTGGACTGCTGCTGCCATAGCACACTCACTGGCATCGATGGATACGGGACTACGTCTCCCATCTGAAAAAGTCACCCAGTTCCCTAGGATTACGTCCGGTCCCCATGCGCTCCATTACGATAAGTTCGATCGTCCCTCGCACGAATGGGGAATCGATTTCAACCCATGCAGTCGGATACTTATCGGACTTAGTATGGTCGACGGGATTGACGTCTATGAACCGACCTGTTAAATCCCTGGGTTCTACCCACTTGGCGGCGATCGCACTCATATCCGCGCCGGTATCACGCATGATACGAACTTCCTTTCCCTTGGCTAATCCCTTACTCCACGGGTCGTAGGGCCGGATCGTCCGCATCCCTACGGTCACGGGCTCTGTCATTACGGCTACTGTCTCAGGAGCAATGGTGACTTGGTTAACTGACGCCTTACTCTGACAGTTCCTTGCTAAGTGCCCTGGTTTATTACACTTGAAACACAGCCGTTCCCCAGTCCCCCTGCCTGAACTAGCTGGTTCTGCCCTATGTTCTGCTTTGGTCTCAGGGGGTTTATTCGACCCTTTGTCCTTGAACGGCGGACGAATCGGCCCCCCACCCAATGGACGCGAGACTGCCCGTTTGGTGTCGATATGGAGCTGCGCTAGCTCCGCGGCCTCTTCACCATTCCTAGGACGTTTTTCCCTAACGAACATTTCCAGGTCTGCATTCATAATAGCATAAAGTTGCTCGGACAGAAACATGTCTAGCACTTGTTCTACGTCCTCTATGTTCTTATGGACTAAAGTGAACCAACGCTTGACTGAGGTCTTCAACCTAACGAACAACTGTGGAAACGTTTCGAGACTCTCCTTTTTGGCTTCGCGAAACTGGCGCCTGTAATATTCAGCGTCACGCCTGAATCTTCTCAATAAGGTCTCCCTCACCACCTCAAAATCTTTCCCTTGCTCTACCGTCAGCCTAAGGTATGCATCACGGGCCTCCCCCTGCAATAGAGGTGCTAACCTGATCCCCCATACCTCTTTCGGCCACCCCTGGGTTTCGGCTACTCTCTCAAAGAGCTGAAGGTAAGATTCCACATCTTCCTTATCCTCTAACGGACGCATCTTGAGCGAGTAATGCTGACTAGACTCCGTAACTGACTTCTTTTCCGATGCTGCTAACTGTAATCTAAGCCGCGTTTCGGCCGCGACGAGCTCTTCTTTCCGTGCTTGTTCTGCGGCAGCTAGCTCCTCTCTCCGTGCTTGTTCCGCGGCAGCTAGCTTACGTTCGGTCAATGCTAAGTCATCCCGCCTAGCTTGCTCTGCTGCCTCACGGTCCATCTGGAGCCGTCTCTCGGCTGCCTCGCGGTCCATCTGACGCTGCTTCTCTACTGCCTCGCGGTCCATCTGGAGCCGTCTCTCTACCGCCTCACGGTCCATCTGGAGCTGCCTCTCTAACGCCCTACGCTCTAGGTCACGTTCCCGTTTTTCTTCCTCTCTCCTAACTTCGGACAGGATGAACTGGGTTAGAGCTCCCCCACTAAGTCCTAGGCCCTCTCCTAGCACTTTATACTGCTCATATGGGTTTACCATCACCCCTAACCCCTCTTTACTTTCCTGATCCCTACTGGGTGTCAGTCCTGCTGCAGTGAGAGTACGGGTAAGGGTACTCACCACCGTTTCCTTCCGAGAGGGAGTGGCCAAAGTGGCTCCTCTCTCTCCTGGACCCTCATCCCCTGCACCACCACCCTCGGACTCAGGGTCGTGCCCCGATGTGGCACGGGTGGCCCTGGTATCCCGTTTAGGGGGCATCCTGATGTGGGTGTCACGGAGGCAGCGACGACAACTGCTCCCCAGCAGGACCCCTGACAAAGAAAAAACAAAACAAATAAATACACAGAATACAAACAACGAATAAGGACTAGACAGTGACAAGAGCCGAAGGGTCCTCACCACTCGGTACCTGAGTAATGAGAGGCAACCACTCATGCCACCCCTCGTTTATGCGCACTGCACTCTCTGGCCGTGGCCCCCTGGCGCAATACGCCCCCACTCCCGCCAACCGCCCGCTAAACCTTACTCGTACCACAACACGAACACACGGTCACTGGCGCACAAAAATACCCTAATCTACCTAACCTGTTACCTCCCCCTAATCCTTATCCCACCGCTGCCACCAAATATGTCACGACACGCCTGACGGAATCAGGGCGCCGTGGACAATTATGAGTGCAGACACTCGAGAAAACCCACCCACTCTAAATAAATAACGCAACGCCAGTGATAAACAACAACCAAATCCTTTATTTCCTACCCTTACTCTAACCCCCACCCCAACCCACTAACGCCCCACACACTCACACATACCCACGCATGCACTCATAACGTATTAACACATAAAAAAGGTTAACATGTAAAAAATGACTAACAAGTGAAAATGACTAACAGGTGAATATGACTAACAGACGAAAATGACTAACAGGTGATAATGACTAATATGGCCAACGGCTATACAAGGCGGGTAACTTTGTCTCTGTACAGTGTCCTCTGTCCCACACTAGACAGGGTGGCTCATAACGTACGAGTACTACCCCTGCACCACAGAGCACCGTAGCCGCGCTTGCCCACGCACGCCTGTGACCGACGCTCAGAACTCGTAGAATCAGCCTGCTGTAGCCCAACGTACTTGTCCAACAGGACCGGCTAGCGAAGGCGTTCCGACTCCCGATGATGCGTCACCGTTGGTCGTGGATGATGAGATCGAAGAACGAAGTCTTCGAAGCCAATGATTGAAGCCAATGATTGAAGCCAGTGCACTGGAAAAGGGCACATTGTCAGTCAAAGTGCCAACACAGTTAATTCTGGCCTATTTGACACGCACCTACTCACAAACCACGTGAGTTGTGTCTCGTCTCACCCTAGTACCTGCCTTGGCCATATTAAATATACAATCATGGATATGAAAGCTTCCTATGTACATTCAACATTCACCAGGTCTGCACCATTCCATTACACTAACATTAAGCTAGCACAACCACTTTTGTATAATAACATTGCCACTGCCAAAACCAACATTATCAAAATATCCACATGTACATACAAAGATATGAAATAATCACCAGCAACCACCCAACGTGACAATCTTATTACATTACATCTAGGACTTAATACAAATATATTTGAAAGGATACTCACTTTAATTCATTTTACAACATGGCCCTTTAAATATACTCACTCGGCGACAGCCGAACATAAACAACTAAATTCGACACCCACCACATTACAACCCAACCTAAAAACCATGGTTGAAGACTCAATTAAAACGTCACTAAAAAACTAGACGAACATACCCTTCCGCACCTATATACACATTCACACACCCGAGAGCACAGCAGCTAACTGAGGAAAATGGCATGAATTTACCTGTCACTGGTGAGTCCTCCGGCAGGACGAGACAAAACAAGACGAAGACGAACCGGAGGGGTCTTCTGGCGAGTAGCAGCCGTGGTCGCAAGTCTCTCGGGACACCCACACCCAGGAACACTGGCCGTGGTCTTGCAGGGAGGGTAAAACAACCCTCACACAGCTTGTCAAGGGCTCCAAACGAGGCCGCACCCTGACCCAGACTCTCGCTGCGCTAGCTAACTCGACTGACTGACTAATATCCTACTGCTACCTCGCAGGTTAACTTTGCTTCTGAACACTGTTCGGTTTAAAGCTACTTGGCTAAAGCGTGCAACCGCTGTACTCGCTCACTGTTAAGCTTGCTGCACGGGCTTTACGATTACGCTCACACTACGTTTATTAACTTCCCTAAACTAAGGCTATGTACAGAATTCGGCGATCTACATTTATTAACAGAAAAACGACTTGGCGAAAAAATGAAACAACATGTCACATCCGTTACGTGACAATGTGCTAAAGCCGTAAGGTAAAAAATCACAGACCAGCACACAAATAGTTTTGGTTATGCAATTACAGATAATGCTGCACATAACGAAATGTCTTGAACGGAAATACTCGGCATCACAGACAAGCAAATATTATTGACTGGCTGCAGCACAATTATAATTATGTACAAGTATGCATATTATGTTAATGATGACGTTAACATAATTCATAAAACACAACGTATAATTCAAAGCATTTTCAATAAGTCAAAATGTAAACAGTACCTAATTATGCAGTTAAGTCTGCATTGTATGTTATCAGTGAAGGTAACAAGAAAGAATTTAAGTCAGTTTGTACGATTGCACTTCAGATATATAGCCGAACGTCAGCAAAATGGCCTTTTATGCACAATGAACTTGTTTTGTTGTTATCAGCTGAGATATCATTCATGGAAATGTTTTGTAGTTGGGCTCTCTGAAAAATTATTATGTTGTGCAACTGACATATTAGTCTAACCTTGCAATGAGCAAAATGGTTCTTATAAACATGCACATAAAAAAGAGTGCATTTTCATGCAGCCCTCTCTGGCTCAAACTATAAACTGAGAGATCTTTCACACATAACAGTAATCAATCATCAGCAAGCCCCACCTTACCCTCCCTTTCCCCCCCAAAAAAAAAAAATAAATAAAAATTAAAAAAAAATCAAGAACTTGTTACAATTCTAAATCAAAGAATTATGGCAGAGTTTCTTTATGCTAAAATAACCTTGCAGGATTTTTTTTTTAAAACAAGGTTACATCCAACGAATTTTACTTCTTTGCTCTTAGATTTACTATGCATGCATCTTGATAGGAAATCTGCATCATTGTTTAAAGTACCATTACGCATAAATCTGAAGACGCATTTCAGCAACAATTGTGTTTGTTATACCTTGTCGACACACCTGATGAACTTTAACAGCAGTTGGGACACGCAGAAAAAGCACACGCGTAATCGCGCTTATTTATTCTGCGCTGCCGTTAGAGTGTCAATCTGTGTTTAGCCGTTTTTCGCACCGATAGCGTTGTATATCTAGAACGAGTGGAGTCATTGTTAAGTTATTGATATGAAGACGACGTGTGCGGGACTGGATTATCATGTGTCTATATGAACCATAGCTAGACCTGTGTGTAGAGTTTCGTAACCACTGATCAGTTACAGAAGTGTTGGTTGGTTGGTTAGTTTGGGTTTTACCTCCACAGCACCGTGAGGTGATCATGGACGGCCCTGACGGGCGGGTTATGGGGGACAGGGAAATCTATTGCCTATGGAGTACGGCCACTGATCAACTCAGTCAGGCGCACTCCAACTGTGCCACTTTGATTTACCAGGACCTTTCAACGGACATGCTATTGAACAAATCCGATTTTTCCCCCTGGATTTACAGAAGTGTATCTTTGAACAGTTACGGCGGTAGTGGATCTTCATCTTCTTGTCACTAACCATTGCTGCTCCAAGTACTGGTATATGAGTATGCACTGTCCACAGTCTGGCAAAAATGAAGTCATCAGATGTCCGATTATGTTACACACTGGTTGTCTCCTTCAATTCGCTACCGCGGAGCGGTAGCGAATCGAAGGAGACAACCAGTGTGATTATGAAAATTACCGACAACTAAAAAAAGTGATTTAACAACTCTTCTTTTTTTCCCCTTTCAGACTACAGAACGGTGTTCCTATCATCCTGCTCATGATCACACCCTTTCATCCAATTCAATTACAGTATTATTGAAGGCTCTAATCCCCCAGTTCTCCTTGCCAGCTTTGGGAAATGACATATCTTGAACCATCCTAGATTGACTACCGGCTAACTGTTCCTAGGCCAAGGGCATACACAAATGAATGAGGCCAGCAAGAGGCATAGATCTTCATGATCCCCTGCATCTATGGGGGATCGTGAGGATCTATGCCTCTTGCACTTGGATGTTGGTCGCTGTGTTCCGGCAGTCAAAGGGGTTAACCGTGATTTCATTATCAAACATGAATGTGCTAATGTGGCAACTGAATAGTAGATATAGCACAATTGTAATATATTTTTAGCCAATACACACAAGGACTGCAAAACAGATTAAAAGAAAGCACCTTATTGTTTGATTCATTACCTAAGAAAAAAGCATATTATTTACACTGGCAATCACCATGTCCAATGTTACATAAGCAAAACATGTACAAGTATCACAAAACTGAGAGATATTCTGGTCACTAAGAAAAAAATAATCGCACCCACCCACCCCCCCCCCCCCCTCCCCTTTTAAAAAGGTCCAAAAAATGCACCATGCTATTTTCTTGATTTTTCACAATGCACAAACCAGTGTGTTTCCAAAACAGTAATTCTGCAAGAAACATAGATCTTCATGGGCCCCTGCAGACAGCATAGGCTAATGAGGATCTTAGCTTCTTAACTCATGCAGCCCCGATGCACTACAGCAGGAGATGGATCGACCATGATAGTGCAAGGGTAGTGCCAGGTTAGCTTGGTGCCTGATCGTGCCAAGTTAATCTGGCAATATCCTTGAATTCTCATGGTCGATCCATCTCCTGCCACTGGTACATGGGAAATGCGGCCTTGGGGTTAATTGGGTTAACTGCTAGACCCAATTAATCTTCGGATGGTAGGGGTCAGGCATTGCGCATATCAGACTAGAGCCACTTGGGGTGTTGGGGGAATTGGCAAATGGTGGGGTGCACAGTGGGTGTGGCTGACGGGTGGGGTGGGGGTTGAAGGGATTTGGGTGGGTGCAGTGATCGTCTCTTCTTATGATCAAGCCAACCTCATCATGATGGAATTTTTGTGTACAGTAAAGAACACCCATTTGTGAATGTTGATCTCTAATACAGCAGAGCTCACAGAGACTGCTTACAGAACTAACAACATACACTCAGAACGTCTGTCAGCACCATTTACAAATCGCTTCTTGCAAGTTTCAATGCTCCAGTATGTATGCTTCAGACAGGACATGTACGTGTGATCCAGACTACCTGAAACTTGCCAGCCGGACTGCAAAAAATTGTGTGACAAGGAGCATGACTAGACGAGAAATCATTCTGTCTACAACTGACAAACGGTGAACCCAAGGCAATCCTGGACCTATGATTTGCCATCACCTGAAGACTGCCACCAGCCTCCCTGAATCCACTATGCTGGATTGTTACGATAGCCTTCTGGCTTTTGGTAGCGCTTTCTATTGAGGGTTCCTGCAGGAATCGCCTTCGTTTAACAAAAAAATGCTACGGACAGCTAAAGGGTCTGATAACTATACAGTCCAATAAATCTTTTCACAGGACGTGAATTTGTTAGTCACCGCTGGGAGTGTTCCCTGCTGCTGGGCCTGGCAATATCATCACCCATTTGTATAGGTGTTTCATTAACTCATTCGCGGCCAGCTGCATCCGAATGCGCGGCTTGTGCTGGCAGCGAATGAGTTAACCTTTAAGCTGTCTGTTGCGCTTTTTTGTTGATATAATTTCTGCTCAAATCACTTCCACAAAAAAGTGCTAGCAACAGCCAGAGGTTTAATTAATTCAAGGCGCTCCGCGTCAATAGCTGCAAGTTAGCGTTGCCAGCAGCAACGCTTCACAGCACTTCCACATTTGTTGGTGCAGGGCAACTTGAATGAGTTAAAAGCTTAAGAGCTTCCAGGTAAGCAAGCTGTCTTCAGGCCAACATCCACCATTGCTGGTCCATGTAAAGCTTTGCATGTACCAACAATAGTGAGAATCACCTCAAGGACTAGCTGACTGCTTGCTGAGTGGATTCCATGTCAATGTCACTGTATGCTAGGAGTGTTTCATGCTGCTAGGCCATGCGATGTTGGCCCCCAGTCGTTTGTAGGCGAAGAACGATTCCTTGCCGGCAGCAAGGTTGTCTCTCTTGATGATCTGGGGGCACTGCTGTTCCATCAGCTGGCTCTCTGAAAAAAAAAAAAAAATTGACCAAAATGAGCTGATGAAGCAAACAAAATCGGAAAATAATATGTACTCAGTCATGGCAGTAATGAACATTCTAATGCAAGACTGCTAAAGGGCTTCCTCCTAGCTGCCACCTGGCAGAAATGTAAAACAAAAGCAACATTCCTAAAAATGTACTTTACAAAGAACAATTTTGAGGATGGGGGGGTCATATTACCTTCTCCGTCGCACAGCAAGATGAGGCCATAATCCTGGGGGTTGGTGATCTTAAACTTGTGAGCTATCATGGCACCTGAAAACACAAACACAAAGTTCAAAGTATAACCTTTTGCTTCAAGCAGTTATTGCAGAAAAGGCAGTCAAGCGCTTTTTCTGCTCTGCATTCATACATGCATGTTGCTGTCAAAAATACATAACACAGAAAAAAATGCATAATTCATGTTCTCTAGAATAGAATGTCTTTTCAGGGAGTAGGGAGGAGAAGGACAGGGAGTAGGGGTGTGGGATAGATGCGACTGCAGGGGCTCATGATAATCTATGCCTTTTGCAAATAGATCGAGTGACTTGCGTATCGTTTTTGATTCTGCGACAATTCAAATTTTGGAATAACTCTACTGCTGACTTACAGACATCCTTGGTGGTCATGTTGGGTCGGACTGGTAGCGTTTTCCAAATGATGGAGTCACGTAGTTCGTCCGGGAAGGCAATCTTCAGGAACCCCTGCACCTCACCCAGACAAGGTAAGTGTCCCTGACAACATAAATGCAAATGATGATTATAAACTGACACTTTCATCAAATGGCTGATTTAAGTTTGACCTGAAAATGACCTAAAAGTCCTCTGGCCACAATAGGCCTTTGTCAGCCCATACGAAGCTCAAGTTTGTTACAGGCAGAGTAATCTACATCGGTATCAGCTGAGATGACCATTTTAACAATTCACATCTGCTGCTAAGTAGAAGATATGGTTTAACCATGTTGGCCCAAACGTGATGCCTGAACATCCCTGTTGTAGTGTTGGGTTCACTTAATTATAAAAAAACACCACAGAGGAGCTATCATTTCCATCTCCTGCAGCAAAATTAGAGTTAACCCATTCTGCCTTGACACATTACAACAGAAGATGAATCGACCATGATAGTTCATCGAACAGTCACTGCTAATCTGTCTCCTACAAAGCACCGCTCCCAAAATCAGGAATCTCAACCTTGATGTTTAGTGTGATCAATGAAAACAAATCCGTACCTCGAGAGATGCATTCTTGCTCTCGTGAGCGATCTGGAAGTTTTTCAAGATGAGGACAGCACTGCTGAGGGTTGTGAGGTAGTAACCCCCTTCCCCGGTCAGGACCGACGGGTGGAGCAAGCCCCACATGTAGTCTGCTTCAATCTCCGCCGACACCAGTCCGCAATGCACCAGCACGTAGATCAACAGTGGCAAGAAATCTGTGGACAAATAAAACAAATTTAAGTCTTCAATGCCTAGGGAATGTAAAAAAAAAATCCCAACTGCAAGAAGCGTAGACCCTCCTGAGGCCCTTACAACCACTCAAAACAAAAATAACCGAACAAAGAAAAAACAAACAAACAAACAAAAAAACCCAAAACAAAACACCTGGCAAACTGAAATTAGACTACACGTATAGATACAAAACCAAATACACTCGACTTTGCTTAAAATATAATTATAACACTGTCAGATATAACAAAAGTCAGCTATAACAACATTTTTCCAGAGGCACTGACAACACTTTTTCTATACAAATTAGTTCATTTATAACAAACTTAGGATATCTAACAAGGAGAAAATGTGGGTTTTCAGGCAATTTGTTACATTTAGAGTTTACTGTATATAATGGGGTGAGAGGTAGTATGTTAACCTATTACATTCTGAGGCTTTTTTTTTTTTTTTTAATTTGCATATTGTCCCAGAAGCCGGCTACAATAGAGATTAGGAGATAGATCAATCATTTTAGTTCAAGGATGGTGCCAGAATAGCTTGGCGCCTAAGGGCGCCAAGCTATTCTCGCACCACCCTTAAACTATCACAGTCAAACTAATTTCAAGCAGTGGTGTATCAGGATGAACAAGGTTAAATGATGTTTGTTGACAAGTTTCATGAGCGTCACAGTCAAAGAGCCGTAACTCACCATCAGCCCCAAGAGAGGCAGGCCCCCTGCTAGGCACGTGTTGTTTCCCTTGAAACTGCAACAAGCAACAGTAACTCTGAGCGCAACCGTTTTTCACCCTTTGGCTGACAGTACAGCATTTTATCAAGTGTACAAAAAGTCTTATCGACAACCAAAAGGTTAAATATGACTTTGTGACAATATTGTTGCCCCTATGCCCCTAACAGTGTACAATGTGTGATATGATTTGATTATCAGACACATGTCACAGCAGAATGTGCAAATAATATGAGGTGGTAAGCAATTGGGGGCAAACTGTGTGCTGGTCTATCTATGCTTTTGAATCCTATAGTCTGAGCCCTAAGGTGAAATTTTACTGGGAAAAAAATGACCTCCTTAACCCATTTAGCCCCGGGACCCTGCAGCTGGAGATGAATTGATCATGATAATTCAAGGGTGGTGCCAGATGAGCTTGGTGCCTTCAGGTGCCAAGCTCATCTGGCACCACCCCTGAATTATCATGATCAATCCATCTCCTACAACTGGTACACAACTGCTACACAGTCGTTAAAGACAACGCCTCCACAAGTTTGGAAATGCGGCCGTGGGGTTAAGAGGGTTAAGTACTACCACTTGACATTCCACCAATTATCTTATTCAAGGCGCTTCGCATCAATAGCTGCAAACGTGTTGTACAGCCTTGCCAGTGGCAACACTATACGGACCACCTGAACATCTCAATCTCTTTCAACTGAGGCCAACTTTGTATGCATGAAATTTGGAGATTTCAATCTGAAAAATGTGGACACAGTAAGAGGGAAAGAGGATTAGTAACATGCCCAAAGCACAAAAGGTCCATGGGCTGATGTTGGCCTAATGGCCTTAACTTGTGCACTGGGTATCCTGGGTACAAATGCACTGCGTATAGATGGACCATACATGTATTTGTGAATGGCAAAGTGCACCACCGCTGCATGGCACCAACCTTGACACAAGCGTAGATGGCTGAAGTAGCTCCCAGCAGGTTCTCCAGCTTTTTGAGGGGTGAGTAAGCTCGCTGCATCTTGTCCAGGTAGTGCTTGATGGTCTCCATATCTGTAGCCTGAGGAGGAACCACGCCCGGCTGAAAATACGAGAACAGAATCACTCATTCACTCTTGAAAAGCTACAGCAAGGGATGCCCAGACCCTGACAGTTCAAGATGACCTTAATTGATCTAATTTTTTAACTGATGAGTGAGATACGTAACACCAAAACACAGCCACAAGTGCGTTACACTCACCCACAATGTATTGTGATGATTAACGCCTTAACTCATTCGAGACATGCCGCCTCCGGATACACAGCTTAAGCGACGTATCCGGAGGCGGTACGTCTCGAATGAATTAACTGCCAGTGGACATAATTTGTGTTTCTGAAAACTTCGTAAATTCAACACCTGAGAGCCAATCTGAGGAACATGGTTACAAAGCGTTGTCAGCAAGAGGCACAGATCATCATGAGCCCCTGCATCTGTAGGAGGGCTCATGACGATCTATCCCCTTGCAGTTGAATCACGACTGCTTCCCCTCGGCAGTGAAGGCAGTAAATACAGTCAATGTAATGACGGCAAAAACAGATATTAAGAACAGTGTACTGTACCTTGATGCCGATCTCTTCAGCTGTCTTGGTGCGTGCATACTTGATGTTTCTGGACATCAGCTCCAGGCTATTGTTTCTGAAACCACACAGACAAGACTTCTCTTGACAACTGCAAGGAAGAACCTTTAACCCTTTTAGCCCCGGGGCCCTGCAGCAGGAGATGGAGTGATCATGATAATTCAAGGGTAGTGCCAGATGAGCTTGGCGCCTGAAGGCACCAAGCTCATCTGGCACCACCCTTGAATTATCATGATCAATCCATCTCCTACAACTGGTACGTAGTCATTAGGCAACACCTCCCAAATTTGAGAAATGGGACCATGGGGCTAAAAGGGTTAAAATACTATCACTATAAAAGACAAACTTAACCCACTCACTGCCAGTGGACAACGGCAATATAATGTCTTTGAAAGAAGCTCAAATTAAACACAGAATAATCCCATCGATCCAAGGAACATGGATATGAATAGGGTCAGCAAGAGGCAAAGGAACTCATGAGCCCTTGCATCTGCGTGGGGGCTCAGAGGTTCTTCGCCACTTGCACTTGGGTGGTATTATCACTTTTCTGGCAGTGAACAGGTTAATTTATAATGTACACACACCAACAGATTGTTTTAACCCCTTGTTTGTGGGTAGCATCTTTCTGCCATGCTTCCTGCAGAAATCACTGTGACAAAATGTGATACTGATAGCCAAAGAGCAAAAGCAGTTTCCAACAGTAAGCTATTCATTACACATGTGACAACTGTGTCAATACATTGATTGATTGATTGTACATTGCTTAACGTCCCGACAGCAACAAGGCTTTCTCAGGACGTGCCTGCACTGCTTGTGAAAAAAAAAAAATAAACAGAACATTGAATGTGTGTCGCCAGCCGGTCAAATACATTAAATAAACCTAACACATGGGGCCTAAATAAAGCTAAGACCATTTAGCAACACACATCCAATATCAAGAGCTACAGGCAGTGCAGACAGTAGGGAGAGTTTTAAAAAGGCAAATACAGGTGAATGGACAAAGGGTAGACAGAAACACATGCCCCAGAATAGAGAGAAAAACCCACCCTGTGGGGCTGACCAGGGTGACCCTGGGAACTAAAAAATACCTAACCCCACCCAAGTCCCCCAGGGCAGACCCAGGTGGGGCTGTGTCAATACAAGTTTTCAAGGCACGTAAAATAAAAGTATGCACACTTTAAGTGGATCCCAGGTTCCGGTCGGGCCGTCCACAAAAAAGAAATCAGTCTGCTGTTTTGCGTCCGTCACAGACATCATGAGAAGGAAGAGTAATTGTACTGGACTGCAGTTACTGGATTGCTTACCTGCCATGAAACTCCACAAACAAGCGATAGATGTGATGCTTCAGTGGCCGCAGCACACACACATGCAGCGTTGTTTCAATCAATGCGTCGATGTTCAGGATCTCATTCGTTCCCAGCTGTAGATGTAAAAATAATCCCAAATGCATTTCTTAATGCTGTGATGAACACTTATGTCAAATACATGTGTATTTACCGCATTTGGTATAACAGTAACAAACTGTATCAAGCCCTCATGTTTTCATGCTTTTCAAATGCTTTAACCATACTCCATTGTAGGTGGCAAGTCTATTTTTCCCTAATTATGTAAGGCCTTTAAGAGTAGCTCCAATTTTTTCTTTGAGGCTCTAAGCCTGACAGCGCCAAGCTAATCTGGCACCACCCTTGAATTATCATGGTCGATACATCTCCTGCAACTGGTACAGTTGTTTGGTGACATCTCAAAAATTTGTGAAATGCGGCCATGGGGTTATCTGGGTTATTGAAGATTCACCAAGGTGATAATGTGCACAATTGACAAGAAAAATATGTCTCCTTTCATAAAACCATTTTTATGAAAACAGAAGTTAAGAACAGCCACAGCCAAAGTGTCGTTAGTTGTTGTTGTTATTTTTAACATTTTTTAACATTTAGGTGTTTCAGCAGCATGATTTGCACGTAAGCACCAATAACAGAGGGGTCTGGCAACAAAATGTTAACAATGCATTCATTTCACCATTTCTCCTTCACAATAAAATTGCTGTTAGCCCTTTGGCTGTTGGCAGCGCTTTCCCCTGAAGTGATTCCTGCAGGAATCACTGACAAAAAGCACTACCGACAGCCAAGAGGTTACATGCAGTTAACCCATTACATTCAGAGGCTGAATTTTTTTTCAAATCTGCTATTGTCCTATGAAGGCTACAGAGACAGATCACCATTTTAGTTCAAGGGTAGTGCCAGAATAGCTTTGCACCTCAGGTGCCAAGCTATTCTAACACTGCCCTTGAACTATCACAGTCAAAATTTATTTCAAGAAACAGTGTATCAGGGTGGGAAGTCTAAACAAATAAGATGACGGTCGCGTGATACCTTGTTGCGTTCCCTCTCTATAAGATCCTCTAGCTGTCCCTCCCCGTGTTTCACCAGGTAGTTCTTGATCCCAGACATGAACTGGCGCACCTGCAAACATTAAGCAAAGGTCTTCAGGCTAATGTCAGCTGCAGTGGGCCCGCGCACAGACGTGCGCTGACTCACTGTGCCTGGCATCCGCCTAAAGGTCTTTTGAGTATTGAATAGGTTGTGAAATATAGGAAACAAAAGATGAAGGAAAATAGTGTATGTGTATGCACTGAAGGCATGCTTGCCAAAGATGGTACTTAGCATTTGTATCAGATAAATGAAAAAGGAGCTAAAGGTAAAAGATCTGTTCAAGTAGTGCCTCTAAAACCTTTCATAATCCTCTCATGCAGCAACATGCATGACATTTCTCTCAAGTCTCTTGCCCCAGAAAGCAAAAGGTTACCGCAGGTCCAACTGCACCGGGCGATAGTCCGATTATCTTTCACTAACTGAATTGGTAATGCATTTGACATGTCTGTGTGTTTGTGAACTGTCATACGCCAACTTTTCATCTGCACACACACTGACATTTGTGGTTTCTCAGACTGCACCTTTCTCAAAAAACAATATTTGACTCTCACAATTAACTTACCCCTTCCTGCCAATGATGGCAGACTGTGTGTCTGATATCTCTGTTGACCTATATTATATGCTGAGGCTAAAAACTTCAAATTTGTTCACTGCAATATGCAAGCTACATTATAGTACTTACAGATAAGATATAGACTAGACCTATGGCTTTAGTTCAAGGGTGGTGCCAGAATAGCTTGGCGACTAGAGGCGCCAAGCTATTCTGGCACTACCCTTTAACTATTTTAGTCTTATTTCACACACTGCCCAGCCAGCACACCAATATAGGTCCAATATTGGCCCAATATTGGCTCAGATATTGGGCCGATATATGGGTGGCAATATTGGTCCAATATTGGAAGCGCAAAATGGCCCATTGTTGGCCCAATATCGGGTAAATGTTGGCTGCCAAGCTGGATCCATTGTTGGCCCAGTATCGGGTGAATGTTGGCTACCAATATAGTGCCAAGCTGGATCCATCCTAGAACCAGTATGGTGAATATTGGCTGCCAATATAGTGCCAAGATGGATCCATCCTAGGGCCAGGATGGTGAATATTGGCTGCCAATATAGTGCCAAGATGGATCCATCCTAGGGCCAGGATGGTGAATATTGGCTGCCAATATAGTGCCATGCTTAATCCATTCTGGTGCCAACATGTAGCAAATATTCTGCCAACCTTTTTCCAACATGAATAGTAGTGTCCCAGATTTGGATATTGGTAATTTAATCCAGCTTTTTTTCTGAGGAAAAAGACCATCATGCAAACATATATATATTAATCTGATAGTTATCAAATCAAACGTTCATCAAAATATGTAACTCAAAACACAACTTAAAAAGAAAGACCTGAACTCAGATTCACAGTGATGCACAAGTTTAATCTGATTTTCAGTTTTATGAAAAGAAAACACTAACTATACCGAAATGAAGGACAATGATTATCTCATTTAACCCTTTCCATCCTGATACATTACTGCCTGAAATAATTTGACCATGATATCTCAAGAATAGTACCAGAACAGCTTGGTGCACAGCTCTGTCACCACCCTTGAACTAAAATGGTTGATCTCTATATATATCCTTACCCATAACATACCTTTCACAGGGCAATCTAAGTTAAAAAATAAATCACCCTCAGGCAGGATTCAATGGATTAATTACATCCCCCCCCCCCCCCCTCACACAAAAAATAAACCTGTCTGTAACAATACACAAAATGTAAAAAAAAAAAAAAAGCCCACAATTATTGAATTAAGAAAACAATTGTTCTGATACATGACATACAAAAACCATCTCTGAATGTACATACACACAGATGTTCAGGTACTGACAATAGGATCTGTAAACATAACAGATTTTGTACACAGCACATTTTTTACCTGCTCCCATAAATAACTTTCATACAGATTAACAGAATATACTGACATAATTCGATTGGAGACTAAATTTCCTCCTAAACATACAGGATTTGGCACAAACAACATTGGTTATGAAAAGAAAGAAGAGAATCTCATATGAATTGTCCTTATTAACCCTTTTCATCCTAATACACACATGCTTGAAATTAATTTGACTATGATAATTCAAGGGTAGTGCCAGAATAGCTTGGCACCTGAGACACCAAGCTATTCTGGCACTACCCATAAACTAAAATGGTTAATCTGTCGCAAAATTTGTAATGTAGCCTTCAAGCAAATCTGACAAAATCAGCCTCTGGATTGAATGGGTTAAAAATAGTATCAAATAAAACCTTAAGTGTAATGGGGAGGGGAGTAAAAGTTCATGCATGCAGCCAGTTAGCATTTTAATAACTTGCAACTAAAAGCAGGTTTGCTCTACATTGCTTGAAAGCCCTAAACTAGCCAGTAGCTGCCATCACTTTTCAAACATAAACACTTCTGCAACAGATGGTTACAAAACATGTATGTCTTATTAAAATGTTATGTGCAACAACAAAAAAACATGAGGCAAGCTTAAGTGATCAGGCAAACTATACTTGTAAAAATAAACAATATGTTTACAAGCATCTTGGCCCGACTGACTTAACAGTGTAGCAAACTGAATATTTGAATCAGAATGAAACTTAATATTGCAATCAAAATTAGTTTAATTTTCTTCTGTCATGGACAGTTTAGTTGAAATTAATGTCCAATGTTTGAAGTTGATGTTGCTTTGACCGGAAAAAAAGTTAATTAAAAATTCTAAGATGGTAGACAGAAATGACAGATCTATACCATATATAACCATTACACAACATATATTTTATAACGTTTCATAACAAAAGAAATTGTAGTTTTAACAAAATCACAAAACATGCACTACATTCTAGTTTCTACTTAATATGATAAATCTGATGACAACAGGTATGATTAACCCTTTGGCTGTCTGTATTGCACTATAAGTCGCAATGATTCCTGCAGGAATCATCACAATGTCAGGCAGTACTGATAACCAGAGGGTTAAGCAGCTTGCAAAGAAACTAAAATAAAACTATACTAATCACTGTCAGTCTGTGTCCTGCAGGAATCATCACAATGCCAGGCAGTACTGATAGCCAGAGGGTTTAGCAGCTTGCAGAGAAACTAAAACTATACTAATCACTGTCAGTCTGTGTCCTGCAGGAATCATCACAATGCCAGGCAGTACTGATAGCCAGAGGGTTTAGCAGCTTGCAGAGAAACTAAAACTATACTAATCACTGTCAGTCTGTGTCCTGCAGGAATCATCACAATGCCAGGCAGTACTGATAGCCAGAGGGTTTAGCAGCTTGCAGAGAAACTAAAACTATACTAATCACTGTCAGTCTGTGTCCTGCAGGAATCATCACAATGTCAGGCAGTACTGATAGCCAGAGGGTTTAGCAGCTTGCAGAGAAACTAAAACTATACTAATCACTGTCAGTCTGTGTCCTGCAGGAATCATCACAATGTCAGGCAGTACTGATAGCCAAAGGGTTTAGCAGCTTGCAGAGAAACTAAAACTGTACTAATTCACTGTCAGTCTGTGTGTGCTCGCTTTGCCGCCTCCCACCTGCTTATTCCCATCGCGATCAATTGATCCAGTAACTGAGTAAGCCATTTAGTTAAATCGTGGCCTATGTCTGTTGCACTACCATGGCACCTTCTCACACCATCTGAAAATAAAATGCATGTCTGATTACTGAATCCTGTAGAGTTGACTTTAAGAGAGGTCACTGAAATTGGTGTTTATACTGTGGAAAGTACCCTTGGGCTAAGTCTGAACATTTACAGAAGACTGTGGCTTGCTTAGTCTCAGAGAAATACCAATTGATGCATGTTTCATGACGGGCAATGGCTAAAACTAAAAACCCAGATGACCCAAAACAAAGACTCACTTCGGCCAGTTTTGCAATATCCATGCAGTCACTTGAATGGTTTGATCCCATTTTGGACTTCAGTTTTCTTTTAAGTCTTTTAAGTCCCTTCTATTTATAGAAAGGAGCTTTTAGGAAAGGTCGCAGTGGGGCGAATTTAATAGCATGTCCATGTCAAGGCAAGCAGGCTAAACCTCTAATTGAAGCAACAAGATAAAAATTACGTCATGTCTAGTTACACTAACTTCGCTGCTGAACGTACATTTGGCGTGAAGCGCCGTATGTGCGAATGTATGCGTGCATATGTATGTAAACAAGAGTTCTTATCTTTGATATTTCTGTACACACAAGCTTGAATTTAAAACTTGGTCTTGGTGAAATACTTTAAGTGGGTGGCGGCTAAGACAACCTCCGAGCATATTGAATGACACATTGAAGACATAAACAACCGTTTATAGGAAGTCGGTTGACCCAGATTAGAGACCGTAATTTTTGTCATAATTACTTGAACCTATAGCTAGTTTGGAGAAAGACATTGGATAAGTTCGTTAGCCAGCTTTTCATCCTTTCAACTTCTTTAGTAAAAATTAATTCTTTTCAGAAAAGCATTAAAACACTAAAAAAAACTTTACTTCTAGAGAAAGTCAGACCGGCGGTGACGTAAAAGAGGCAACTCCGTCACTACGGAGATACTGACCTAATACTCTAAATATAATAATAATTAAATTTATAAAGTGCTAACTCCCTGCAGTGCAGGTTCCAACATCTGAATGAGCTCTAAAATATGACGGCATTCTCTCTTGCACGAGTGGCCCTCTCTCTCACACAAACATGCGCGCATCTCCAGGAGGAATAGATCCTCATGCGCACTCCAGGCGCCTCTTGGAGATGTTTGGAGCGCGCGTGCATGCACGCACACACACATCGACGCGCTTTAAGAAGTGGATGCAGGTGACCAGTGTCAACCTGCTTTCACACAAATTATAGCAAGACTGAAATTGTACTATGGAGTTCTAGTTTTGACACAATTTTCTCAAGCCTATGAAGTGAAACTCATATCATGTAAAACTAAATGAATACGTAAAAACTAAAACTTGCGTCATGACAAATGATGTTTGACAAATCAATCACCTCGGCTGTTTGGCCCAGCGCTAGAAGTGGCCACTTAGTTTGTTCCAGGCGCAGTACAGCAGGGAAAATGACTACATTTTGTTTTTCATGAATTTCTTATGTACCGTTCAAGTGTGTGATGCAAAGCTTTGTTTAACAAACCAAGGGGAATTACTCAGCGCTGGACAGAACAGTTAGATCCCCTGCCCCCGCCTATCAGGCACCCATTCGCCAGCCCACAGAGAAATACGCAGGTATAGAACAAGACGATCATCTACATCCCGCAGGTATAGAACAAGACGATCATCTACATCCCTAAGGGATGTAGATGATCGTCTTGTTCTACTTCTATACCTGCGTATTTCTCTGTGGGCTGGCGAATGGGTGCCTAATAGGCGGGGTAGGGATGTAGATGATCGTCTTGTTCTATACCTGCGTATTTCTCTGTGGGCTGGCGAATGGGTGCCTGATAGGCGGGGGCAGGGGATCTAACTGTTCTGTCCAACGCTGAGTAATTCCCCTTGGTTTGTTATACAATTCTGCCAGCGCTAGCCTCACCTATCTGGTTTGTGAGTAAAGCTTTGTTTGTTTAAAAGCGGACATTCTGCCCAACACACTGACACCAAACACACTATAGTTGTGACAAACCAGTAGCCAGCAGGATAAGGTGGAAATAAAGAGAAAAAAACAGATCTCACAAAGTTTTGCATCACACACTAGAACGGTAAATAAGAAAGTCATGAAAACAAAAGGTAGTCATTTTTCCTGCTGTACTGCGCCTTGCAGGAAGCCCGCTCATCAGCTAGCCTGACAGCTGAGAGACTCGCTGCCTCAGTGTGCGAGCACGACTTGTGACCCAGTTTCTCGGCTCGCCTGGAACAAACTAAGTGGCCAAACTGAAACAGCCGCGTGGCGCGTATGTCTTGACATACGCGTCACACGGCTGTTTCAGTTTGGCCACTTAGTTTGTTCCAGGCCAGCCGAGAAACTGGGTCACAAGTCATGGTTGGTTGGTTAGTTCGGGTTTAACGTCCACAGCACCGAGGTGATCATGGACGGCCCTGACGGGCGGGTTATGGGGGACAGGGAAATCTATTGCCTATGGAGTACGACCTGAACACTGATCAACTCAGGCGCACTCCAACTGTGCCACTTTGATTTACCAGGACCTTTCAACGGACATGCTATTGAACAAATCCGTTTTTTCCCCTGGATTGTGAGTCCAGCTACCGGGGCCAAGTCATGCTCGCGCACTGAGGCATTATAGAACTCACTGACGCATTGGCAGATCTGTGAGACTTTTTCAATAGATAATTCAACATCAGAATCAGATCAAAGACAAAAGCGAGGACAGCACTCGTATAGAAGGGACTTTGTGGGTTATGTTTTATCCTATCTTGTTTTAATAATAAAACAGAGCATTAATTACTTAATTATAATTTACCAATCATTGCGTTGTGCAAGTTACACAGTCTGCTGAAGGCTTCATTCCCCTTTTTTCAGTGAGGTTGTACAATATATCCAGACACTGACTTGTCCTCATCAAAAAGGGCATTGTCCTCCGTACACAATCTTTAAAGTCCAAGCCTCCAATGGGATAAGTACAGAATCTGCAAACACACACAGAAAAAAAAATAAAACGGTTTTTACAAATAAAATTTGTCCAAAAGAATCACAATCAAAATTTACCTTTCTCTGTAGTTTTCCTGCATAGAGCAGAAAGCATAAAACGAAACACAAAACTGCATGTAAATTATAATAAAATATTAGTTTTTAAACCTCCAGCTACATAACTAAATTGATCAACCCAAGCAGCACACCACAAAACAAGAAAATGCAAACAATATTCAGATTTCAAATGTATAATTACCATGTTGTTCCTGGTCGCCGCGCGTTGTCTAGGACTGTGTTGAGGTTCTCCAGCTCTGCACGATCTTGTAGTGGGAATTCCTGATTTTTCTCCTCTTCGACCAGTACGACTCATCTTTAAAATCCATATTTTCTCAAGGAGAAGTTTAAAATCGTACTATACACGTACGTATACCTTAATCAGCAAGTGCACGTGGCGTCAGCGAAAGAAATATAGAAGATAGAAAGCTGGAACTTGGTCTGGCAATGGAATTTGTAGCCTTGATCTGCAGTCAAATTTGGCGGAAATAATCGCAGCAGGTGCTATCGATACCGGCATGCAATGCAGTGTCTGACAAAACATAGAATGTGGCGAATAAATGTTATATAAAAAAAATTATTTAAACAAAAAAAAAAGTCACGGCGTGCCCAAACTATGGTAAAAGATTGCTGTTGTATATTTATTTTCAAGATAAATGTCGGCTAGATTTAAAATTTCATCTGTCAATGTTGCGAATTGGGCCAGACTGGCTCGCCTATCGTGTGCCAACATTTGCAGTCGAAGCAGCGCGCGGGCGCGGTACAGCCTCCGGCGGCTCGCGTGATTGTTCCAGCTTGGCACCAAGATTGATTATACCGGCGCGCGCGCGGGCTCACGCGATACCGGCGCGCGTGTTGGTTTCAGCATGGCGCTAAGCTCTCGCATACTGGCCCAATATATCGGCCATTATCCAGCAATGGACCAATATTTGCCCAAGATACTGTGCGTGCTGGGTGGTTTATTCTGAATGATAAGGGTTAACTGTGCGTGAGTGCCAAAAAACCCAACTGCAAAATGAAAATAGATACAAAGTGGCGTCAGCAAGAGGCATAGATCCACATGACCCCTCACAATTGCGGGAACTCATGAGGACATATATGTCTCTTAAAAGTTGCAGTTGGATTGTGTTCACTTTTTCCACAATGATCGAAGGGTTAACTAAACAGTTGTTATTCGTAACGTACATTTCTCATGACATGGTGAGGATTTTTGTCTTGACTGTCCACAGTACACTGAATGAAGTTTTCAATGGTGCTGCCAAACGTCGTGCTTCTGTCCTGCGACAGTCTGAAACAAAAAGTCATATGTCTGTCATTTTTAACCCCCAGCTTTCTGTGCATTGAAGCACAAAGACAATGAGAAATGGTAGGCATAGAAGGAATGATACCAAATGAACAAAGGCCAGCGGGCCAAAGTTGGCCCGCGCATGGCTGGTGGTCTTTGTGCACTGGGATAGCAGATTCCAAATGCAACAGCACTTTCTGACAAGTTAAACAATCACCCTGTGTGATACCAGTACACATGGTCACGATAAACACATTTTCACTACAGCGTCTCTCTTGTGTTTTCAGTTTGTGTATTTGTGTACACATAGGATTGGTCAAATGCATATGACATGAGATAAATGGATAAACCTAATATAACAGTATAACTGTAACATAGGATAAATGCAGTGAAAAGTTACAAAACTCTCTGAAAAGGGATCAGTACAAAAATTATGCTGTTGATCACTTTTTAGAATAATGACATGGGGCCTTTACCTGCCACCCACTAGTTTAACAACCATTCATGCAAAAATGGAGTTGTCTCACAGATGTGTGCATGATGTACACAGAAACCTCACAAAAATGCCCAAGGTCTCCTAAAAATGCACAATTAATTACACACACACACACACACACACACACACACACACACACACACACACACACACACACACACACACACACAAATAACTGTGACACCTGACTCACTTATAAATGTATTCTCGAATTTTGCCTCCTGGATTTTTACTGGAGAACTTACAGGCTGGACCTGAAACAAAAATATTTTTTAAAAAATTTATGCAACCTGTGTCATTCAATGACTTAAATTCAACAACCAAATTGGAAATGCATTAATGTTACAAAAATACCAGTTTGTAAATTGTAGCTGCAGTGTGTCCACATGCAGTGTGTCTTTCAAAAACTGAATCTTGATTGAGCTGCAAGCACTGAGCATCCTGAAATAGATATGTGTGCCTTGGTGACACCATACCATACCATACCATACCATACCATACCATACCATACTATACTATACTTAACATACCATACCAAATATTCAGCTGGACATTGCAGTCTTACACATTGAGCCCCAATGTCGAAATTCCTAATTTAGAAGTTGTCCTCTGAAGACAACAAGCCAGTTCATGTGGCACAGGTGATGCCAGAACAGCTTGGTGCATGTAGGCGCCAAGCTGATCAGGCATCAACCTTGAATAGGTGGCAAGCTGTTCAGGCATCAACCTTGAACTATCATGTTCAATCGAATACAGTGTGCTGTAGCGTTCCTGGACTGCATGAGCTAGAATCTAACTATTGCTGTTTGAGGATGCCTGTACTACTTGTGAACCTTAACCCATACACAGGTCAGCTAAGGCCGATGCTGGGCGAGGACATTTGGGCAAGAGGGTTATAGGCAGTACAATGTAAATACAGCAGAACCTGTTTTAACCCGTATCATTTTGAATACGTTGGACTAAAATAGTTCAAAGTAGTGCTAGAATAGCTTGGCGCCTCTAGACGCCAAGCTATTCTGGCACCACCCTTGAACTAAAGCCATTGGTCTAATGTACATCCGTATCTGTTTAAAAGTACTGTAATGTAGCTTGCATATGGCAGTGTACAAAGTTGAAGCTTTTAGTCTCAGTATGATATGGGTTAAGCGACCAATGCTCTGTCATTAAAGGCTGTAGCTACCTCAATGATGGCCTCTAATGATCCAGCTGACTATTTGTGCCTCTCAAGACTTCTCTAGAAAGAGCAACTGCCTTTTTTTAGACCACTTTTTTCTTTTTGTTGCTAACAAAAACTTTTTTTCTTTTTCTTGCACCTGGTATATATACCGGAAAAAAAAAGTCTGTAGCACACGCACCAAAGGAAATTACTCAATGCTGGGCAAATGGTTAGGTCATCTGCCCCATTCTATCAGGCAGAAAGGGATGTATATGACCATTAGTTATCAGTGCTTTTTCTATGGACTGGGGATTGGGTGTCTGATAGGAAGGGCAGGGGAAATAAACCTTTGTCTGCCCTGCGCAGAGTAGTTCCCCTGCTACTATACTATTTCTACCAGCATTAGCCTCACCTATTTGGCTTGTATTATAAAACTAATTAATGTGCACTGCTCACCTCCCATGGGCTGCATGCGCTGTCTCAAGCCGGCATCGACATGCGACAAATTGTTGACTAGCACTTCGTCACCCGACTCGTGAGGATCCTCCAAGCTGACCCACTCCCCGACTCTCACTTCCACAACCCCCGTGCCCACGTTAACATGATGGCAGTTGATCACATCTGGACAGTTTGAACTGAGGCGACCGTTCTGAGTGTCTTGTGTAGCTTGTGTAGCTGGTGAGGAATCGATGCTAGAGCAGTGGACATGGTGAGACTGAGATTGTTGCTGCTGTAGTTGGTGATGGTGGTGTGAATGAGGTTGTTGTGGTTGGTTGTGGTGGTGATGCTGCTGGTAAGACTGAAAAAGAGTGTAACTGAAAGGTTAACATTTCACTGTCTGTGATCACAAATTGTGTGTCTGAAACCACTAATCACTGGCCAACATTTGTGTCAAAAACACAGATGTAAATGCGATCAAACTAGGGAGAAAAAAGACAGGACTAACAAGAGACATAAATCCTCATTAGCCCCCCATGACTGTGGGGGCTCATGAGTGCAGCTTATTTCTCTTGCAGCTGGGTAGTGTTCATCTTTCCGGTAGTGATGGGGTTAGTGATGATCAATAATGACAAACCAAGTTAGCGAATTATAAGATCCTCAGGCTGACATCAGCAGCGATTGGCCTGCAAAGAGCTATGCGCAAACCAACTACAGCCAATATCAGCCTCAGGACAATCATTTGCTTACTTTGAAAAATCACATTGATTTACAAATGCACACCCATGCTGAATGAAAATGCAAAACCCAAGTTTTCCAATTTTCAACGCTGATGAACAAAAGATGTGTGCCATTTCTGGAATCACTGGAAGTTCAGATGATTACAAAAATATCACATTTTGTTTCCTTGTCAGTAAGCAAATGAATCCACGTTCTCTGAGACGAAAGTTCACAAAAATCATGATCATACATACAAACAGTCTGTACTAACTTACCATTTGCCGCAGTTCCAATTGTTTGTGATGGTGATTCTGCACTGGGTGTGCAGGGTGGGAGTTGGATCGCGTGAGGTGGGGGTGGTTGTGCTGGGGAGGAGGGTGGTTAGCGGGCTGGTGGATGGAATGGGGACGTGGCTGAGATATTCCAACTCTGGCCTGAACATGTGACACTTGTATCTGTGATGCCTGACTGCCTGATGAGCGAGTGTGCAATGCCTGCACCTGGGACTTGTGAATATGTGAGGCCTGAATGTGGGACACATGGACGTGTGATGGTGGCTTTCCAGTGGCTACACCCAGACTGGCCTGTGCTTGGTCACTGGTGTTCTTGGTGCTGTTGTTGTTGTTCACACCACTTACAATCACACCACCGCTGACGCCAGAGCCAGACGGTTCCTGCTGTTGGAGTTGCTGGAAGTTTTGATTGGCCTCCTGCCATTTCTGCACCCTCTCCTGCAGGTCCATGGCAGGTGGGAGTCGAGAGGAGGAAGTTTTGATCAGGGTATCCACCACTCCACCCTCCCATGGTGTGCAGAAAATGGTTCCGTGACTGCTGGCCACTGAAGGTGGAGCGTAAGGGTTGAAGTTGTCATATTCGGACAGTGGCTTGCTGGTCTGTAACAAGTGCTGGGGCAGTATGGGGCGCACCATCAGTTCCGGCATGGCACATGATATAATGTCTTGCACTGTGGACGACTCGGAGAAGTAAGATCCACGATTGATGGCATTTGCCTTTCGGCTCTGTTGATACACAGGAAACTTGTTTAGTGATGGACTTGCAGGTGTGGCATCATTTACGGCTGAGTTTTCCTCCAAAACACACAAAGAATCATCCATGGTGGTCTGAGGCTGTGGTGGCTGTGTTTTGTGAGATGTGGAGGCATAAGGGGACTGGTTTCTGGATAGCACCTTGGTACCCAGCTTCAAGCGGTTAAAGCGTTCCTGCCAGCCGGGCTTTTTCTGGGCAAGTCTGGCCACTTCTTGTGGGGTGCGCATGCTCTGACTGCGTGCCATTCCCGTACCCCTTTTGGTCACTACCGGCCGTGATGGCTTGGACTCAAAGTCAAACTTCTTCTCTTTGGATTGGTCTATTGCATCAGGAGAATGAATGGTGGCCAGTTTCGGCACCTCTGACACACCCACACTCTGCTTGTTCAGCTCATTTTGAACCTTGATACCAACTGACGGGGCAGATCGTCTGCGCACCTTTCCCTTGGAATTCCGGTTTTGCTGCTCTCTGAACACAACAGCGTCAGCCGGCTCTGCGTACACAGGACTAGATACAGTGGCCAGAGAAGATTCTGAGGAAGATTTCAACCTGGATAATCTCCCCAACAGTTTAGAGGCTCTGGCACCGGAGGTTTTGGCACTAGGTTTAGTTTTACTCCTTACTGTGACTGGCACCACAGTGGAGAGGTCAATTTTCTCTGGCTCCTCTCTCTCTTCTTCTTCTTTCTCCTCTGGTAATGTTACGACCAGGGCTTGACTTGTCCGGGTCGGTTCTCGCACTGACCCAAACGCAAAAAACTTGGAGAAGTCAGAGTGGGCTGTGACTGTGGAGCTGGCACTAGCATCGTATGGACTCCGCCCCTCCCCTCCCCTCACGCTCCCATTGCGCACACTGTCTGTATCATAGTAGGAACTTCTCCAGATGTCCTCGTAATCACTCATCTTGTCAGACAGACTGCTGCGGAAGTAGCTGTTCTCTGGAATGTTAAGAAGTTCTACAGGTGTCGTGGAGTACAGGTTGGGTTTGCTTCGTGGCTTCTGTTTCAGTAAGGAGGAAAAATCCGTTTGACTGCTAGCATCTGACATGGCGAAAGACTGGGGTGATGCGGGAAGCAATTGTATATGTGGGGGGTTGATGATCCCATCCTCATCCCCGCTACTGTCCGTGGAGGTTGGGGTGTCATAACCCCGCAGTCTCAGCACGTGAGGTCCGTGAAGCACACCACTAGAGGATGAAAGTTTTCTGGCAGCATTGCCTACTCCGGACAGCTCATCCACTCGGTGGTGATGCGGAGAAACTCTGTGCGGGCCATGTGATGCAGGCCCCTGTGCGGCCATGATGATCTGAGCACTGAAGTGTTCCGTGAAGACCTGCTGCTGCTGTTGCTCCACTTGCTGCATGGTGACAAAGTTTGAGAAGTCGGACACTGAGTGGGAGGGAGCTGTGGTGAGAGGTGGGGTGTGCATCAAGTTGTGCTCGCTGTCAGTCTTAACACCAAGACATGGCCGTGTGATGTTGATGGGTTCGCTGCACGACTTGTGGAGGGAGCCAGAGGCTGGGGAGGGGGAACGACTCTTGCGAGACACCGGGGACAACCAGAAATCTGAAATCAGAAACCATCTTGAAAACATCTGGTTACTTCACATGTAGCTTGAAGACTGCTGCACAGTGTATTACCATACTTTGTACAGGCTGATGCACATGTACACAGAAGATCAAAATGCACCCCCCCCCCTCCCCACAACACAAAAAACCCAAACCCAACAATCAACAAACCCCAAGAAACCCCCCCCCCACCCCAAACCCCCCCCCCCAAAAAAAAAAAAAAAAAAAAAAAAAAAAAAAGAAAAGATAAAAACAAACAAAACAAAGCCTCAACATAAAACAGCAGGAGATGGATCAACCATGATAATTCAAAGGTAGAGCCAGATTAGCTTGGCACCATCAAGTGCCAAGCTAATCTGGCACTACAATTTAATTGTCATGGTCAATCCACCTCCTGTAACTGGTACATAGTTGTTTGGTGACACCTCCACAGGGTTAAATGGGTTAAACACCACCAAAAACAATGAAAGCAAAACAAACAAACAAAAAACAAAAAAATACATTCACAAATTGCATGGAAACAGAGTGCTTCAGGGTGAAATACTAAAATGACCACCTCATACCCACCCCCACCCCACACACACACTTCCACAGCACAATATCAACATTTACTGTACAATGCTGTTGTAATTATCCTGTACAAAGCACTCTACTGTAGTACAGCATAGCTACACGATGTCTGATCTATTGATTGTTTAACTCATTGAGCCCGAGGTACGAAATATCCACATTTTGGAGTTATCCTCTGAGGACTACATTACAATTCAGGAGACAGATCGACCATGATAGTTCGCGGGTGGTGGCAGAATAGCTTGGCGACTATAGGCGCCAAACTATTCTGTCACCACCTTTGAACATTCGGCTTGGTCGAGCCATATCTTGCTGTGGTGTGTCGCGGGCAGAATGAGTTAAGAACAACAGCACACTGGTTGTCACCCTTCATTCGCTACCGCTGATCATCGGTAGCGACTCGACGGAGACAACCAGTGTGACACAACCGATGTGCACAGGTGTTTCAAGTGTTACATGTGACAGTACTCTATAAACACTGAGTGTATCAAGCATCACTAAATCAAATGACATTCATGGTCACAGATGGGAGGTGCCTGACAATCTTATCTGGGAAATATGTTGATAGGTAGTGGCTGTCGGTAGCGGTTTTTGTCGAGTTGATTGCTGCAGGAAACTGATCAGAACTCTAAATGACCCCAAACCTCCATTTTTCCACGGGGGACTGTTCAAATCATCATTGTGCTGCCACGACTCTTTTTTCTATAGCTGATGGAAAGGGAGGGGTTTGGTTCATTGAAATTTAAGCTCAGCTTGGCATGCTTTAACCTGTTCGGTGCCAAGCAACTTTGAACTGACTGCAAGAGGCATAGATCTTCATGAGCCCCCGCAATAGCGGGGGCTCATGAGAATCTATGCCTCATGCTGACACCACTTTGTATCCATGTTCCTGGGACATCTAGGCTTTTTTTGTTTTGAATTAATGAAGATCAAAGAAACACAGTCTGTGTTAGCTGGCACTGAACGGTATACTCCTTATCATTCGGAATACACCAGTGTGTGAAACAAGTTTAACTAAAATAGTTCAAGGGTGTTGCTAGAATAGCTTGGCGCCTCTAGGCGCCAAGCTATTCTAGCAACACCCTTGAACTGAAGCCATTGGTCTGTATCCTTATCTGTGAGTACTATAATGTAGCGTGCATATGGCAGTGTACAAATTTGAAGCTTTTAGCCTCAGTATGACATGGGCTACGCACCAGACAAGTACTGGTAGCATTACCAATCTGTCTTTACTCTTTAAACTTTTAACCCTGGAGCCCTATAGGTGAGATTTTTTTTTAAAATTGGGAGCTGTTTTCTGAAGACTACGTTTCAGTTCACTAAATGGACTGACCATGATGGTTCCATAGTGGTGCCAGAAGAATTATCAAGGTCTAGGCGCATCTTTAGTATTTCAGGACTGAGTGTTTAGGCTAGCGTAGTCAATCCATCGCTAGCAACCTTTACAATAGTAGTGTTTACTAATAATTTTGGACTGATGGCCTCTGTAAGTTCGCAGTTGTTTGATTGTTTAATCACTTGCAGACGCTCAGAATTTCATCCGACATTCTGAGCCTCGATCAGTATTGTGATAAAACAATCAACTGAAAGAGCTACATGTGTCTAAAAAATGGACAAACTGATGAGATTTTAACCCCTTCACTGCTAAGAAAAAGTGAACAAGATCCATCTGCAACAGATATCATCATGAGAACCCACAGTTGCAGGGGCTCATGAGGATCGATGCCTCTGGCTGGTACCACTTTGAAAAAATCTGGCTTGGATGGATGGAGGTCTTTGGCGCTAAATCCACAAAAAGATTCAAGACCGTGATCTGTGACCTCTGGCAAGTGAAGGGGTTAACGCAGTAAATAATAGCAGTTTGGCAACCAAGAGAGAGGACATCTAGCTCTGATGCACTACAGCAGGAGATGGGTCGACCGTGATAATTCAAGGGTAGTGCCAGATTAGCTTGGCGCTTAAATTATCAAGGTCGATCCGTCTCCGGCAAAAGGTATATTGTCGTTAAGTGACATCATCAAAATTGAGGAACTTTGGCCTTGGGGTTTAATGGGTTAAGCCAGATTTTAACAGAGAATTCAGTAACAAGCAATTTCAGATCCCAGGAGCCTAAACCCCGGTTGATCCCTTGACAACAGCCTTACAATCAGAACATTGTGGTGCCCCTCCCTCCCGCCTCCCTGGAAAGGTCACGTCAAGTATTGTGCGACCCATTGACCACACGCAGTCAAAGGACAGCTGCGACAGATGAATGACCGACCGGCCGTGTCAACCCTTTCTTGTGCACGTGTAAAGTCCGGTGGCTGGTTGTTTGACCTTAGCCAAGTCTCTACCCTCTGCAAGACTGCAGCACTGATTTTCATGAGCCCCTGCAGTTTATTACCGGTGCTCATTAGAATCTATATTTCTTGCTGATAGCCAAGACAGTCCCCGATCACTATGCATCTCAGTGGGGCCAGTGAGCTTAGTCCTGCGCCAGAAACTAAGCAAGGTGCTTCCGCGCTATAGCGGAGCACGCTTAAGTCCATGCTTAGTAGCTGGCGCATGACTACTAAACTCACTCATGCAACTGACCCCTGATTCTCAGACGGAAGAAAAGTCATGGTCATACACCGACTTTTACATTCTCCAACTAAAGCAACATGCGAGATAAATTGGGCCTGCCACAACTGAGGTTTAACAGAACATTTATATGAACCCTATCATTGCGACAGCTCATGAGGCTCTGTGCTAGTGGTTCCAGCAGACCGATGACAGCAGACTCTTGGTGACCGATGCTCTCAACACTGATTCTAATTATTTTCCTCTGCCCTATAAATGCAACAAAAGATGTAAGCCCCTTTTTTGTGGGAAAAACACACACACACACACACACAAAACTGGAAAGATTTTAACTGTAAGCCGAATGAGTCTGTTCAAATTGTACATCACTAAATTAAAACCGTATCAGTGAACACATTGATAAGATGACCCGTGCTGTCAGTCAACCCTTACCTTGTCCAAGCATGGCTAGGGACGCCAGCTCACGGGAGGAGCGCGCCTGGAGAATGGCCACAGGCAGAGTCAGACGATACGGCAGCTCATCCCTGCGGAAAAAAAACAACAACGAAAAACTGAAAACAACAGTCGAGTTAGAAGATTAACAATGAAAGTGTCGAAGGCCGGAACCATTTACTGACTACTGCCGTGCACAGACTTAGCATGGCAGTTCAAGGGTAGTGCCAGATTAGCTAGGCGCCGTTATCTCCAAGCTAATCCTGGCACTGCCCTTGAACTATTGTCATAGGTCGATTCACCTGCTAACTGGCCGGACTCATTATTTGTGAACTGCTAGCTTCGTGGCTGTTTAACATGTCAGAGGAAGGAAAGAGAAATTGTTCTGTTTGATCAAATAACCATTTGGCCAGCATCTGCTTTCTCTACGTTCTCTCAGCAAGAGAGACAGGCTGGCATCTTCAAAGGCAACTGTGGGCTGTAGGGGCTTATGACTTGACAATCCGCCAAGACTCTTGCTTGCCGCCAAATTTACAACTGTGTTAACACTTAGAGGAATGTCGCTGGATGTGACTGACCCCTTCATCGGCGAGATAAAATAAACAAGATCCAGTCTGCAAGAGACACAGATCCTCATGAACCCCCGCAGCTGCGGGGGCTCATGGGGATCTATGTCTCTTGCTGACACCACTCTGTATCCACGTTCCTTTGGCGTTGGATGAACAAAGACGCCATCAACACAATGTCCGACCGCTGGCAGAGAATGGGGTTAAATCCAAGATGATCATGGACCAATAAATTTTGCCTCTTGCTGGTAAAATTTACATCTGTGTTCCTCAGACTGCGCTGGAGCGGGTTGTGTCCTTATGCCTGTTTTGAATCAAGAAGCCCTTTGTAGCACTCGTCTGACCAAATGAGGTGTAGGCCACCACCGGCCAGGAAACTGACCCTAGTAAGCTTTTGGATAAAATCTTATCAGTGATATCACAGTCATCAAATGAGGTCCTTCCCCTGGCTGGCGCACATCACTACTGGCCACTGACCCTCCTCTGCTGGAGAAACGCCGCAGGTGAAAGACAACGCAAAGGCAATTCATCCACCCCTTCGACTGTCACTGACAAAAGGGCTCGGGAAGTTCTCAGCGTTGTTAGGAGCGTCGGCTGCCGCGCCGCCATCTTGAGAGGACACGCTCGCCGGGCGATATCCTTCAGATAGTAGCGAAGTAGTGTTTCAACGGTGATGGCAAGACTTGCTGTTATTGCCTATAGCACGTCAGGGCTTTCCTGAAATTGTTCTGACAGCGATTTCCCGATGAGCGCATGAGTCGGCGTATCCTCTCAAGATCAGTGGCCGCCACGACTAGCGTGATGACGTCGGCTTCCCGAGCCCTAAACTGCTCGATGTAGACGACGCGTAATTAGCGTTTCATTCTGAAACGAACGACTCTCAACTAACAACGAGAGCGACTGAAGTCGCAGCAGATAGCGAGCCGCTGAATGTGCCATAAGCATAGACAAAACTCTCCAAGAGGCATCTAGATCCTCGTGCGCCCTTTAATACAAGCTGGTTATCAACCGTCGTGACTTCAGTTCGTTCTTGTTCATTGGCGTTGGCAGGCGTTGGTTGTGAACGAAACCTCAGTCACCCCTGCTTCAGTACTTCCGCCGCACAAGACGGTATCGTCAGTAGCATTCAAGGTGGGTCAGAGCTTTCACCTACCGTCTCAGTACGTTCTGATGACCCTAGTGCCGTCTGGACGATTCTCCCCAGTAAGCAAAAGATCCTCAGACCGACGTCGGCCTGAGGATCTTTTTGCTCCCTGGGGCATAGCTCGTTTCATGACGGTCTCCGCCTCTGTCGCAGAGACGAACGGGTTTCTGTATTGTGGGGCAGGCGTGGCTATTTTTAGCCGCCTGTTCTAGTAACGCCTTCACTGCCCGGCCGAGAAATACTGAACACGGTCTAACTGCAAGAGAGATTGATCACGTCGTCATGAGCACTCACAGTTGCGGTGGCTCGCGAGGTTTTATATATATATATATATATATATATATATATATATATATATATATATATATATATATATATATATATATATATATATATATATATATATATATATATATATATATATAACAAAGGTGTCGCCCAAAAGGCAAAAAGTGCACTCAATCAGATTAGCTCCAAGGGACGTAATTTTTCATTAAGTTCTGAGAATGCTGTGCTAAAGCTATGGAATTCCAGGCTCAAGATCTTTTGAGCCTTTCACTGAACACCTACTAATAGAGCAGTAGGGACTACCCCCAGGCGCCCCACCACCCGCTGGAGAATATCCAGTCCTCCCCCTCCCCCCCCCCCCACCCCCGAGGGGGGATGCTAGAAAATATTCCTATATTGGGAATATTTTCTAGCATCCCCCCTCGGGGGGAGGACTGGATATTCTCCAGCGGATGGCGGGGCGCCTGGGGGCCTCTTGAGAGCGATGCAGTCATAAAAAGGGCAGCTGATGTCCTGATGACACAATGCAAGCTTACCAGCCTGGAATTGCATGGTTTTAGCACAGCATTCTCAGAATATATATATGCCCCTTGCTGACTCCAACTTGTATCCATGGTTCTTGGATGGCTGGGGATCTTTGGCGGAATGAACAACGATTTCAGAAACGCAACACTGCGTCATCTGGCGGTGAAGGGTTAACTCATTCTACCCCATCACCGAAATCCCCAAATTTTGCCGTTGTCCTCTGAAGACTGCATTGCAGTGCAGGACACAGATCGACCATGATAGTTCAAGGGTGATGCCAGAATAGCTTGGCGCCCATAGGCGCCAAGCTATTCTGGCATCACCCTTGAACTATCATGGTCGATCAATATCTTGCTGTGGTGTGTCTGGGGTAGAATGAGTTAAACAAGGCACACTCCCCCACCCCCAAAGAAAAATATGTTCTTGCTGACTTACAGGTTGTCCGAGTAGTGTGCGATGAGAGTGGGAATAGAGTGGAAGTAGTGTGCGGATCCCTGCAGACGCATGCCGTAGTCCGTGGCTTCAATCAGGTAGTGATCCACGTTGGCTCGGTCTGTCATTCTGTTTTGGACGGACAGGGCCAGGGACATGGGCTGGCTGGACTTACGTACAATGAACACCTGTGCAACAGCCACAGAGGACACAAATTAAGATTTGCCGTGTGAAATAAAAATTTTAGCTACAGACAATACCACTCAGTCGGCGGAGAAGACAGGTGCAGTCAAGGGGTTTAGTTAAAAGGGATTCGGAGAACCACCTTGTGCCTGTTGCTACATGAACTGTAAACAAAACCAATGGCCGCGCGCTGTGCACAAAGGGCTGAAACTATCAATGTTACAGCAATAGACTTCGCCTGTACGCCGTCTGGTACGTACAACTATGGTCGGATATACTCACAACGCCTTTCTGAGGTTTCGCGAGCACATTTATTTCTCAACTCTGAATAAACTGCTCTACCTATCAGTTAGATAGCTACTTGGGTTTAACGCCGAGCAAGCGGCGAAGGCCATCGCACGGCGGTATGGGAAAAGATCTGCCGGCCAGCCAGACTAAAAGAAAGGTCTTAGGACAAGATGTAAATATATCTTTAAAATATTTCATCAAAACAAATGTCGCACGAGTCTTTAACCCATTACATCCTGATGCCGATTTTGTAAAGTGTGCTTATTGTCTTCTGAAGGCTACAGTACAGATTAGGAGATTGATCAACTGTTTTAGTTCAAGGGTGCGGCCAGAATAGCTTGGCACCTTTGAACTATCAGTCAAATTTATTTCAAGTTAGTTAGTTATTTGGATTTAACGCCGAGCAGGCAACTAAGGCCATCTCACGGCGGCAAATTTATTTCAAGCATTGGGTGTATCAGAATGATAAGGCTTAAAGGAAAATTCTATAGACCAGACTCGCTGCTTATCAGTAACTCATTTCAGATGTTACAACAACTGGGCCGGATGCATTATGATCACATCAAAGGCGAGAAAGACAAATTTTATATGATGCACGGCAGGGTTTATTTGCATCGATCTGTATGTCTCTCAAACACTGAAACAAAAGAAGAAACTAGCTACCCAATATGCAAAAAGCCACCGAGACCGACGTCGGCCACCGTTGGCCCGATGACCTTTTGCGCAATGGGTAAGGCACAGTAAAACAAGGACCTCACCCCCGTCTCCCTGTCCTTGAGCAAATGCACGGCCCCGGCGCGGCTCATCTGAGTCAGGAGCCATACAGCGTGCGTCTTGGCCAGGCGCTCCACCAGGCTGAGGGGCCGCAGCTCCCCGCTGGATTGACCGCAGCTGTCCATGTCGCGAGATCCCATGCTGGCCGTCATCGGCGGGGTCATCGTTGCTGTCGTGGTTGTATCCAAACTCTAGTGGGATGGGGGAAAAAAAACCACATAAATGTAAATTCCACAGATCCCGTATAAAATTCCACAGATTCCGTTTAAATTAAACTGTGATCGGTGATGATTTACGAGTCTTGACTTTCTTTTGACACAAAAGTTCTGGCCCCGAGGCTATTCTTTCAAAAACCGACACCTAGAGGGCTTAACGACAGACTGCTCGGTGCCGGGGTTACTGACCTTAGGTTTAGATCCAAAGTGGCTGGGGTCAAAGACGAGCGGCGAGATTGTTCCCTGTGTTCGCTCATCATGGCCGCTGTCTGCAGATAGGTTGTCGCTGCAGCTGGAACTCAGCAGGCTTTGGCTGCTTCTGCACACAATACGAAAAAAAAATATATATATTAACCATTTGGCTGTCGGCAAAGACTCGAGCACCAAAGCGACAGGTATGGGGATTGGTTCACACACAGGCACATAACACATCCGGATGTGTATAGTGTATCCGCATGCTGCATTTCTCGAAAGAGTTACTGAGCCCATTGGGTGTCGGTAGCGCTTTTTGTCGCGATGATTCCTGAAGTTGGACGTCCAGTGTGAAGTCACGTGTGCTTCTCTCGATTCAGGAGGAAACCATGAGCTATCGTGGTCAATCCATCTCTTTTGCCTTGCACCTAAGGCACGATTCAAACGTGCGAAGTGACTGTAGAGCTGACACTGGGCACGGCCAACTGGAGCTGACACCGGCCGACACCACAGCCAGCAAAGACGCGGTTGCACAACAAAGGAAAGCCAACGCTATAATCAATCCTCTATCTTTTTTGTGTGCAAAACAAACGTCAACAAACGCACCCTTCTTTCCCTGAAAATAATAGTTGGTTCAGTCTTTGCGCCAGCCAGTCTATCTGCATGTGGCACTGATCATCAAGATTGCCGAGCCATACACAGATTTCTGCACATTGCTAGTCCTATGAAACTTTGTTTTACTTCACCACTGGCAGCTCGGTCTCAAGACTGACACCAAGCATGTTGCGCCATGAGGTGTCTGATTCAGTCCGTATTTCGGCATCGTCTGTTGCGGCTGAACAGCACAATTAGCATTATCCCCCTTGTCACACACGCTTCTCTATTTGCCTCTTGCAACACAAAGCTATGAACGAAGAATTTAACCTCGCATACAAAAATTGGACGCGGCGCATATCACAGGAGCAACATTTTCAGCAATTCTTTAAAATTGTCAGTGTTAGGGTTTTCGCAACATTCTAATGCACAAAGTACCCCACTGTAGTCTGCAAGCATGCATGCAAATGTGCACATGTATGCCCCATAAGGCATCCATGAACACACTAGGTCGACTAAAATACCCAAATGTTGCTGTCACGGTTTTTCACACCAGCTGCCATGCCTCTTGCCGCTCAACACGCCCAAAAAGGGAGCAAATTAAAATCTTATATCCTAAAACAATTTCAAAAAGAGAGGATATTTTTTTAACTTTTGCTTACGGAATTGTTACTACATGAACCAGAATCAATATGCATGTAGGGCCTGTGACTGTGCGCGCCAGGCTGAGTCGGGACTCAGTGGCCGCAGTCCTTGTTGCAACGGGGGAAAGATGAAAGGTGATGGCAGGGGAGCCGCAGCAAGTTTTACTGAGTGTAGAATTATTGAGTTGTCGTTTGAGACGGACGACTCTCATCAACGAACGAAAGCGAAGTCACGGGTGGGGTAACCATCTTCTGCCGTAAGAACAGATATCCAACATGACTTCACTCTCGTTCGTGGTTGATAGTCGTACGGCCCTAAACGTAACCTCTCTATTATCTGACCAGCGGCTTCGGCTACAATGCCCGCCTGAATAGCTGTTCTCGTAACTCCATCGAATTTTTTTTATTTTAATTTTTATTTTGCATTGGATTCCTTCAAACAGTGATGGTGAAAAAGGCCAAGGCGTGCACACAATTACGCATGTGTCTCTCTGCCTTCGAGCCAAAGCAACCTGACACGGGTTTATGGGCATAGTGTTACACATCATGCACAGGTATTGTGTTCGTTACAGAAAGTTTCAGTTGTGAAACGGCCTGAGGAAAAAATGAATAACCATGAGCTGACGTTGACCGCATTTGGCCCGCGCACGGTCGTGCGCGGGCCAAATGCGGGCTACGTCTGCCCGATGATCTTTCCCTGTTTGCTGGTTTCCTTGAGCAAGAGCCTTGAAAGGCGACACCACGTGACTTAAAACCGGCGGCTTAATCACCTGTAATATTACAAAGTGCGTTTAGTTGTGCATCGCTTACCAAACCCCACTAGCACACCTTTTGACTTGCAAACCCATTCCTTAAGAAAAATATTAGGTCTGAGACCAGCCTTAAAATGAGTTTGATACCGCAAGCAAAGTGCCAGATCTCGGCCTTCGCGCTTTGAAGGTGGTGTCAGACTTGGTCACCAAGTGCCATGCCAAGCCAAAGCCAACCTGGCACTGTCCGTGAACTGTCAGCGTCGAAAAACGTGTACGCAGTTGTTGCGTAACGCCTTGCTAACTCAGTTGCGAAACTGCCATGACACCTGTGCAACGGCATGTAGCCCCTCTGTGTACATCTATTGAAACAACTGAAACTAGAGGATGTTCAGTTATTAACTCTTTAATTCTCAAACTTAAATGACTTACATCTACTTTTGGAAGTAAAAGAGTTAATAACAGATTCTCGTCAACTGGTTATTTGGCTGTCGATTGCGCTTTATTGTCGCGACTGATGATTCCTGCAAGAATCACCGCGACAAAAACCGCTTTCGGCGGCCAAAGGTAATAAATGTACTTGCCTGTTACAACAACACATCGCCGCAGTCAGCTATCCGCCAACCGTGGTGTATTATCCATCAACTCGACTGTCACGTCCGGTACACAACTCTCCGTTGGATCCATTGCGAATATAAAGTCAGTTTCTGAGATGACAAAGCGCACAGCTGTTTTTTTCCGCTTCGGCCAGACACGGAACAGCAATTTCTCCACTTACACTTTACGGAACCAGTGTTTCCTTGTCGTAAAATTTCAGCTCGAGATCAACTCCAAGCGAACGAACTACAAAAAAACTATTGAACACAAAACATATTTCTGACTATAACAAGATCGATGTCTTGAGCATGAATGACCGAGCTCTGTATGATTGAGCCGAATGCCACTGTCCCAATGCAAAAAAACCTGCACTGCCGCCTTAAAGCTGAGGTGCAATGAGAAAAACCCGCCCAGCGCGTGTTTTAAAAAGACTACAGGACCCAGCTTGGGCCCTGCCCCTAAGTGGGTCAAATCGGTTCGTAACACAGTTGACGGAGTTGGCAACTGCGTATCCCGAGCTTGCAAAACTCTCGGAAAACGACAGACCACTTCCTGTTGCACGGAAATCATCGCGATTAGCAGATCGGACAACAGCAGACGATTCTTTGACACTTTGAAACTGACCGACAGCCACGGATTTTACGCGCTGGGGACTATGATGGCAGAATGCACGGCTGTACATGCTGTAAGTATGACTCCTGACACTTTGTAGTTGTGAACGAATTTTTTCAACACGTACCTCCAGTCCAATATAGGCTAATATAAATAAAGAAGCATTGTGATGTACAACCAATACAGTAAATTGAGAGAGAGAGAGAGAGAGAGAGAGAGAGAGAGAGAGAGAGAGAGATATTATAACAACAAACACAAAACGACAAATAACCCCTCCTTCCTCACCCTTCCTATATCAAATAAAGCTTCAGGCTGTACTGTGTAACTTACGGATAGCTCGGCCTGGTCCATATCCAGTGTGCGTCCAGGCAAGACACAAATGGCCTGCTCTGTCCGTCGGGTGGTCGAGTGTCGTCTGCTACTGTTGATGTCAGTAAAAATATCGCTGGTTTAGATCAGTGATCGCGGTGCGCACTCGCTGCAAACAGGAAGTGGCCTGTCTTTTTCACGGGAGTTTTGCCAGCACGACAAACGCAGTTGAAAACTCAGTCAACTGGGTTGCAAACCGGTTTGCCGAAGTTAGCCGAACGTTCACGAAGACAGGGCCCTCGCTGGGTCCTGCAAAGTTTTTTTAAAACACGTGCGGGGCGGAGTTTTGTGACTGTTTCTCAGCTTTAAAGCTGAGAAACAGTCAAAAAACTCCGCCCCGCCGCGTGTTTTAAAAAAACTTTGCAGGACCCAGCGAGGGCCCTGTCGTGAACGTTCGGCTAACTTCGGCAAACCGGTTTGGAACTCAGTTGACTCAGTTTTCAACTGCGTTTGTCGTGCTGGCAAAACTCCCGTGAAAAAGACAGGCCACTTCCTGTATGCAGCGCGGAGTGGGAACCGCGATCACTGATCTAAACCAGCGATATTTCTACTGACAGCAACAGTAGCAGACGACACTCGACCACCCGACGGACAGAGCAGGCCATTTGTGTCTTGCCTGGACGCACACTGGATATGGACCAGGCCGAGCTATCCGTAAGTTACACAGCACAGCCTGAAGCTTTATTCGATATCGGAAGGGTGAGGAAGGAGGGGTTATTTGTCGTTTTGTGTTTGTTATTATATCTTTTCATCTGGAGTGGCCTACAGCGAAAAAAATTCTCCATACGAAGGGCAGCTACTAAAATTCAGCTCGACCCATGGCCTTGTATCTTTTGGCATCTATGTAAACAGTCGATTCTCTCTCTCTCTCTCTCTCTCTCTCTCTCTCTCTCTCTCTCTCTCTCTCTCTCTCTCTCTCTCTCATCCAATTTACTGTGTTGGTTGTACATCACAATGCTTCTTTATTTATTTATATTAGCCTATATTGGACTGGAGGTACGTGTTGAAAAAATTCGTTCACAACTACAAAGTGTCAGGAGTCATACTTACAGCATGTACAGCCGTACATTCTGCCATCATAGTCCCCAACGCGTAAAATCCGTGGCTGTTGGTCAGTTTCAAAGTGTCACAGAATCGTCTGCTGTTGTCCGATCTGCTAATCGCGATGTTTTCCGTGCAACAGGAAGTGGTCTGTCGTTTTCCGAGAGTTTTGCAAGCTCGGGATAGGCAGTTGCCAACTCCGTCAACTGTGTTACGAACCGATTTGACCCACTTAGGGGCAGGGCCCAAGCTGGGTCCTGTAGAGTCTTTTTAAAACACGCGCTGGGCGGGTTTTTCTCATTGCACCTCAGCTTTAACTGTTTCATTCTAACAATCAAGTGGTCCGCAGTCGAAAATCGTCCGCCAAGCCTTGACAAATTCTAGATGTAAGCAGACACATCGAGCCGAGGGAAACACTGCGTCCCATGTATGAATGCCGGAAGATGGATCGACCGTTTTATCTCAAGGGTTGTGCCTGATTCGCTTGGCGCTGAAGCGCCAAGCAAGCGAATCAGACACAACCTTTGAAATATAACGGTTGACATCCGGCGCTAAGCGAATCTGGCACAACCCTTGAGCTAATCGCGGTGATCCGTTACCGACGTAGCTGGCGGTGTGAGGAAAAGATTTAAGGACGCCTAATCTCATCTGATCGTCTGCGAGATACCCCGGGGTGGAAGGGATTAGCGGGCCACTTTTAGCACCCGAGTACCCACCGCATGCGAGCTGTCGGCTTTAATACAGCCAGGTGTCAATAGCAGGGACCCATGACATGTACAACATGCACACGCAAACCTGCCCAGAAAGACCGCCTGTAGAATACTGAAGACAAGAGAGAGAGAGAGAGAGAGAGAGAGACTAGACAGACAGACAGACAGACAGACAGACAGAGATGAAATAAAACTTTATTTTCTTAGGATAAAGGAATAGGTGCGCAGACCTGTTTTCATTCTAGTCCTTGTTACACACTAAAAAACAAAATTATCGTACACAATATCATAGAGAGGGAGGGAGGGGGAGGGAAAGGGATTGATTGATTGATTGTACATTGCTTAACGTCCCGACAGCAACAAGGCTTTCTCAGGACGTGCCTGCACTGCTTGTGAAAAAAAACAACCAACTAAACAGAACATTGAATGTATGTCGCCAGCCGGTCAAACACATTAAATAAACCTAACACATGGGGCCTAAATAAAGCTAAGACCATTTAGCAACACACATCCAATATCAAGAGCTACAGGCAGTGCAGACAGTAGGGAGAGTTTAAAAAAGGCAAATACAGGTGAATGGACCTCGGGTAGACAGAAACACATGCCCCAGAATAGAGAGAAAACCCCACCCTGTGGGGCTGACCAGGGTGACCCTGGGAACTAAAAAATACCTAACCCCACCCAAGTCCCCCAGGGCAGACCCGGGTGGGGTGGAGGGAAAGGGAAAGAGACAGACAGACAGACAGACAGATTAATAGATGGTTAGGTACAGAGAACTGTTTTCAATCATAATTATCACACACAGAGAGAATCAATCCTCGCGCTGGGACCATACGGCGTTGAGGCGCGTCCCCTGGGTGGTGGATAGGGGGTCCCTCGTGAGAGGGGTGCACCGAATGAAATAAGGTGCCGTGAACCAACATGGTCTAAGGGAAGGTGACCCCGACAGAAAACCCCTGGTCCTCCTAGTAAGGGGGTTGGGCGTGGGGGTAGCTTCCCCACCCTGCAAAAAAGGAAATAGCTACAAAAACGCCGACGAAAAGACTAACAGTAATTCCTTTCCTGGAGGAGGAAGGTTCTTCTACTAGAAGACTTATGACGTCCTGTGGTGAAAGCCGGAAGTCTTCGGAAGCCACAGGACCGAGCCGCCTCTCTCTATCCAGGGATACAACCATGGGCACATGGAACGTCAAGACCATGTACCAGAGCGGCAAGGCCGCCCAGATAGCAGCGGAAATGCAAAAGTACAACCTTTCCCTGCTAGGCATCAGTGAAGCCAGATGGACGCAGTCTGGCCAGAAAAGGCTGTTAAGTGGGGAGATGATTCTGTATTCAGGTCATGAAGAGGAGAATGCCCCCCATACAGAAGGAGTAGCACTCATGCTGTCACCAGTGGCACAGAGAGCGCTGATGGGCTGGGAACCTCTTGGGCCAAGAATTATAACAGCAGCCTTTAGAACCAAGAAAAAGCTCAAGCTGAACGTCATCCAGTGTTATGCGCCCACCAATGACAGTGACGAGGAAGAGAAACAAGAGTTCTACGACCGACTCCAGAGTGCCGTGGACAAATGTGAGGAGCGAGACATCACCATCGTCATGGGCGATTTTAATGCCAAAATAGGGGAGGACAACACCGGATACGAAGAGGTGATGGGGAGACAGGGACTAGGCTCGGAGATGAGTGAGAACGGGGAGAGGTTTGTAGACTTTTGTGCTCTAAACCGACTTGTCATTGGAGGCAGCATCTTCCCACACAGAAGAATACACAAAGCAACTTGGGTCTCACCTGACCATACAACAGAGAACCAAATAGACCATATCTGCATTAGCAAGAAATTTAGAAGATCCCTTCAAGATGTTCGAGTGAGGAGGGGAGCAGATGTCGCCTCAGACCACCATCTGCTTACCTTAAGAATGAAGCTCAAGCTAAAGAAAAGCCGCACAGAGACAACAAGAAGACAGCGCTATAATGTAGGCCTCCTGAGAGAAACTGGAGTTAGAGAAGAGTTCAAACTGGTGCTGTCCAACCGGTTTCAAGCGCTACAGGAGCTAGTAAATGAAGAGGAGGCGGTCACCACAGAACAGCAGTGGAAGGCAGTTAGAGAGGCGCTGAACTCAACCTGCAAAGACACTGTAGGGTTCAGGAAACACCACCACAAGGACTGGCTGTCGGCACAGACCTTGAAGAAGATAGAAGCGAGGAAGCAGAAGAAAGCAGCGGTCAACAACAGTCGCACAAGAGCAGCCAAAGTAAGGGCACAGGGGGAATACTCGGAAGCCAACCGCGAGGTGAAGAGGAGTATCAGGGCAGACAAGAGGGCCTACACAGACAGCCTGGCAGCAGAGGCAGAAAAGGCAGCAGGCAGCGGCAACATGAAACAGCTCTACGACATTACCAGAAGATTGTCGGGTAAGTATGGCCATACAGAAAGACCAGTAAAAGACAAAGAAGGCAAGCCTATTGCAGACAGAGCAGACCAACTCGACAGATGGGCCGAGTATTTTGAAGAGTTACTGAACAGACCTAGCCCACCCGACCCCCCCGACATCCAGCCGGCAGAGACCGACCTACCCATCAGTTGTGACAGACCCAGCCGGGAAGAGATCAGAAAAGCAGTGGCATTTTTGAAGAATGGCAAAGCAGCAGGGCCAGATGGCATCCCAGCGGAGTCTCTGAAAGCAGACCTAGAGACAACAGTTGAGATGCTGTACCCACTGTTTGGAAAGATCTGGGAAGAGGAGGTGATGCCAGCTGACTGGAAGGAGGGGTACCTAATCAAGCTTCCCAAGAAAGGCGACCTCAGCAAGTGTTCCAACTACAGAGGAATCACCTTGCTGTCAGTACCAGGAAAGGTCTTCAACAGGATCATCCTAGAGAGAATGAAGAGCTCCGTTGACCCCCAGCTGAGAGACCAGCAAGCAGGATTCAGGAAGAACCGATCATGTACAGACCAGATCGCCACTCTCCGCATCATCGTGGAACAGTCTCTGGAGTGGAGCTCCCCGCTGTACGTCAACTTTGTGGATTATGAGAAAGCATTTGACAGCGTGGACCGAGAGACTCTGTGGAAACTCCTACGACACTACGGTGTACCCACAAAGCTCGTCCGCCTGATCAAGAGCAGCTATGATGGCATGACATGTCGCGTGATCCACGAAGGGCAGTTCACCAGAGAGCTCCAGGTCAGAACTGGTGTCAGGCAGGGGTGTCTGCTGTCTCCGTTCCTCTTCCTACTGGCCATAGACTGGGTCATGAAGATGACCACAGAGCACAGACGAAGTGGAATACAGTGGACACTGTGGACACAGCTTGACGACCTCGATTTTGCAGACGACTTGGCATTACTGTCCCACACTCATCAACAAATGCAGGACAAGACCACGAGGCTTGCTGACATCTCGTCCCAAGTGGGCCTCACCATTCACAAACAGAAAACAAAGACAATGAGGCTGAACGCAACCAGGGAAGAACCAGTCTTGCTTGCTGGCACCCCGTTGGAGGAGGTGGAGTCCTTCACCTATCTCGGGAGCATCATAGACAAAAAAGGCGGCACTGATGCAGATGTCAGAGCACGAATCGGTAAAGCCAGAGCAGCCTTTCTCCAGTTGAAAAAAGTGTGGAGTTCCAGAGAGCTGTCACAACACACCAAAGTCCGGATTTTCAACTCCAATGTAAAAGCAGTTCTCCTATATGGAGCAGAGACATGGAGATTGACAAAAACCACAGTCAACAGAGTACAGACCTTCATGAACAGTTGCCTTAGAAGAATTTTGAAAATCCACTGGCCAGAGAAGATCAGCAACGTCAGACTCTGGGAGAGAACAGAGCAGATAACAGCAGAGAATGAAATTGGGCGAAGAAGATGGGGATGGATCGGTCACAGTCTGAGAAAGCCAGCTTCCAGTATCACTAGGCAGGCATTGTCATGGAACCCCCAGGGAAAGAGGAAAAGAGGTAGGCCGAGAAACTCCTGGCGTCGAGACCTCCAAGCAGACATCAAGAGACTGGGAACCACCTGGAGTAGAATCGAAGGAGAAGCACAGGACAGGAGTTGCTGGAGGTCTCTCGTCGACGGCCTATACCCGGGTAGGGGTGACAGGCGTAAGTAAGTAAGTAAGAGAATCAATGAATCAATGAAACTTTATTTTACAACGGATAATTGACATCGTCATCGACACAGCCATTTTACAAGCCTACGTTGCTAACAACTACAAGATTATCTACGAATGTTATACATATAAGTAAAACATAATACTTGCAGACAATTGACAACACTGTTCACATGGACAGATATACTCATAGACTCTCAGACAACCCCACTTCCGCCCGCCCCCCACTTACCCCCCCCCCCCCCCCACACACCCCCCCCCCTCCACAAACACACAGAGTTAAGTAGTTCAAATGAAAAGGATAACATGCTTAATTGGGAATAAATTGGACCCAGCATAGAAAGAGAAATATAATACATGTAGTTAAGGCATCCCTACGAGTGATCCACGAAATACTTTTCAGAGACCATTAATTAAAACAGGCTAGCGAGGAGGCGGATTTTACATGGTCGGGAAGCGCATTCCAGATATGTGTCCCTGAGAAGGATAAGCTGGTTTTATATAGATCGATCCTTGGTTTTGGGACTATGAAAAGCTTTCTGATGTTTCCAAGCTTGGACTCAGACTTAAGGAACAAAGTGTAGATGTACTCAGGTGTTTTGCGCTTCCAAACTTTCAACATAAAGATTGCTTTGTTATATTTGAAATGATCTTGAAGAGGCAGGAGCCCTGCTTTTGTGAGCTTTTCTTCTGTGGTTCGGTGTGGATCGGGGCAGATTATTTTGGCAGCCCGTCTGTGTAGGGGGAGAGAGAGAGAGAGACTGTCCTCTTATTTTCCACCTGAACCATTCATAGCTCTGAAACTTACTACAAGAAAAGCTTGGAAGTTCAAGGGTACCGACAGATTCGATTTGCGTCTCTGGGTCTCAATTTTCAATTCTGGCACCAACCTTAAGTATTAGCTCTACACAACCACGAACAATATATTTGATAACAATGACCACCACTTTACACTCTCAAAATATAATCATTACTAGTCTAAACATGTGCTCCCTGCATAACCAGGCCTTTCACGGCCCGATATCTAAAATGGTCCATTTCAACGGTCTTTTATTTCATAAGCTGCCGTGTGGTACAGGTTGAACTGTCACACCTGCTTTGACCGCTAGGCTCGCGTCAGCAAGATTAACCTTCGGCTGTCAGTAGCGGTTTTTGTCGCGATGATTCCTTGCAGGAATCATCGCGACAAAAACCGCTACCGACAGCCAAAGGGTTAATGTAATGCCCGCCGGACGGTGTATTTCTTATCGATGGAATTCTCCGGACTTACCTCAGCAAAAGCACTTCTAACAGACCTGAACCGTCACACGTGCACTGAACGGATTATCCTGATCGCAGGCGGCTCACATGTTAACCCCTTGACAGTTAACTCATTCAGCCCGACGCACGTATTTCCCAAATTTTGGAGGCGTCATCTAACGACTATGTACCTGTTGCAGGAGATGGGTCGACCATGATAATTCAAGGGCAGTGCCAGATTAGCTTGGCGCCGAATTATCATGGTCGACTTATCTCCTGCTGTAGTGCGTCAGGGCTGAATGAGTTAATGGCGATACCGCTCGCCGGAAAAGACGAGCAGTTACGCGTCTTATCCGTCGTGCGCTATCGTCAGAAGCAGTCAAGGGATTAAAGGTGCGTATGTGTGTTAAGCACTACACCGGCGTACGTACGACGAAGGAGATGGATGGAATTCTTATCCCTTCTGCTCGAGGGTAGTACCAGATTAGCTTGGCGCCTACTACTAATGTGTACTACTCTTGAGCAATCAATCTTGATCCATTGAAAGACCACAGGTATCACCCTCGAACAATCTCTCTCAGTCCACTGGCAAGCGCCAAGCTAATCTGGCACTGCCCTCCAACGATCCTTCTTCGTACACTGACTGATTGATAACAAACTAATCAGGCACTACCCTAGGACAATCACTCTGGGTCCCCTCAAAAGTCCCCTGCTAGTGCTAATCAGGCACAGCCCTCGAACAATCAGCACCGACAATCCAATTGGCCAAATCCTGCCCGAGTTGACACTGAAAGTGAGAGAGGCAGGAATCACGCTGACGCGAAACAGTTCTTCCCTTTTGACAGCCAGCGGAGTTGCAATATGCTAATAGCTATTTAAGACGGATAGATCTACACGGACAAGTCTTTAGTTGAGCAAAGGATACGATACACTACTGATGCGAGTCGCGTCGCGTCCAACCAGCAAAGGTAATTACTTCCAATCAAGGACTCGGACGCGCACGAGGAATCCGTGACCTTGGCGTCTTTACCCCTTCCCTACCCGAGGAAAATTTTTTAACACCATCCCAACAGGCACGGGGATGATCGCTGGTAACTGGTCACCTCAACGCCAGTAGTAGTAAATGTGTTATTTACGACTACCCGTCAGCAACCACGCAACGTGTGGGGGCTCATGAATGTATGTGCCTCTTGCTGATACCATGCTCAGTCTTGGACGGTTGTAACTTTTGATAGTTGAGTAAACAAGGATTTAACTCATTCTACCCCAACACCCAAATCCCCAAATTTTGCCCTTGTGTTCTGAAGACTGCATTGGAGTGCAGGACGCAGATCGACCATGATAGTTCAAGGGTGATGCCAGAATAGCTTGGCGCCCATAGGCGCCAAGCTATTCTGGCATCACCCTTGAACTATCATGGTCGATCCATATATTGCTGTGGTGAGTCTGGGGTAGAATGAGTTAAGAAACAAAATGTGCGTCCACCGACAGTGCTAGCTGTCAGATCATCAACGTCATGTGACTCACCCTGTGGTGTCCCCAAGTCGTCTGCTAGTGCTGGCGGCCTCTTGCGAGGACAGAAACGAGTCCTTGCCCAAAGTATCCCCCGAGTGCTGGGTCAGCGTGTAGCTCTGTCCGGCCTCCCCGACCCCCAGCTCCTCCCGCTCCCCCTCCCCTGGGGGGTAGGGGTACATGTGACACAGGTCATTCAGCAGGTGATCCAGATCATTGGCGATGTTAGTCAGCATCTGGAGACAGAGACGTAAATGGCTGAGCATTAACTCTTGGCATCCTGATACACTATTGCTCGCAATAAACTTTGACTGACAGTTCAAGGGTGGTGCCTCCCGGCGTCTATGCATTACTTAACTCATTCTACCCCAACACCGAAATCTCCAAATTTTGCCGTTGTCCTCTGAAGACTGCACTCTAGTGCATGACACAGATCGACCATGATAGTTCAAGGGTGATGCCAGGATAGGCGCCAAGCTATGGCATCACCCTTGAACTATCATGGTCGATCCAGACCTTGCTGTGGTGTATCTGGGGTAGAATGAGTTAAAAGGCACCGGGTATTGTTGCATGGGCAATTGTCTAGTAGTTGTCGTTTGGTTGGAAATGATGTTTTGATCTTTCTTCTTTTTTTTTTTCTTTTTTTTTGGGGAGGGGGGGGGAGGGTGGAGGAGGCGGTGGTGGTGGTGGTGGTGGCGGGGGTGGGGGGGTATATTGCTGGAGGACGTTGGGTAGTGGTGAGTGGGTGGAAGAAGGGCGGTGGAATGGGTCAAGAGTATGCATTTACATATATGCTCGAAAGAAACAAAAAAATATCAGCGGGTCCCACACCGGCTACTCTCTTTGCCTGTCTGCATTTTGCTACTCTAGAGACTAAAACAATAACATTTATGACAGGCTGAAGACGCGAGTTACGACACCAGTCACCGACCTAGACACTTTAACAAAACAGAAAACGGTAGTAGAGGTCCATTATTGTGCTGGCAGTACACACACACACACACACACACACACACACACACACACACACACACGGCACACACACACACACACACACACACTACTGACACACACACACTTCAAAGGTATTCTTGAGAAGTGAAACATCAATAAAAACTTAAAGGTTGTCTGCTTTGTGTTCCCTTAAAACTCTCTTCAAACCACGCGTTTGCCTGTAAAACTACACCGCTCTACACTTGAAAAGTCACTTCAACGTCCCTCTGACCGGCCAATACATATGCATCTCCAAGAGGCATAGATTCTCATGAGCCCCTGCAGCCTGCGGCTGCAGGGGCTCATAAGAATGTATGCCTCTTGGTCTTACTAGTAGATGATTTATGTCTTCAGACGGAGGAAGTCGTCAGGTTAAAGTCTAAAATATTTCAAGACAGACTGAGTTTTTCGAACGTTTTCCGAGGCTTTGAGTGTCGCTCCACAGTAGTAATGCGTGTACGTAAGTAGGCACGCTAATTCAACGATGCTTTCAAGAACGTTGTTCCAGCTCTTAAAATGACATAAAACAGACGCATGGAACTTAAACTTGTAAACCTGTACAGACTGCCTTTAATAGCATGCGCCAAGTGCCACCACACCGAACCGCGGCTCAGACTTTGAAATCGTGTGCCCACACGCTTCCCCGCTAATACCATCGATTAATGACCAGAGGCGTCGAGCTATTCTGCACCATCCTTGAACCATCATGGTCGAATTATCCCATGAACTTGACTCTAATACAATTTTCAGGACACGCTAATCTGGCACAACCGACTAGAACTAACTACATTGGTCGATTTATATTTTTTAAAAAGGTGCCTTGTAAATTGTAATGTATGCATGAGAGAATAACTTGAGCTATTCTGGCACTTCGTACCTGAAACTCTACCTGGATCATTGAAATGAGGGGGGAAAGAAACCCAACCCCAAGACATATGGCGAGGAAACTACAACTTGCCTCAAACCAGTGCTGCTGTTGATAAACATTTGTCATCGCGCTTGACGTGAAAAATGAACACGCACGTTAACTCATTCAACTCCGACACACCACGGCAAGACATGGATCGAGCGTGATAGTTCAAGAGTTGTGCCAGAATAGCTTGGCGCCCATAGTCACACTCGATCTGTTTCCAAAAGTGTAATACAATCTTCAGGGGGCAACTTCAAAATTTGCAGATTTCGGTCCGGGAGCAGAATGCGTTAAGACAAGTTCGTAAAAGATTTGTTTAACCCCTTCGCTGCCGATAAAAAGTGAACAAGATCCAACTGCAAGAGACACAGATCCTCACGACCACCCCGCAACTTCGGGGGCGCGTGAGGATCTATGCCTCTTGCTGAGACCAATGTGTATCCACGCTTCTTCCACGGTTTTGACTTTCGGGCCGTTGAATGAACAAAGATTTCGGCAGAAGCAACAATGTACGTACAGTGGCAGGGCAGGGGTTAACCCTTATCATTCGGAATACACCAGTGTGTGAAATACGTTTGACTAAAATAGTTCAAGGGTAGTGATAGAATAGCTTGGCGCCTCTAGGCGCCAAGCTATTCTGGCACCACCCTTGAACTAAAGCCATTGGTCTACTATGATCAGTAAGTAATATAATGTAGCTTGCATATGGCAGTGTACAAATTTGAAGCTTTAAGCCTCAGTATGATATGGGTTAAGGTACGGGTTCAGTCACACATTCATGACACAGCAAGGCCAGAAGCCAGAAATTCGATGGACGTTTTGTTCCAAACCAAGCATTTCAATACAGGTGCCAGGGCCAGTGAAATCACCCTGTCAACACTGGGACCGTTACTTCGGATCGCTGGAGTTACTGGAATAACACGCTGGTGGTCGCACTGCATGGGAAGAGAAACTGTGCTTGCCAAGTCAAATGTGCAGTATTGTGCTTGCTAAGCGAATCATCCAGTGTTGTATAGCATTTGCAGGTCAAATGATCGAACACAAGAATCTGCCATCGATCGCCTGATAATCGCAAATCCAATCGTGACTCCTGTGGGTATTTGGTTCTTATTCTTTTAGAAATGTTATCATCATTTTTTTTATTTATTTATTTATTTATTTATTTATTTTTTATTTTTATTTTTTTTTTTTTTAATTTTTTTTTTTAATTTTTTTTTTTTTGGGGGGGGGGGGGTGTTTAGAGGCGTGTTTTTGCAAAAAGTAACCAGACATCAAATACAATCCTATTTCATCACCGACTGGTCGCTGAATGACCCACTGCCTCCGTCACCTGACTAACGAAAATCATACCACTGAGCATGAGACATAGATCCTCATGAGCCCCCCGCAGTTTCGGGGCTCATGAGGATCTATGCCTCTTGCAGATTATTGTTACACGTACTTGATTCAGGGACGCATAACCAGACAGATGGAACAGACGTCTATTTAGTAGCAGACAAGCACGAAACGCGGCGACAAACGTCATTTTGTGGCTTACATGGCGATATTATGCGTGTCTGGCACCCGTTTTAAACGAGGTGGCTACGTCAGGCGTAACTGGGTGGCGGGACCGTCCTGCCAGCGCTAGCGGACCATGGACACATTATTTACCAACACATGAATCACAACTGAGAACTAAATCCCTTTACCCTTTAACCCAATCCATGCCAGTGGGAGCAGATCATGTTCCCCGACAGACCCCCTAGCTGTCCAAGCAGCAAAAGTGATTTCAGCAAGAGGTGCAGATCCTCATGAGCCCGCGCAACTGCGCGGGCTCATGAGGATCTGCACCTCTTGCAATTTGGGTGGCGTTAATCTTTTCTCGGCAGTGAACGACGAAAACTTTTTTTTTTTTTCATATCCCATACCCGCTACCTAGGGTAAGCCAAAATGCAGGTGGTGTATGACATTGTTAACAAGTACAAAGAAATAGGAAAAAAAAAAAAAAAAGAAGAGAAAAGTGGTCGCGTCGAATCAGCACATTTTCGACTTCGGTCAGCGACCGTAGGGGCTCAACTAATTTTTGGCAGCGTACATGACAAAGTGCAAAACGATATGACAGGGTTAACACTGTGGGCCTAATCAGTCCCACAGCACGAAATTCCTAGAGCTATGGGTTGTTTTCTGAGCACTAGGGTGCAATTCAGGAGGAAGATCGACCACGATAATTCATGGGTAGTGTCAGAAAAGTCAACAGTTCATTAATAAAATCGACCATGATAGTTCAAGGGGGGCGTCAGAAAAATCACAGTTCGACCATGATAGTTCAAGGGTGGTGCCAGGATAGCTTGGTGCCTGGAGGCGCCAAGTTATCCCGGCACCACCCTTGAACTATCATGGTCAAACCATATTTTGAACTTTATACTTGACAGGGCGGAATGGGTTAAATTATACGCCGGACAGAAAACTTAACTAGAAAACAAACACATTCGGCTGAGGTGTAACTATCTCAACTACTCCGCATAACGCCAAGTGCCGATTGAGACGGTTCGACAATGACATAGTGCCTGATTAGTTTGATGCCTAGAGGCAATGGGACAGCTCGGCAATGATAGCTCAAGGGTAATGATGTCTGATAAACGTAGTGTCTACAACTGTCAAACTGCGAGAGAAAGATCGAACACTAAAACAGTAGTTGAAAAGCTGAACTTGAAGGTACTGCCGTCTAGCTGACTCGACCCGAGTGTCAACTGACTTCGGGGGTGGGGGAGGAGGGTACTCTGATAGCTTAACGGTCACACTGTTCATCTCTCTCGATTCGCTACCGCTGATTAGCGGTAGCGAATCGTGCTAGACAACCAGTGTGCTTAACGGTAGTGCTTATTTAGCGCCTGCACCATACTAATCAACAGCGATTTCAAGTTGAACGGCAAAAACTAAAGTCTCCGTGTCTCTGTCCCTCCGTGTCTACTGATGTGTCTATTAGACAAGGCAGAACACAGACACGGTGCAGCATAGAGCGGATCCCAAAATAAACTTTATACCGAAAAGCTCCAGGCTGATCACGAACTACTGCGGGGCCGGAGTTATCAAGCACATCAAGCTGTCGAACCGTTTACCCAAGCCGTGGCTGGACTGACGTGAAATTAGCACAGCTTAGCCGACTAGACCTGATCTGCCACCGTCAGCAGATTTGTGGACTGGCTCAAGTCAATCTCAACAAAGCTGGTGACATTTTTGTGGCTAGTGATTAGTTGAACGTTACATGTTTGCATACCGACGAAGACTGCAAAAAAAAACTGTAGTGTTTCCGATGACTCGAATGAAGTTGCTTTTCTTTTGCTCGTCAGTATGATAAGATTATGTGCTGGTGAGGTCTATCGTGGTATGCAAAAGGTGAGGAACTGAAATGGTTACATAAAAGGAAACAATGACTGAGTGAAGAAATGGATGAACAAATGATTGTCATTCGTTCAGCTACCTATTCGTTCATCAGTTAGTTGATCGGACGGACAAACAAGCAAACAACAGACTGATGGATGGATGGATGGATGGATGGACGGACGGACGGACGGACGGACGGACGGACGGATGGATGGATGGATGGATGGATGGATGGATGGATGGATGGATGGATGGATGCCGGGGTACGAATGGATGGACGGGACGGATGATGAACGCATAAAACGAATCAAAGCAGTCGATCATCAGCGAGCTTTTCACACACTGAATCCTAAACTCAGAGCTGTGTGGATTGTCTGACGAATGACTTAGATTGACTGACAGACAGATAGACAACCGCGTGTTTGATCGGCGTCCGGACTGCGCGTCAGTAAGTGATTGTACTCAGGCCAACGGACGGACAGAACATTCGATGGAGGAAAGGACTTACCCTTACCTACGTATACAGTTTCAACTTGAAAACGTGAAGAACCCTTCATGAAAGGCAGCTGACCCTAAGGCGTCTAGGCCATATCCCAAGCGGGCTGTGATCAAAAACCAGACGGTACGTAAGGACTCTTCACTTAACTCATTCTACCCCAACACCGAAATCCCCAAATGTTGCCGTTGTCCTCTGAAGACTGCAGTGCAGTGCAGGACACAGATCGACCATGACAGTTCAAGGGTGATGCCAGAATAGCTTGGCGCCCATAGGCGCCAAGCTATTCTGGCATCACCCTTGAACTATCATGGTCGATCCTTATCTTGCTGTGGTGTGTCTGGGGTAGAATGAGTTAATCACCTGAGGGCCGTCGGATGATGAATCGCTTTATAAGCAATACTGTGCTTAAAGCACCAAGCCCTATGCACTATGCGGCAGTCTATTCATAAGAACTTGTATGCGCGACGCGCGGGAGACAGACCGACCGTGATAGTTCAAGGTGCCAAGCTAATCAGGCACTACCCTTGAACTATCAGGGTCGGTTCGTCGCGCGTCGTTGGCGATGGGGATGTAAGAAAAAATAACGCGTAATCACCTGCAGTATGCTATCAAACGTAGCCATCTGGATTGGCCTCGCGTCGGTCCTTGAGGAGAAGAAGTTGCGAGGATCGGACCGCTGATAAGATGACCCATATAGACCCTCCCGATAGTCAGCGTCACGCAGGTCACTCACTCACTCAGTGCTGTTTAGCTTTCGATAAACGTTTGCCCATTCGGGTGGTCACTTGTACGGGTAACATTGCAACACCAGGGGGACGCTGACACTCATGGAGCCGGAAGGTTAGACCTACAGCTAACTGTATCCAGAGGTATAGGCAACTGTATATCTTTTTGTATCCAGTAGCATGAAAAGGCAACGCACATGCAAATTGCATCACTGAGCAGGCATACTTCCCCAGCTGTACCTCTTTGCGTATTCAGAGACTGTCCGCTTTTGTGGTAGACGGGTGTCTTATATTAGGCATCGTTTCATTTTAAATGTATTAGGCACCGTTTCACTTTAAAGTCATTGTCGGCGTTCCACTCAACACAGTAGGTAACTCTGTCAAACAAGCGGCGGCCACTTCATCGAAAGACATCTCTGCGGTAGGAACTCTGTAATCGAAATCCGCAGGCTTGTCGCTTACACAACAGCCGTATCCAGATGTTTAACTAGGAGTTTGATGCAAATGCTTACCACGGTTACTCGTTTTGATACGTGGCAATACTGTAATCATAAACACATGCAATCCAGCACTTATTATGCGGCGCAACCGTTTCCTCACGTAATCCACAGCTTACAATCCATGCCAAGAGTCAAGCAGGCAAAACCACACCTGTGTAGTACAAAACCGAAGTCCTGCCTTAATGCAGTAAAGTAATTTAATAGGGTCGCAACTGAGATCTGCACTATATTTAGACGCGTAACTTGACGTATGGCAGCAAGACGTTGATCCGGCCGGACTAACCCTTTGGTTGTCACCGTCAGCGGTTTTTGTCAATCCGTTGATTCCTGCAAGAAATCACCTCGACAAAAACCGCAACCGGCAGCAAAAGGATTAAGAGTCGGTGCAACACGACTAATGGGACTAATTTACATGCCCCAGTCTTGCACAAAGCGGGCTGCATGGACGCATGTGAATCTATGCCTCTTGAACGTGGCGGCGGCTGCAAGGGCTGACCCCCGTGAGAATCTATGGTCACCAATGCAGCAAGATGCCTGGACTCATGAGCATCTATGCCTCTCAGTTGTACTCAACTTGCAAACAACACTGACGAGACGCGGGACACCGAGGACTGACAATCACAACACGCTGTATAGTCTATAGCAAAATCTGGCGACTCACAATAACTATAATCGTCCAAGCAACCCTCTCTCGACAGCCAGCCGCGCACACCGGCCGTCAGCGGTCCTGGCAGAAAAAAAACGCCCTCGGGCCGATGTCAGTCTTAGCTGGCCCGCGCACGGCTGTGCGCGGGCCAACTAAGCCCTACATCAGCCCGAGGGCGTTCTGCTCGCGGGGCTGTTGGGTTTGTTGATCGTATATTTCGATCAGTTTCAACGCTTACTGGCTCAAAACTGGCAGTCAAAATAGTACAGAAGCCACACAGATGCAGTCCCCTATAATGGGACATTACCGAAGTCCTCAACTGGAGTACCGTAAGCAGATAATTATGTCGAGTATGGGGTGAGTGGCCGCGGGCTTCGGTAATGGCGTTGTGAGGTAGAGGGAGGGAGGAGGAGAAGAGGGGGGGGGGGGTTTGAGGTGGGGGGAGGGGGTGGGAAGCCGGAGAGGGGTCCGTCCGGCCTTTGGGAACACACGCAAAATGCAGCAGGTGTACTAAACCCACCAGTGAATGTATGAATCTTCTATTCCCAAAGCCAACAACAGGAAACAGATCTGTTCAAGCAAGTTCAAGGGTACTCCAGTACTGAAGTAAGCACTGCCCTTGAGGTATAATTCTCAATTTGACCTCTCCAGTAATCTGCACGAAATGGTTAGTGGCACCAAGACGAATCTATCTATGCCTTTGTGTGTCGGTAGCGGTTTTTTGTCAGGAATCATCGCGACAAAAACCGCCACCGACAAGCCGAACGGGTTAAAACATCTGCGTTAATGATTTGCCTTCTGCACTGAAAGAGTTAATGTGTGTTTCCTAACAGTCGCCGCCGTACACTGTCTGATAAGTATCACAGGTACAGACAAGAAAAATTGTCTACCTGTCTTGATGATAAACATCGGGCGTCCATTCCGGGATGAAAAGTATTGCAAATGACAATTCAGCGTGACAGAGCTGTTTGTCTGGGAATTGCCGGAATCACATACACGGAAGGCCGCTTTAGTGAAGCCGAACAAACCTCAGTGTAGCAAACAATTTAAAAAGCTCTCCGGTCTGTGATATATGAACGATCACAGACCTCTCCGAGAAACTGAAGTATCGAAGCCTTGTCCGTCAAAGATTCCAAAAACATTGTGACACTACTGTGTGCTGGTCAGTCTAAGATTTTGAACCTTACTGCCTGCAGTCGAAAGGTCCAAAAGTGCAAAAACAAGCACGGGTGGTTACTAAAAATGACTAAACAGACCGCTTGTCGCAAAATAAAGGTAACTGGAAGTATATACTCCCCATGTCCTCGACTATATAAGCCTGCTTGAGTACGCGAAGGTCATCATGAAACAATACCACCAACTGGCATACTTAGCATAATATTACAATCCTGAGGCTGATTTTTTAAAAAATCTGCTTATTGTCCTATGAAGGCTACACTACATATTAGGAGATAGATCAACTGTTTTTGAACTCAGTTCACAAGGGTGGTGCCAGAATAGCTTGGCGCCTCAGGCGCCAAGCTATTCTGGCACCACCCTTGAACTGTCATGGTCAAATTAATCTCAAGAAGAAGTGTATCAGGATGAAAAGAGTTAAAACAGCGTACGGCTATTGAAAACTACACAGCTAGATGGAGAATAAACCGAGATTTCTGGCACAAGCACCGGTGCGCCGTGTTTCAATTTTAAAATAGCTACTGCTATGAGTTTGAATTTGTTCCAGCAGCGGACTCTATCGTCTGATTTAGATAAACCTGCCGGTTACTGTCAAGATGACCTGAGCGCACTCTAAAACTGAAACACAAGTTTTTCTTCTTGAACCAGACATGCGTAAGCTTACAGAGCTTCCAACACTGACTCGAATGAATCCTGCCGACGACGCGTCTTGCCGCATACAATCACTGAAGACGGATGAAGATGAGGGTCCCTGTCATAATGAACTAATTCGAGAAATGCCGCATCCGGACACGCGGCATGTCTCTAATGCCGGTGTTAACATGCATCACTGCTACATTTATGAGCAGAGAGCATGACATGGGAATGTCCGAATGCATTCAAGGACGTAGGTGGTGTCAGGAAACATAAATTATACCACCGACATGAGCTAGTCCAGGCTCACTGACTGCCCTGTCAACCCGTTACACAATAATTATAGTACACTCTTGAGCAAAAAAATCCTTGTCAGTCTTCGGTATCCGTGTTGCACTGCCAAGCCGTTCCGCAACCAGCGTTTACACATAGCCGCTGTTCAGTCTACACGAGTTTATTTTAATAAGCTTGTGTCTAAGCTGAAATTCACGAGTCGTACACTGACCTATCTTGCACCAGTTCACACTGACACAAATCAGCTTATAATGGCGTCTACTTCTACACAATCTTACACCGACTATTAAACCACAGTCCAGCCAGCCGGCACTCCAGTGACGACCCAATGCGCAAAAGGTCATCGGGCCGACATCGGTCGCCGTTGGCCCGCGCACGACTGTGCGCGGGCCAACAGCGGCTGCGTCGGCCCGTTGGCCTTTTGTGCATTGGGGAAAACCTAATCTGGGCGCAATCTCTCGGCCAAGCCCCTCCAGCAGCAAAGAGGCATAGCCGGATTTTTGTGAGCTCATGAGAATCTATGCCTTTTGCCGTAAGAGACTGGACGGTCCGAAAGGCATAGATTCTCAAGAGCACCTGCAGCCGCTAGGACTGGCAGAGACTGGTCCCCACTGACACGTTTTAACTCAATCAATGCGCCCCATATAAACAGCTGCGAAAGTATTCGTATAGCGTTGCCGCCTTGAACTATGATGAGTTTACACTGACCGAAATCATACAAGGTTTAACATTTTCGAGTCGTAAATGGCAGAAAGCCGCGTATCCGTATACGGAACGTCTCGAAAGAGTTAAATTCTCTGCTAAATTCCTCAAAGTGCGAGATATGTAGACTGATTCTCATGAACCCCTCCCCCCCTGCGTGTGCAGGGACTCGTGCGAATGTATACCACATGTTGTCCGGTCCGAAAACACGGAATAATTGTTTTGGGTTTTAACAGTGCCAGGTGATGCAGATTGTGTTTCTACAGTCTTCGTTAACACAACAAAAAAAAAAAAAAAAAAATCCCACAACTTTTGCTCTCCCAAAAACATGGATTCAAAGTGGTGTCAGAAAGCGGCATAGATCATGAGCCCTTGTGAATGCGAGGGCTCATGAGGATTTATGTCTCCTGCAGTTGGACTGTGTTTATCTCTTCCCGGCAGTGATGGGGTTAACACAGAGTACACTTGTGGGTATGTACAATATATTAAGGGTCATTGCATCCTACCCCTTGACCCAGGTCGCCAACTCGTCACGACGCCGCTCGCCCGCCACACGACCAGTCTAGCTTACTGACATTCGCTAATCCCCTGTCTAAATCCGGCGTGGTGGCGAGAGGAGGAATTCCCTCGTGTTACTCCAGGGTCACATACAGGTGTTGTGTCAGTTTCGTCTGCTGTCACAGACGGCGCTTAAAGTGGCAAGACTTTGATCCTGCAGAGAAAAAAGTAAACACGATCCAACTGCACGAGACATAGAACGTCATACGCCCCCCCCCCCCCTTATCCCGTAGTTGCGAGGGCTCATGAGGATCTATGCGTCTTGCTGTCACCACTTCTTTGTATCCATGTTTCAATGACGGCTGGAGATATTTGACGTTGACTTCACAACGATTTCAAAAACACAGTCTGCGTCCACTGGCAATGAAGGGGTTAATGTGACTATCACTTCCAGTGTGCCACAGCTCGAGAGCAGTGCTATAGGTTTTAACCCTTTTGCCCAGAGAGTGGTCGCGGATTGTATTTATTATATTTCTGTTAACCCTTGGGATGTCGGTAGCGGTTTTTGTCGCGATGATTACTGCGGGAATCATCGCGACAAACCCCGCTACCGACAGCCAAAGGGTTAATATTATTCTCTGCAACGCCAAAGAGCCCCAGCCGTGTAAGGAACATGGCTTTACAAAGTGGCGTCAGCAAAAGGCATAGATCCTCATGAGCCCAGCAACAGCGGGGGCTCATGAGGATATATGTCTCTTGCAGCTGGTTCGTGTTGAGATTTTCTCGGCAGAAAAGGGGTAAAATCAACCATAACTAGCCAATGGTCACGCGAAACACACTGTGACATTTGGTACATTCCGATGTCTAGCTAAACTCCATGTTACCAAGTTTGTCACATTATAATATAATTTATATAAGGTTAAAACAAATGTGTATCTTACAACTCGGACCGTTCAGGGTCCATCACTATAGATAAATGGTGACCACACATTTAAAACACTTCTGAAATAAAAAATGAAAAAAAAATAAAAAATGAAAATTAACAAAACTAAAAAGGCCTTTCACTAAATCTCCACTAATTATGAACCATACAATCGTAGAAAACCTATCGCGGACACACTTTCAAGCATGCACAAACGTGTACAGTCTGGCACACAGTAAAACATGTATTATTGAGTAATGCAGGCACGTACACTACATCTCAACGGTTACACGCTCACATCCTGACTGTGACAGTTCTGTCAGGGGTCAAACACACAACTGAAGGTGGGAGAAAAAAAAAACACAAACGTTTCCGCACAGGCTGAAGGAATCGCTGACTAAGTCAGTCTGATGGCAAGTCGGTGAAAGGTACTGCATGTTACATGCTACAACTTAGTCACCGTAACGGACAGAAGCCGAGACAAGGAAAAACTGACGTGTAGCACAAGTTGTCTTCTCCGCTGTATGTCACAAGCTAAGCCTAGATAGTCGGTTTTTTGTGTTTTTTTTTTTTTCCTTCTGAGGAGAAGTGATGTAAATTAACAGGACCGAAATTAGCTAACAAGAGGCATAGATTCTCTTGAGTTCCTGCGAAGCAGGGTCTCATGAGAATCTATGCCTCTTGTGTTTAAAAGAGCCCAGTTGAGGTACCTCCTTCGTATGACAATGTCACCTAGGCTGTCCTCTTACCATGCTCGGCTGCAGCTGAAAGTCCCAGCGAGTGCCTCCGTCTGAGAAACGCACACGTAACGCAGTCAAAAGCAAGAGACGTACAGATCAAGGCATACATTCACATGAGCCCCAACACCAGCCGGCTAAAGCTTGCGAAGGACCTACGGCTCCTCATGAAAATTGGATGTCGTTTGCCGCCGCGCGACTGATTGTCAACCGTCAGGTTGTTTCCATTGTCGCTTCCGAACAACCACGTAAACTGCTGAAGAATTTTACGGTAAGCGAGAAGGCGAGGGGGAGAGAGGCAGTCCGCTATTAAATAGCAGGCAAGACCACGGCATCTACAAGGGACACCCATTCACATCGCAAGACGAGAAACACGTTCTCGCTAGGCCTGCAAACTGGAGGGTCCTACGAAGACATGACAATAGGACGCAAAAGTCTATCACAATGAAATTATCGCTTTCACACAAATGGACTTGCTATGTTTTGCCTGCACATGGCAGACTAGTCCTATGTCAAATCTTGACTGCATGATATATTAGATAATGTTTATTTCAACCTCAGATGGAGTAAGCCGAAGGCAACACAGTGGAGAGCCGCGACAGAAAGGCAGTGGGAAGAGGAGGTGGGGTGTGAGGGGGGGGGGGTAAGCGGCGGGAGGGGGTTTGTGTTTGGGGACACGGCTGACATGGCATTAAGTTGCTCATACAGACTGTTGGATTTTTATACACTCGCAATGTAGTCAGCATGCAGTGACCGTGTCTAGAAGTCGCGCACTTTTATTTGATTTTCGTCTTGCAACCGACAAGGAAAAGGCGAGCTGCGAACGCCCCGGCATGGCATAATCCACTTCCACCACGACACAGTCCCTCATTAACCCTTTTAGCCCCGGATCCCTACAGTAGAAGATGGCTTGACCATGATAATTCAAAGGTAGTGCCAGATAAGCTTGGCGCCTTCTGGCGCCAAGTTGAGCTAATCTGGCACTACCCTTGAATTGTCATGGTCAAGCCATCTCTGCAAATGGTACATCGGCAACACCTCCAACATTTGAGCAATGGGACCTTAGGGCTAAAAGGGTTAAGCCCAGCTATATGCAAGAAACATAGATCCACATAACCCCGCAAGGACTCCAGAAAAGTGAAGTTACGCCTTAGCCTGATGGACAGACATCCGCTCAAATAAATCACGTGCCCTGTGAAGGCAAAAGACAGTAAGTACGTTTTTGTGAAAAGCAAGATTTTTTATTGTAAGTGTAGGTGTTAAGCGCACGACAGGAGTAATGTTGACAAGAGAGATACATGTACTTCCAGCGGCGACTTGATAGCGTTAATGCCATTTACGCAACGACTGGCACGCCTGAGCCAGCGAGGCTTCAAGGGGCATTTGTGACCTGCTCCCACAAAAGGTAAGATAAGTTGTTTTTGGAGGGTACTAAGATATGCATATCATTGGAAAGAAGAGAGAAAAAAACTTTCCATTTATACCAAAATTAAGTATGTGGGATGAAAAATGAAAGAGTTATTGAAGTTTGAAGTTCTGAAGTGATACGGCGGACATTTTGAGAAAAACGAGCTCAACGTTTTCTGTCAGTTTTTGCGCATTTTTCCCTAGCAACCAAAGTCAGTTATGCACATATTGTACTAAAACTTCAACAGGACACTTATAGCAATGCTTCAATACTGGAAAGATTTAATATCCACCAAATTTGTGTAGAAATCAACATTTTCAATTGGGCATCGTACAGTTGGAATGTCAAAATATGCTCACTACACTGCGTTCTTCAGGATCACGGCCTGTGAGTTCTGAAAGTATAATTTCAAAAAAATATATCTGCCATCAGAAAGCAGTTTCTATCAGCTCCCATGCTCAGCAGGTCTCAGCAGAAAAAAAGCAGCATTGAAAATCATTATGTAAACAAAGACAGATCAGAAGGAACTGAGTGACCTCGCATAGTCGCGAGGTCAATCACTCCCTTCTGACCTGTCTTTCCTTTGGTTAACAAAGGCAATCCAAAAGGGTTAACGCTGCCTGCGCAACAGTTAACCCTTTTGCTGTCGGTAGCGGTTGTCGCGACTGATTCCTGCCGGAATCATCGCGACAACAACCGACTGAGCGAGCGGCGCTATGCAGTATGGGGACGTTAACCTTTCTGCTACAGCCGAGTGAAGACGACGATATGGCGGGCACCAGTGCCATGATCACACTATCATGTTAAAGTAAATCCTAGGATTCTGATATATCACCTTTAACCCCTTCATTGCCGTGAAAAGGCGAACAGCGCCCAACTGCAAGAGACACAGATCCTCATGAGCCCCCGCACCGCTGACATCATTTTGTATCCATGTTTCTTGGACGAATTAACTGGGTTCTTCAGCGTTGAATTAATAAACACAGTCTGCGACTACTAGTAAAGGGAAGTGATTATACTGGACCTTGTGTCAAGCCTGGCTATGAAGTAAGTTAAACCTGGGCACATTATGTCACCACAGTATCTTCATAATGTTACGAGAGGACATAAACTATTGACCTACCTTGTGTAACTGTTACAGAAAACTAGGTTTGACAACAGCAAACTCTTTCAGCAATGACATGCCATAACATGTTGCGGATCGAACATGATAGTCGAAAGGTCGTGCCAGACGGCTACTTTCCACCGACTTGCACGACACAAAAAAAAAACAAAAGAAACATACGATAGTGTTTTTTCCCCCCTGAAATCGGGAGCCTTTGGTCACGACAATGAAGAACTTCAAAAATCTGCAAAAACACTTTATGGTATGGACGACTACAATTTAACTTATTCTACCCCACACCGAAATACCCAAATTTTGGCGTTATTCTCCTAAGACTGCATTGCAGTGCAGGCACAGATCGACCATGATAGTTCAAATGTGATGCAGAATAGCTTGGCGCCATAGCGCAAGCTATTCTGCATCACCTTGAACATCATGGTCGATCCTTATCTTGTCGTAGTGTGTCTGGGGTAGAATGAGTTAAATCAAGCACAGGTTCAGATTGCTTGACATTGCCTGCCACGCAGCTGAGTTACTCCAGGACGATAAACGTTGAACTTGTCTATGTAGAATGCATACATCAGAACTCGCTTTAAGAAGGTTACGCGCAAAAGGTGGATTTAAAGCAGCTTTTCTCAAGAGAAAGTCTTGAATGGCAAAAAGTGCCACGTGTCATGAAAGACCATCATTTCGGTAGCTACAGCCATCTAAATGATGGTCTTTCATGACAGGTGCTCTCTGATAAGGGCGGTTGCTCAAAACAGGTTCTGCTGTCGTATATTGAATAATATGTTTATATCAATGATCCCTGACACCCTTCCGCAGTAATATCTGAGGTTTTTAGTGCCTCTCGTCTCTGTCTGTTGTAACCCCACCCGGGTCTGCCCTGGGGGACTTGGGTGGGGTTAGGTATTTTTTAGTTCCCAGGGTCACCCTGGTCAGCCCCACAGGGTGGGTTTTTCTCTCTATTCTGGGGCATGTGTTTCTGTCTACCCTTTGTCCATTCACCTGTATTTGCCTTTTTAAAACTCTCCCTACTGTCTGCACTGCCTGTAGCTCTTGATATTGGATGTGTTGCTAAATGGTCTTAGCTTTATTTAGGCCCCATGTGTTAGGTTTATTTAATGTATCTGACCGGCTGGCGACATACATTCAATGTTCTGTTTATTTTTTTTTCACAAGCAGTGCAGGCACGTCCTGAGAAAGCCTTGTTGCTGTCGGGACTTTAAGCAATGTACAATCAATCAATCAATCTGTCTGTTGTAACATTATTAGGCAACCGAGAGCTCGTCGAGAGTTGAGTCAGTCTGCCGACGATCCTTCCCGAGCGATGCGACAAGAATGCCCGTGAAGAGGGGAATCAAAGACAACGAGTTACCGCAGACGACACGCCAAACGGCGGGGTTACGCCAGCTATTATTCTAACCAGAGGTCCAGAAACAACCCCTTTCCATGTGCGAGAAACACAGATTCTCATGCGCCACTGTAACTTTCAACTGAACAGTCGGAGTCTCCCATCTGCGCCGGGAGGCATAGAGATAAATTTTTATGAAACCCTGCCTCTTCATGAGCTCATGAATCTATGCCTCAGTGAACGGTCCTGAGCTGAACCAACCAAGTCCATTTCCATTCGCAACATCGAAGGATTCACACGAGCCCATCTGCAGGGGCTCATGCGAATTCATGTCTCTTGGTGTTTGCTAGTGCCTGACCACAGGAGCCAGTTGCGTTCCTGAGTGAGCTTAGCCTTGGTCCTGCGCCAGCCACCTTGCTTATTGGCTGGCGCAGGACTAAGCTCACTCATGCAACTGACACCAAGACCTCATTCTTACTACCTTCTTAGCTGGGCTCGGCATTGCTTTTCTAAACCTTTGTTGCAGCCTCGCTCGCACGGCGGAGTCAAAAGTCATCCGTGTTTTTATTTTTTTATTTTTTTATTTTTTTTAACCGGCAAGCCTGGGACAGAAAGACAAAGTTCACAATTGTGACTCCTGGTAGCGCCGTCTGGGTCACGGCTCTCTCACTTCCTGCGCCATCTACTGGTGAAACAGATCGACCGTGCAGGCGGGCAAACTGTGACTATCAGAGGTACCAGGCGGCAAGACACGAAGTTTTTCCCTTGGCTCCATCTTTCGTGTTAAGGCAGACAATTAACCCCGTCACCAGCAGCGGACGAAGATCATATTTCTGACATCTTTGTTCAACTCAACGCCAAAGATGCCCAGCCGTCAAAAAAGCAAATGGACACCCCAAGTGGTTTCAGCAAGAGGCATAGCTCCTCATGAGCCCCCGCGACTGCGGGGGCTCATGAGGATCTATGTCTCTCGCAGTTGGATCGTGTTCATTTTTGAACTGTTTAACAAATTATTGTGCACCTTCCGAGTCTAGGCGTGAAAGGGACGTCGCCTCTTCCCTTGAAGCTCGCAAGGTAAAGTTAACTCCCTTGCACAGGCAGCCACCGGCGTTGTAAACAGTCCCGGTGACCGCACGCTCAAAGGGGTTACAGGATCTCCTGTAAAACGTTATTTGTTATAAAGTCACGGCGCCCCATCAACGCTGCACAGATGTTTGCTTTAACATTTCCTGTGCATCAAAGCCCACGACTGAGAGAAAGAAAACAATGAAATGAGCAAAGAGTGTGTCATTGACCGCTCAGATGTTGTTAGGCAACAAATAAATAACTTAAGAAAACTAAATAAATAAATACATAAAAATAATAAATAAATATCAATTAACCCTTGGGCTGTCAGCTCTTTTGTCGCGATGATTCCCGCAACAAAAAAACAAAAACAAAGAAAAACCAACTACAGACAGCCAAAGGGTTAAATGTTCAGCTCACAGACGATCGATTTTAAACAATGAATCACACTTACAAGGTAAAGTACAACACAGTCAAAGTAAATGTCCAGAAATACATTTACAATATTCTGTACTGCACTCGTCCTCTATAAGCGTGTTTTTTTTTTTTTTGTTTTGTTTGGTTGTTTGTTTGTTTGTTTTGTTGGGCATTTCTTTGCATTTTAAAAGTTTGTCACTAAGTCACCTGTCAGCTGCCTCTATTTTTTTGTTCTAATTTTCTAACTTGTTGGGACTATCTGTTATTCTCATCGGCGAAGCGTGCAACTTGGCTGGCCACTGTGCCGTTCTTGTCTGTTCTGAGTCGGATGCTGATTAAAGCGAACTGACATTAAACTTCAAATTAAATAAGTGGCAACGCCAACGATGAGATAATCTACGTCACTTCCGTTCCGAAGACAACCGGTTGACTCGACTCGAAAGAAAACCCCACGTCGCATTAAAGCCTTAAAAATACCTCAAGAAATTTGGCAGTTCAATTAGGCGACAGATCGATCATAACAGTACATGGGTGGTGCCAGAATAGCTTGGCGCCTAGAGGCGCCAAGCTATTCTGGCATCACCCTTGAACTATCATTGGTCAATTTTTTTGTGATTCCTTTTGTGGTGTGTGAGGCCTAACTGGGGTTTTGCGCCACCTCTCACTGACTCAGGCAAGTTCACATAGTTTAAGCCTAGTTCATGACCGTTTCATGAACAACTGCTTGACAGAGTCCCCGCGTCAGCTACAGAAAAATTAGTAGGCTTACACGATTTTGACCCCAACGAGAAGACAAAGTCCGAACGTCAACTACTTTTGCAATCGACAAAAGAACAAAGCCGAGTTAGACTGACTTGTGAAATCGTCTATCAGCACGTTGCAGACTTTGCACAGTGCAGTGTTTCCCACAAGTGCCTGGTCTGAAATGTACTGAAAGTACATCGCAGGTAGCACAGCTGTCGGCAGATACATTCGTGCACGTACGCCAGGGCCACAATTACCAGTTTGTCTCAATTTACCAGTGAATCTCGTCTCTTTAAAAGTACCATTACGCGTAAATTTAAATACAAATTTCACCTATATTTGTGTCTGTTATGCCTTGTCGACGTATCTAATTAATTTCTGTCAGTTTGAACAGGCAACAAAAGCACACGCGTAATCACACTTATTTATTCTTTGCAGCCGTTAACATGTCTGTCAATCTATTTTTTGATGTTTCTCGTGCTTATAGCGTTGTATTAACAGAACAGTGTGGAGTCATTGTCAGGTTACTTGATATCAAATCGACGTGCGCTGAATTGAACTGGATTGTCCTGTGTCTAAATGAACCATAGCTAGACCAGTGTGTGTCGTTTCGTAACCATCTGTTACAGAAGTGTATCTTTGGACAGTTATGGCGGTAGTGGGCCTTTAAATAATTTGAACTTTCGCGTAACGTCAAGTTTCCACGGCACATGACCGCAGGTTTCACCTGCTGCTGGCAGTTGACATCAGTTGACCCGGCCACTCGAAGCCATAAAAACTCCGCCTGTTCAATGCAATGACAAATACAATGGAGCCTGTCTAGGCGGCGATCTGTAAAAGTCCCCCGTCTAAAAGTGCTACATCGGAATTTTCGGCCGTCCGGTCTTCGTTATATTAACCCATTTAACCGCACGGCAGCATTTCCAAAAAGTGTTGGGATGTCAGCAAACGACCGTGTAGCAGTTGCAGGAGATGGATCGACCATGATAATTCAAGGATAGTGCCAGATTAGCTTGGCGCCCTTGACTTATCATGGTCGATCCATCTCCTGCTCTTGGGGATAAATGGGTTAAAGAGATCACTTTGTGCAAGGTCTACGCATTGCTACAGAGAAACAACTGTGTTATGTTTCGAGGGGAAATTTGGGTTGCCTACTCGGGGAAGGTGCTACATCGCCACAGAGGCTGCGCAGGCCGGCCGACCCACCCTGAGGTTAGGTGGCCAGTCAACTTGTCCGCATGCGTAAGGATATCGTCTGATACGAGGAAAATTCCAACGATGAAAGAAACACCCTTAGAAAAGACTCGTTTCTAAGCGTGCTTCTTTCTTCGTTGACTGTGTTGTAATTGTCTTTTCAAAGCGTGTTTCTTTCTTCGTTAACTGTGTTGTCATTGTCTTTTCAAAGCGTGTTTCTTTCTTCTATGGGATGTTCTCTGCACTGTGCACACTTTACAGTCACCTTTGCTGTCTGGGTTTCGCCTTGCACAAGTTTACCGCCGTGAGATGGCCTTAGTCGCCTGCTCGGCGTTAAACCCAAATAACCAAATAACTAACTTGCACAAGTTTCGCGGTCTCCAACCAACCCTGGGGAGCCCATGAATGAATAAATAATAAAAGCAACCAGTGACAACTGTAATGACCCTTGGTCCCGTTACCGGCGTGACCCCCATCATGTTCACGTCACGACTGTCAAGCCGTCCGCGTAAAGTATGACCATACCCTCTTCGATTGAGAAACACTAGATGCCACATACCTCTCATGAGCCCCTGCCATTGCAGATCATTGATATGCGACAGGCATCAGATGTAAATGGAAAGAAGCAAAAGGCACAGATTCTCATGAGCCCCCGCGAATGCGGGGGCTCATGGGGATCTATGCCTCTTGCTGATAGGTGTCGCCTGCTGCAACAGAGTACAGAGAATCACTGATATAAACGGAGGCGACAAGGGACATTTGTCAGCGGGGCTCGTTCAATGCGGATAAGCGGCGTCTGCCGTACGAGACACTAGTAAGTACTACAGGTCGCTCCAGGCGGTATATACTGATATTCATGTTATATTGAGCAGCATTTTGCTTGATATAGTGCGGATAACAGGCAGATGTGATTACGAGACCCGAATCAAAATTTTGATCGGGTCAAGTAATCAAATCTGTCTGTTTATCGGCACTGTATCAAGCAAAATGTTGCTCAATATAATGTATGTACCCAGTCCAAACTTTACCAGAGTTCTCCCGATTACCGCCATTGGTGCTGAAATGGTCAATTTCACTATTTTTGGACATACAACTTCCCAACTTGACACTACTAACCAAAATGTACTCAGCGCATATCCACTCAGGCGTACATCTACACAGTGAAAATGTGTTCCTCTGATTTTCCATTATTTTTAGAACTAAATAAACTCAGCGTGAATCTTCACAACATGATTCCACCCAGCATAAATCGACAAAGGCTTGAATTTACTCAAATAAAAAAATATCTCAATAGAATAGCGACAGCACACATTCACACTGGGTAGATTTACGCCCAGGTTTATTCAGGCTGTGTAGACTTTCGCTGGATATTTTCACGTTTTTTTTAGATTTGCGCTAAAACATACCGAAACTTACCCCTTCAGCGCCACTGATACTGGCACTGTGTGTACACGTACTAGAACAGTCACCACAAGACTCCGTAACGTCACAATCTAGGACCCGCACAGTCTGGAGTTCACGTCAGACTTTTCTGAAATGTTTCAAAAGAGGTGACATGACATAAAGTTTACATGCACATAGGCTGAAGGGAAATTTACCGTTCAACAGCAAATGTATGCTTCAAACATACAGAACCCAGCAAATCTGACACTGCTGAACATGTTTTGTAGCGCAAATTCCCTCTCGCACGCCTCCGATGTTGAAGAAAACAAGCGGATAAGCTGCCTTAGGTGCGACCACAGATTGATAACAATGTCTATTTATGAACCTCGGCCGTGAGATGGCCTTAGTCGCCTGCTCGGCGTTAAACCAAAATGATAACTATTTATGAACTTGGGTGTGATACTTCCGATGTTTGTCTCTCTGTCCAAATGGTGACCCTGTTGTGTGAACTCAGCGCGGAGATTTCCTTTGACTGTGTAGACATCAGTGCATGCTCCCCCCCCCCCCCCATCCCCCCAAATTTGTTAAAATGCTAGCGTTGTGGAGGCCTTTTGCATGAGGTTCAAGGTCCCAAGCAAGAAGTTGCCCCCCCCCCCCCCCCCTCTGGAGCTAAGTGATCCGGCCCTGAGCAGGATTGTTTATTATTTTAGTCCTTTTCTATGGTTGTCACTATCACTAGCGGACATCAGCGTCGTCAATCTCAATAGTATGGCTATTCGATTCGTGTGTTTGCTGCTGTCTATTCTCCGTTTATGTGTGTGTATGGAAAAGTAATTTCGAGCGTGCGTACACACTAAGAAGTATTTCATTACTAGTGAGCATAAGGAGCTTGCTAATGTCCCAGTATGTGCATATTTAGCGTTTTTTGCCGCACTGTGGCCAGGGAAGCATCAAGATTGAGTCTTTCTGATCTGCAAGGGATTATGGGAAGGAAAGGATATCGAGCAAGCTCATAAATATTAATTCACTAGTTGCTTGTTATACAATATGTCAGTACATGTGTCAAATAAGGGGAAATTGTATGGAGTGGGTACACAGCGGCATCACAGCTGGTAATCCAGGGGTCACGGGGGTCATGCAAAGGACCCGAGACTGAACGCACAACCACCTTCGCACGCGGAACTGCCGACTGATTTGTAACACTTACACGCAAACACAGGCACGGGGTGATTGCTGAGTAATCGATCACTGCTATAACAGGAGTAGCAGGAAATGGCACAAAATTAATGTTTACTAGTACTACTATCCGTGTTTGAGTTGATCTGTGACGCAAAGATCACCGTCATACCTTTGCTCTCAAACGTCACAGTAATGACGTAATGACTTTCGAATCCGACTTCGACAAATGTCTATCAAAACTTTCAGTAAAACAAAGGAAAAAAACCAACAACACCAAAACAAACAAAAAATTAAACAAACAAACACATGTGTTTATTTCACAAAGGGTAAAATGTAACCAGTTGTGGAAGACGGACAGACGGATATGTGACGATAGTATCGGATTAGATTGGCACCAGGGTAATCTGGCACTACCCTTGATATATCGTCCCTACCAGCCCCGCTGTCGTGCGGCTTGGTGCAAAACAACTCGATGGGCGCTAGTCAGCTGGAAGTATACAAGGTCAATGCATGGTTGGTTAGTTCTGGGTTTAACGTCCACGGCACCGAAGTGATAATGGACGGCCCTGACGGGCGGGTCATGGAGTACGACCTGAACACTGATCAATTCAGGCGCACTGCAACTGTGCCACTTTGATTTACCAGGACCTTTTAACGGACATGCTATTGAACAAGCCAGTCTTTTCCCCCTGGATTGCGAGTCCAGCTACCGGGGCCTTGACTGGGATTCGAACCCACGACCCGGCGATTCCATTCGCTCTCCTGCTCCGACGCTTAACCGCCTGAGCTATTTCGGACTCTATGGTCAATGCATCCGATCTCCAGCCGCTCACTGATAAGCGGTCAGTGAAGTTGCTTTTACTTTTAGTTAGCGTTCAAACTTCAATACATGCATTATGATCAAGGGTGGTGTCAGAAAAGCTCGGCGCCAATAGGCGCCGAGCTATTCTGGCACTGCCCTTGATCGTGCAACATGTTTACATTCGTAACGCTAAATTCATTTGCTAAGCATCCGCGGGCATGCTTCGAGCTCTTTAAACTAAATTTACAGCACCTAGTCACGATCGAAAAACGTCTGTTGCGCGTCTCGATTAACCCCTTGGGTGTCGGTAGAGATTTTGATCGATGTGATTCCTAAACCCTTTGGGTGTCGGTATCAATTTTGATCGAGGTGATTCCTGTAGGAATCACCTCGACCAAAATCGCTACCGAAACCCAAAGGTTGATTGGTTGTACATTGCTTAACATCCCGACAGCAACAAGGCTTTCTCAGGACGTGCCTGCACTGCTTGTGAAAAAAAAACCAAAAAAAAAATAGAATATTGAATGTATGTCGCCAGCCGGTCCAATACGTTAAATAAACCTACCCCATGGGGCCTAAATAAAGCTAAGACCATTTAGCAACACACATCCAATATCAAGAGCTACAGGCAGTGCAGACAGTTGTGAGAGTTTTAAAAAGACAAATACAGGTGAATGGGCCAAGGGTAGACAGAAACACATGCTCCAGAATAGAGAGAAAAACCCACCCTGTGGGGCTGACCAGGGTCACCCTGGGAACTAAAATGTAGTTAACCCCACCCAAGTCCCCCAGGGCAGACCCGGGTGGGGGGCGAAACCCAAAGGGGGTTAAGTTAACTCCCACGCTGCCTAATGCAAGCCGCCCGCGCACGCCTTTGCTGCATGCAAAATGGGTATTAGCTCTTGGCAGTGGAATGAAGACAGCCAGCTGAGGAGCCCAGGTAGGCTCGCCATCTACTCTAATCTGACAAACACCATCATCGCCCGGGATAGTGTTTGTCTGCGCTAAGCTCTTGTTTGGCTCTACGGATGGCTCATAGCCGGATACAAGTCTGATGCGGTCTGGCCGGGGGCTATTTCGGTCTGTTGATAAAACGGTTTTATATTGGGGGATATCAGAGGTAATCGTCTGCTTTAGTGGACAGCTTAGCCGGTAATTGTTCTGCCGGTCTTGCCTAAACTTACCTGCGCGAGAGGCCACAAGTTGGGCTGGAATACAGCCGAAAGATACTCCTTACTTCAGTCAAATTTAAACTGTCTTCATAAGGTAGTCCCCTTCTATCAGTCAGTGTAATCTTGTAAACAAAATTACCTTCTAAAGCCTCTATTGCTAATACCTCCCCCCCCCCCCCTCTCTAAAGCCTCTATTGCTAATACCTCCCTCTCTCTCTCTCTCTCTGTGCGGGTGAACGAGCCATCGTGCAAGGTTTGTGTGCACGCGTTCAGTACGCACGCCGCCCGCATACACAAAGACAGAAACACAAAAGAGCTCTCAAAACTGTGGATCCTGTTTTGAAACCACCTTATAATGCAAGAAATATTGTTTGCAACAGTCCTCAAGGGAAGATGTGAAGTCAAAAAGTGTAATCTATCATTAAAGACCGTCATTATGGTAGCCAATGACACTGAGATCTCACAAGGTTCTGCAACCCTTCACCCTTTATGTTCAGTCTATAATGACCGAGTGTCCTAATAATAATAATAATAATAATAATAATAATAATAATAATGTACATTTATACAGCGCTTAACCTCCAAATGAATGGTGCTCTAAGCGCTTTACGAGATCAAAATCACAGAACAAAAGTACAAAAAACCCGCTACAATAAATGTTACAAAAACTAAAGAGACACGTAGCAAAAGCTCACACTCACACGGCATACACACACACCGTTACAAGAACAGTTACTGCCAAAGATTCCTCATCATTACTTGCACAGTGCACCCTGGCACGTCTGAGCATCCCCCCCCCCCTCCTCACCACACACAAAATCCGGTCTTACTTATTTATATTCACTTGCTACCTCAAATAATAACAGTATTATTATTATTATTATTATTAAATCATGCTGCGCAGGAACATGTAGGGAGAGAGGGGGGGGGGGGGGGTCGAAGGCACACTATCCCCCTGGCCCCCATAATGATATTTTTGGACAAGAAAAAATGTTTGGACAAAAAAAAGAATGTTTGGAGAGAAACAATCGTAAGGTTTTGATGTTCATGGTGATTTTTTAGAGGCCGCAAAACTCCCCCCCCCCCCTTCCTCCTCCCCTCCCCTCCCCCCTCCTCCGATACGACAAATAAGCAAAAACTGGCCTCAGGCCGCGTCTCGACTGCACACACTTGGAAACTGCAACGCATGATCACAGGCTAATTAATACCCTACACTGCCAGCTTCCTCGTCTGAAGATGTAAATTGGGTGCCATCTCCACAAGCAAGACCCACAATGATGTTCTCAAGTGCCCCGGCGGCCGCATGAGAATCCATGCTTCTCGCAAACTGAGAATAACTGACAGACTTCGTAAACATGCGCTAACTCACAGCATGAAACATAGACTTCTCATGAGCCCCTGCATCCGCAGGGGCCCATGAGAATCTATGTCTCTTGCACACGGACGGAGGTGCCTGAGACAATGTATAATACCTTACCTGCTCAGCCTAACAAGTGAAGTGCCGGAGAACAAAGCGCAGGTGATGTAGTAGATTTTGTCAAGTGATTGAGTCTGCGAGATCGACGCGCACCAGCCGCCAATTTCAATCAACAGTGAACACCATCACACCTCCACCGACCAACAGCTAATCTATTCATCAAACACACTTCGACGGCCTAAAAACTGAAATCTTGCCCTGCCCCAGCCTGAGAGGAAAGCGATAGTTCGCAACACTGATTTGTCTGCTACTTTGATCAGTGCCCACTACCCAAAGCGAAGAGGTCATCGGGCCGACGTCGGCCGCCGTTGGCCCACGCACGACCGTGCCACCGCTTAAGACAAAACGCTCAACCGCCAGGGCGGGGCGAGAAAGCCTTTTACATGATGAGTACTGTTTGATTTCGTATAGTATTTATCTCTTCTGTTCACTGTTAACCCATTCCAAACGTGTCGCAAACGGATACGCGACATTTTGCCGCGTATCCGTATGCGGCACGGCGTCTCGAATGGTTTAAATGTATTTTATGGCGGCGGAAGGGATACACTGACCCTTTGGCTATCTTTTTTTTTTTCAGAATTATCGCGACAAAAACCGCTACCGTCAGCCAAAGGGTTCAGTAAAGAACTGTACATCGATAGAAATCCTGAAAACTGACGCCGCATATCTCCTCGACCCACGCTTCATTTTTCTTTCACAGTGAATAAGAAATTGATACACACAGGCTGATGCACTGAACTTTCGCGTTTCTCGACCGAAGACTGTGGCCGTGCAAAAGAACAAAGACAGGCGATATAAGCCCTTATCGTCTACCAGCCGCCGTTTTCACTCAGCGGCAAGTACCATCACACCTAATTCATCACGCGGACGGTCTGCCGATGCTGGATGGGCGAAGATATACACTGAAAGACATGCAGCCATGGCTTAACCCATATACTGAGACTGCAGACTAAAAGCTTCAAATTAGTTCAGTTCAGTGTACACTGCCATAATATGCAAGCTACATACAGTACTTACAGATAAGGATATAGATCAATGGCTTTAGTTCAAGGGTAGTGCCAGAATAGCTTGGCGCCTAGTGGCGCCAAGCTATTCTGGCACCACCCTTTAACTATTTAGTCAAACTTATTAGTCACACACTGGTGTATTTCGAATGATAAGGGATATATGAAACGAGGCCTCGTCGCGCCGCCGGCTATGATCCATCACTATCCTTCATCTATAGTCATGATCGGCCTGCCCGCGACTTGTAGCCGGACAATGTTTTTGCAGGCGAGTTGAGAAGGTGGTCCCTTGCATAGCAGTGCACTGTTTGCGCACAGGTGGCAAAGGTTCCCGCCGATACGTCAACAATGATTTTGCTGAATCAGCAGTCTCAGTGAAGACCAAGACACACTCAGTACCTCCGTCCCCCGGCGCCGCGGAACACCGTCCGTCTTATTGGGCTCAGTCATTGTCTGTGTCACTATAGGCGTCACTATTCTGGCACTTGAACTACTCAGCGGGTATCTCGGTCAAGTCGGTAGAGGAGGCCGGAGGGATTGCGACTGAGCTCGAGAACTCGGATGTCTCGTCACTGAAAAAGGTGCACGACGGTATCTCGGTGCAAACACCGTCGGTGACCTGCTCAATCCTAGAACTAATACACAGTGCAGACCCAATGCGTAAAAGGCCATCGGGCCGATGTCGGCCCGATGGCCTTTTGCGCACTGGGGAGAAAGCTGTGTTCCTGAAATCTTTGCCACAAAAAAAATTCAACGCCAAAGGGCCCCAACCGTCCAAGGAACATGGATAAAAAGTGATGTCAGCAAGAGGCATAGAGCCTCATGAGCCCCAGCAAATGGCGGATCTATGTCTCTTGCAGCTGGATTGTATTCATTAAAATTCTCGGCGGTGAGGGGATAAAGAAAGGCTGTGACGGGAGTCCAGCTCAAAGGGCCTGTAGGTCGTATGGCGCGTCAGTGGAGATAAATCGAGTGACAGCTCAAAGGGCACCAAGCGACTCAGGCACTGCCCGTTGAACAATCACAGCCAACCCGTATCTTCCACGATGTGTCCCGGAACAGTTTATGTCCACAGAGTACAGGCGCGATATGTCACATAAATTAGCTATTAGCTTGAGCAATGAAGGAGGTGGTAACAACAGTGAAATTCCCAAAGCTACACAGACATAACATGAAACATAACAATAACTAAATTTTAAAAACGTTTGGCTAAGCAAAAACACATCTAATACAAAAAGCAAAGCTGAACACACACGCACGCGCGCAACGAGCACGCGGCACACACACACACACACACACACACACACACACACACACACACACATACACACACACACGCACACTAAAACGGTTGAACACAGCTCGTCTATTAAGGATTAAAATCCGCTTTCGCGTACCTGATAGAAATGTAACATACAAGTGGTAAATTTACTCCTGATAAAATAGCTATCAAGTTCCTATCAGTCACTACATTCATGGCCGCGGTAGCAACACGAAACCATACTGACGAAGCTGTTCCAGAGGTTTTCGGTCTGAACACTTTACTCTGCTAACCTGTGTATGACATCAGATTGTGCACAGCACATTCATCTCCCGCCCCTTTGTTTTTCCGTTCAAATTCGTTCAGCCCTGCACTTTCAAAGCGAAACGTGGTCACATGTGTAGACAATAGAAAATGTCCGTGTCCCAGTCTACATCTCCACTACATCACTACTGCAGAAATTATTTAATCAGAATCTGGTCAAAGATTGTAGGTTTAGTAAGGAACGACGACAGGTTGTGCCCTTTTATAGTGAGGACTAAAGGGACTATATCACTTTATCCACCTGATCATAGTGGCATGTGTTTGCCTATCAATCACATGGATACCCAATAAGTACCCCAGAGTGTGGAAGTCAATGAGGCAACTCCTTGTGTGCAAGAGGCATATATTCTCATGAACCCCTAACGGGAATAATTATGTCTCTTGAAGATGTAGCTGGCTGGCTGAATAAATGAACGGAATGTTTGAAGGGTAGTGCCAGATTAGCTTGGTGCCATCAGGTGCCAAGATAATCTGGCACTACCCTTGAATTACCATGGTCGATACATATGCTGTAGTGCGAAGGGACTAAATGTGTAACGGATAACATCACGATAGTTATCCGTGTACCAGCGAAAAGCGACTGAAGCCGCTCGTTGACAGTGATGAACCAGACGCTTCAGACCCCCAACAGTACATAAATCCATAGTGAGCAGGCGCTAGTCGGGCATAACTTGATGTGCAAGTAATATCCTCCTCAACAGGTGTTCGTCTTCAACACTTCAATTTACTAACGCCACGGTTGCACAGCATGCATCCTAGGAGGGCAAGAACCCGTCACCTAAAGAGGCAATAAATAAATAACCTAAGAATTGGAATAACCCAGGATACTGCTTTAGTTGATTGATGCTGATCTAGAGATATTGACTGCGGGTGCCAGAACGGCTTGACGCCTGTAGGCGTCAAGCTACTCAGACTACCCTTTAACTGGTTTGGCCTATTCCGCCTGTGATGTCTTTATGGGTGAGAATATGTTAAAATGGATCAAAGAAGTCCAGATCATCGAAACTATGACGCTCGTTCCAGGAGTCAGTGGTAAAAAGAGCTTTTAGAAGGAACCGACTGAGACCATTCACCTTGACACAGCAGTACAACATCAGGCAGTTCAAGGGTGGCGCCAGAATAGCTTGGCTTGAACTGTCATGTAGTCTTCAGAGGACAATTCCTGATGACAACCTACATCTGCAAGAGACAGAGATCCTCATGCTCTGCAGGCTGCGGTAGACGTAACCTGGCAATCTGCTGCCCTTTCTGGCCCCACGTACAGAAACAAGCGCTGGATACCGGCATTATGGAACATCAGCATTTACGCAGGTTTTGATCTTAGGACTCACCCTCTTAGACTATCCTGCAAAACAGCGGCTTTGTTCTGCAGATTAAGCAGGGATTTTTTTTCAAATTTAGGTCTCACCATCTTAAGAATACTGTGCAACACAGCGGCTTAGTTCAGCAGGCTGATTGGGGATTTATAACTCAAGCGGGGCTCATCGTCTTGAACGTCCTGCTTCACACCTGCCGCATTGTCCTGCACGTAAAGTATGGATTTCTTCAAACTTAGGGCTCACCATCTTAAAATGTCGTGCAATGCAGCCGCATTGTCCCAAGGGTTAAGAGGGCGGTCTGTACAAAACGTCCCGTTGCAGGTGCGGATTTATCGGCGAGTGTCTGTTGTATACAGTCTTATCATGGGATTAATAAACACGCGCGGACATTGATAAAGTCTCTAGAACGCACGTCTGCTTACCACACATGTTGCTTAGCAAGCGTGCCAACCTCGGGACTAGACTACTCATGTACTGGACTGACAAAGTAGTAGTGACTTAGGACTAAGTCGGTCAAGATTCAATCCAACCCTTTTCATTCTGATGCACTACTGCTTGAAATTAATTTGACCATGATAGTTCAAGGGTGGTGCCAGAATAGCTTGGCGCCTGAGGCGCCAAGCTATTCTGGCACCACCCTTGAACTAAAGCCATTGGTCTATATCCTTATATGTAAGTATTATAATGTAGCTTGCATATGGCAGTGTACACTGAACTGAATTTGAACTAAAATGGTTGATCTATCTCCTAATCTGTAATGTAGCCTTCACAGGAAAATAAGAAAATTTAAAAAAAAATCAGCCTCTGGAGATAATGGGTTAAATGGGTTGCGATAAGAGAAAGCAATCAAGCATAGCAAGCAACTCCAAACACTGAAAACATTATACTATTGTAGAAAACCAATGTCATACACACACACGAAACCAGCATAATGCATAACACTTACTACTCTGTGCTGCTGATTCGTTAATCACACAGTTTTCAAAATACTCATCAGCTCAGCGTTAGACCGATGTGTAGCATGTCGCACTTACAGAGACCTGTTGCATGAGTGACCTTTCATCCTGCGCATGCCACTAAGCAAGGTGTTCCGCTAAAGTGGAGCACCATGCATAGTGGCATGCGCAGGATGTATGCTCACTCATGCAAATTGGCCCCGATTCGAACGTCAGTTTCACGCACTGCGAGCAGTCGACGCAAATGGCATTCATCTGCAGGAGGCATAGATCCTCAATAGACCCGTAAAGCTGCGGGGGCTCATGAGAACATGTACTCCTGGACCAACGCGCATACTCTTTGCCTGCACTTCAGTCAAGTGCTACGGGATGTAGATCCACACGAGCCTCCGCCGCTCTGACTGAGGGTGCAGGGGCTGAGACAGATCTACACGTGTTGTTGGGTGAAGCCGCGTACCTCAGCACAGAAACACTGACCACACCTGCGTTGCTCTGGAGCGGATCGTCGGGCATTCAATCACCGCTGCGGCCGCAAACCAATGAAACAAAAGGTCCTCGGGCCGACGCCAGACGCTGCTGGCCCGCGCACAGCTGTGCGCGGGCAAACTGCGGCTGACCTCGGCCAGAGGACCTTTTGCGCACACTGGAAAACAAAGTCCGTCTGCGATCGGTCTGTGGGCCGTAATGACCTCTTCACTGGGCAGTCAGCTGTGGCAACGGCTTCCGTAATTAACCTCTTTTGTGGCTGTCAGCGCCCTTCCTGCCCACCTGGACAGCGTCTGTTCACAAAGCTGTTCTGTTCTGTTCTGTTCACGCACGCCGGACATGGGTTTACAGCCATCGAGTAATTCACTCTCTACTAACCAGAGGTTCATCTCAGTCCAGACGACCTCGACATAGAGGATCTCAGTGACGGTCTGGTTGGTCGCTGAGGAAAACTAGAGGATCAGTAGAGAAACCGGCCAATCAGTGTTTGGCAAGAGGTATAGATTCCCATGACCCCCTGCACCTACAGGGGTTCATGAGAATCTATGCCTCTAGCAGATGGAAGATGGCCAACTGAGGAGGGAGATGTGGGGGGTGGGGAGGGGGGGGGGGAATTCGCTCTTGCACTAACGGATCCACAGCTAAGAGTCACCTGTTGTGCTCGGCTTCATCTTCTACCCAATGTGCAAAAGGCCATCGGACCGACGTCGGCCCGATGGCCTTTTGCGCATTGGGTAGTTCTTCAGCTGCCACTCCAGAGCATGTCCTTTGAAAAATCCTGTAAATCAGTGGCACAGTCGCAGTGCCCCTGAACTGATCAGTGTTCAGGTCGCACACCATGAGCAATACATGTATCTCAGTCCAGCTGTGCCTGTCGCCCGGCACAACCCGCCCGTTCAGGGCCGCCCATTATCATTCCGGTGCCGTGGACGTTAAACCGGACTCCGATAATAACCACGGGACTACATACCAACAAAGAAAAGTATTCACCGCTGAACATGTCAGTTTACTGTAGTCATAAATCGCCCCTGTCAGTATCATGATTTAATAGTGTCGGTGCTGATAAAAATGCGATTTTGCACCTGATGGCTCCAAAAAGTCCAAAATCACAGACCATCACACACACACACACACTCACTCTCTCTCACACACACACACACACACACACACACACACACACACACACACACACACACTCACTCTCACACACACACACACACACACACACACTCTCTCTCACACACACACTCACTCACTCTCTCTCTCTCACACACACACACACACACACATACACACACACACACACACACACACACACACACATTGCGAACCCTTAACCCCGTGACTGCTACTGACGATACCGTTGGCGGAGGAGACGCGTAACTACTCGTCTTTTCCGTCGAGAGGTACCACTGACCAAAAGCAGTCAAGTGGGTGATTCTGTTTCCGCTTGTACCAAGTCGAAAAGAGCGGATCGGGGAAGCGTATGTTTAGTAGTAGTAGTAGTAGTAGTATTGTGAGGACAAAATAGGCCGTGAGGCCTTTATAAATGTCCTTTCTTTCTTTAGTTCCTTTATGGGTCTGCTATGCATGCAATTTTCCTATAAAATCATTTATCATAGGAATAAAAAATCTCTTTAAATTTTGGTAATTCGTCCAGCTGGGTTTTAAGAGAATTTATATTAGATGCTTTTTTTAATGAAACTGGTAAGTCATTCCAAACAATGGCAACTCTGTTAGTAAAACAAAACTTCCGCAGGTTAGTGTTACAGTGCTGTACAAAGATTTCCCCTTCAGAATTTCGGGTTCTGTCACAGAATGGTGTTGCAAAAAAGTCGTTCCACTTTAGGTCGTCGGCCATTATAAATTTTAAAAACTTGGATTAAGTCTCCACGTATTCTACGTCCGCGTAGAGAGTGTAATCCAAAGTATCTGAGTCTGTCTGAATAAGTCATATTTCTACATTCTTTGACCAGCTTTGTTGCTCGTCTCTGTACCCTTTCGAGTGCAGCTGATTGTCTCTTTAAACCTGGGTACCGTACAGTGTTTGCATATTCTAAATGTGGGAAGAGGGCCGGGTAGTGTGAACCAGATTAGTGTGTGTTTGCCACGTACCGCAGTTTATCCGGCTGCCGGCGCGTCCCGCTTGAAGGAAGGAAGACACTTATTCTGTTCCGTGTCACGTTTAGTGGAAAATAACGATGCCAAGCACTGCTAAACACACGTGTCGCATTCCGCTGGCGGCCACAAAAGAGATGTTTCTTCGCATTCCGATTATCTGCTGAGGCGTTCAGTGGTTACCTGCTGAATACCTGCCGAGTCGTCTGGTGCTCTCAGCAGAAACAAAATTGAAAAGAACAACCTTAACCCATGTAGCCCCAGGACCCTGCAGCAGGAGATGGATACATCATTGATAATTCAAGGGTAGTGCCAGATGAGCTTGGCGCCTTCAGGCGCCAAGCTCATCTGGCACTACCCTTGAATTATCATGATCAATCCATCTCCTACAACTGGTGCCGCACAGTCGTTAGACAATGCCTTCAAAAGTTTATAAATGCGACCGTGGGGTTAAGAGGGTTAATACATTCAGTTCGGGGCATCCGTGTAAAGCCTCGATATGTGTAAACAGGCAAAGATCCTCATAAGCCCATGCAGCGCACAAAGTTATGTTGTCATTTAGTTTGTGCATTCTGTAAAAGACCTCTTACAGCTGATGCGCCCACGCAGGGCCCATGGGACTGAACGGTCTCGCACAGGCTGCCGATTAGCGTTTATGTCACTACCGCGTTTTGATGCATTGCAGAACACGAGCAAAACCTCCCGCCGGCAAAAATACTGATGAACTTCTTATTTTACAAGACTGGGGCATAGACTCATATCAGACCGTGCATCCTGCAGGGGCGAATGAGAATCTATGCATCTTGGTGAAGCAAACTGTACAGTTAACACCTATGTTTCTCCTACAGTACAGTTAACCAGTTTCTAATCAAGACTGATGAGGTAACGGGGCATTAGTTTAGCACTCTGCAGATTTAGGCAAAAACATACCAACCGGCACAAGCAAACGATGTGACCAAATGCTGGTGTACGCAACATTACGAGTTTTGGGCCGTTACTAGTTAGCCAAACGGACAGGAGGTATTTCTTTAAAATCTTAAAGCACGAAAAGGTCACCTGTCATTAAAGACCATCATTTGGATGGCCCTTACGAGAGAATATCTGTCTACAGCCACCTAAATGACGGTCTTTAAAGACAGATATTCTCTCGTAAGTGCGCTCGTTCAAAGCAAGTCCTGCTGCAACATCAGAAATCTTTATAACTAGCATCTGATAAAGAATCATACAGACAAAGAAATGAACGCATTGCATCTGCAAAGGTGAATGTACACGCATCCTCTTTGCCATTTAGCGAAAGGAAGCGGCTAGCAGATCACCTTCCTGTGTTACAGTGCTCCGCCAAAACGATAAGTATGCCCAACAACGGTGCAAAACAAAACAAAACAAAACAAAAACAAGAGAGTGCTGACATAGCGTGCGCGGCGGAGTGGTTTGGGTAATGCTATTACGGGAGTGTTTATCTTATCTCGTGTGTCTTTCTTTTCGCGGGCTTGTTGCGATGTGCGATGTTTGCAAGTGTTTGCAAGTGTTTGCGCCAATTGAGTTGGCTGCCTAGTCCGCTGTTTCTATATATATACATTACCCGGCATGACCATGTACTGAGACTGAGACAACTCAATACCCCCGCCGTTGTGAAGGGTCACAAGACTCAGAACTACGGTCTTGGTCGCAACTGTGATGGCTTTCAGTAAAACAAGCGTGCTGCACGATTTGGCCGCGTCACGTATCCGGATGCGGCACGTCTTGAATGAGTTAACCAATTGAGACCGAGTCATTCGAGTTATAACTTCTAGAACCTACCAATCGTAAAGTTAACTCAGTTTCAGTCGATGACCTTGCCGCTTCAGTTTGCCCCACTGGAAAACACCGCAGTAAGCAAAACGTCATCAAGCGGAAATAGGTTTCAGTTGGCCGTGCCGGAGTGGCCCAACTAAATCCGATGTCGACCCGCGGACCTTTTGCTCGCTGGAATGAACCTGGTACTGATCAAGGTGTCACACTGTTTAATCTCAAATATATCAAGTCAAAAAGTACTGATGCTGTCCAGTAAATCAGCTGTACGGCAGACCGGCATCGATTGACTGATATTTCTCCGCTTGACGTAGACATAGGTGATAAGTGGCAAGCAGGGGATACATGTCTTTCCAGTGACCCAATGCCGGCGTAAAATGAGGCCACCGGGCCGATGTCGGCCGCCGTTGGCCCGCGCACGGCTGTGCGCGGGCGGCCAACGGCGGCCGACGACGGCCCGATGGCCTTTGCACACTGGGCAGATGATGCTTTACACCCGCCCAAACTGGGAGACTTTCAAGATACTACCATGAAACCACTGCTGATGATAAAACTGACTAAACAGTCTATAACTCAACGGACAGAGAAAAAAAGGTCCCTGAATTCCGGCAAGTATGAGTGCGAGTCAGTTATCATCAAGCTGTCGTGAGAGATATCTGGCACATATCAAACCCGCCGCGAGCGTATTTCCTCCCCTCCTTTTTTGCTCATGCGACTCCCTGTCTGACCAAAATCTTTTCGAGTTTTTCAGTTCATGGATAGTACGAATGTGTCTTCACTTATACCGTGTATACACTATTTAGTTATAACCATTTTTACACATTATCACTATAGACTGTTGTTTTCTCTCTCTCTCTTAATAAAGTTTCATTTCATCTCTCTTTCTCTCTCTGAGAATGTTGTAGTTTAGCAAGGACAAACACGAAAAGAGGCCTGTGCGCCTATTGTTTCCTCTCTTTCTCTCTCTGAGAATGTTGTAGTTTAGCAAGGACAAACACGAAAAGAGGCCTGTGCGCCTATTGTTTCCTCTCTTTCTCTCTCTGAGAATGTTGTAGTTTAGCAAGGACTAAACACGAAAAGAGGCCTGTGCGCCTATTGTTTCCCCAAAAAATGCGGTTTACCCGTACACGCACTAAAAAATTCTAAAGTTCTTTTTTTTTAAATGAAGTTGATGTGAATTTTCAATGATTTCACACAAGTTCACCTTATTTTGCGCACGCAGTCAAGGAGACAAGGGACAAAAAGGAAGGGACTAACAGAGACGGCTGCGCCGTCTGGCGTCCGCTGTAATATAAACAATTCCGCGATAACGCGGATGCTAAGGAGCTCGTGGGGCCGTGTGTTTTTGGAGCTGTAGCGACTACCTCAGTTCAGAGTAATCTCTGTGTCCGTTGAGTTATAGACTGTAAACCCGAATGGCTCCCCTAAAACAAACATCAGTGTGAACTGGTTCAAGGCGCTGCAACAATTGATGAGGGGCGCGTTGACTTGAATGAGTTAACCAATATGGGCTCCGCTGGAGACATATAAGTATCACCGCAAACGGCCTCTGTGAGGTTCATGAGGACTCTAAAAGGTGGTGCGACTCAGTGGCTGAGGGAATCAAAACATCTGTGAGGGTGCCATAGTCACCACTGGTCTATCTCGGGGTAGTTACATCATGAATAAATGTCAAGTTGAGTATAGTTTTACTATGGGAGCAATTTAAGACCGTTCAGGTGTGTTTTATTATATGTCTATCGTCGTTCTTGATAATCGTGGAATTAATGCTGCGAATGGTACGATTAGTCAATCCGAAAGGTGCTCAGCGTCTATCGCGAGATTCCCGCGTGCGGCATGTGGGTTCTCGGGTTTATCGCTCTTCAAGTTCAGCGAACATTGTCTCTAGTGGAAGAGGTACAGATCCTCAAGCGTGCCAGTCAATCTTAACCCATTTAGTACCAAGAAAACTGTAAACACACCCAACTGCAAAATGTATAGATCCTCATGATGGCGGGCAAGATGGCGGCCAGGCACCATCTCCTGGCCGGCCGCTCCGGCAACTAACCAACTGTGCTTTGAAGCGACTCCTATTATTATTATTTTCCAGGCAGTGTTGTGCCATCAAGTTCTGAGGAAACAATGCTGTACTTTATTTGACAACTTTATGTGATAGCTGTGGTGTACCGACTATAACATCGTCTTAATCTTGCACACTGAGTATTCGGAATTTTGACTTGTTTCACCAGTCCTGCCAGCCTATGCATCTAAAGAAGAGCGTGCACATGAACTGTGGAATTACTAAACATGTGCTGTTCCGGGCTCTATCCCTACATTATTCACAGACTAACCCAATGCCAGATTTTTCTTCATTCTGACTGACCCCACAGAAGAGCGTGGAAGCACACAGAGAAGAATTTACCAGTGAGGTTTTCCTACCACCGCGGCGGCCGTGTTTATCATCACGTACTGCCTGGCCCGCCGACCTTCGCTGCTGACAGATATTTCAAAACAAGCCGCGGCGTGCCAGTGAAAATGACAGTGTGTTGGTTTTATTTCATTATAATGACTGTTACCATCATGATAATATGTGTTATAAATGATGTTGACGGACTTTGTCAGAGCGGTGCCCTCCGCTGAACACCGGCGCTGTACTATAGCGACGGGCCTCCAGGTGCAGCTTTGACCGTTTTAAGTTGCCTAGATAGGAAATTATTTTCCTTTCGACGGTAATTTGTTTCTGTTGTTAACTTGAATTTTTATGTACTAGCTTTAGTCAAGTAGGAATTTAACAAAAGAGCACATACTAGTGTGTTCAGGAGACTTAGCATTCTGTTTTTGTCACTGAGGGAGGTTCGGGTCGGGATGAGGCCACTGGCGCCGGCCATTAGATGCCTTGGCGACGGGCTTCACCCGTCCCGAGTCACTGTCCATTTTGTAGCTCTGTTATTGAAATTTGTGGAATGAGCGAGTGAATGTGAGCAGCACCTGTGGTGGCAAGGCAAGTTTTGCTGTGTATGATTATCTCTATTACAGCAACAATAAAGTCATCTTGAAATCTTGAAAAATCTTGCAAATGAACCCCCGCAGTTGCCTTTGCGTACTGGGTTTGTCCAGAGAGACTTCGATGACCAGATAAACCAGATTTATGTCGCCTTTAAATGCCACGCTAGCTATCTATGGTATTCCCCCCCCCCCCACCCCCCCCCCCCCCACCCCCGGGCTCGTTTGCCCTGTGAAGGCAAAGTCCATTAATAACAGACTAAGTGAAGTCCATTTGTGTGAAAAGCGAGATTTTCATTGCAATATTATGAAAATCTCACTTTTCACAAAAATGGACTTGCTGTCTTTTGCCCTCGTAGGAAAAGAAGATTTCTCTGGAAAAGGATTTGTACGGTGTGTGAAAAACAGACACAAAGATGTATGTCAGTGTCGGATGTCTTATAACCCCATCAGCCCTGACGCTTGGCGCCTATGATAATTCAAAGGTAGTGCCAGATTAGCTTGGCGCCGATAGGCGCCAAGCTAATCTGGCACTACCTTTGAATTATCATGGTCGAACCATCTCCTGCAACTGGTGCATAATCATTAGATGACACCTCCAAAAATTGGGAAAAACGGCCGTCGGGCTGAATGAGATAAGCATCTTCACTGTGTCACCCGTGAGAGATGCGTCCACAAAGGTGCAGTGAACGCCGCCAAGCGCGTGCACAGTCGTGCGCAGACGCAGTGGCCGACGTCGGCCAGAGAACCTTTACTTACTGGGGTGTGTGTGCGTGTGTTTGTATAATTTAAGACAGTTGTGTGTGCGTGTTCGTGTGTGTGTGTGTGGGTGGGGGGGGGGGGGGTGCGCGTGTGCCACGGTGTGTGTGTCAGTGTGTGCGTGTGTATGTGTGTGTATGCAGGCGTTCGTGTGTGTGTGCGTGTGTGCGTGCGTGTGTGCGCGCGTGCGATTGATGTACTGATGCGCGTGCACTTTGCGAGTCAGTTCACGTAAGAAATACCCAACGGAGAAGAAACACGCTTAGAAAAAACGGTACAACACAATTTATTTACGTAAATTTATTTAGTTCACATAAGGTTTTTGTGTATGTCTGTGTGTGGGGCTATGTCTGTTTGTGAGTGTGCCCCCCGCGCTTGCTAACTAGAGTGTGTTTGGGGGCGTGTGTGCGCGCGAGCGCGTTTATTCGTTCCATGTGTATGACTGCAAACTGTGCCACGAGCTAGTTTCCCACCGCATACCAAAGAAACCAAAAACATAGCAGGAAGAACAAACCGGAATTCAGTCCCAAAATCAAATGTCAAATCGTCAGTCAAAACAAATCAAATGGCGCAAGACAGCCGGAGCGGCCTGTGTGAACAATTCGACGTTCCTCTAGCCGTCCGCAAAAAGCACAGATTCCCACGATGTACGGCAATCTGGTAGGTAGCGGACCCCACGACAACTGAACCTGTTTTGAGAAACCACTTTTTTGTGTGTGTGTGCAGAAATATGGTCTTAATAGACAGGTGTTCTCTGAAGGGAAGTCTTGAAGGTCAAAAAGTGTTACCTGTTGTTGAAAACCACCAAAAGGTGCTCTCCCAAGAGAAGGGCCAAAAAAGTGACTGAGACCTGTCATTAGAGACCATCATTTAGGTGGCTGCAGCCACCTACAGTCCCTACAGCAGGAGATTGATTGACCATGATAATTCAAGGGTAGTGCCGGATTAGCTTGGCGCCTTGAATTCAAGGGTAGTGCCTGAAGGCGCCAAGCTAATCTGGCACTACCCTTGAATTATCATGGTCAATCAATCTCCTGCAACTACTACAGAGTCATTAGGCAACACCTCCAAAACCCAATTTGAGAAATGGGACCTTGGGAGCTAAAAGGGTTCATGCCATCGACAGGGCCTATCTTGCGATCAGCGCCAACACACAACTATTTATTATCTGATGAATGATAGGAACGTCGCGCGCAGGATGACAACAGAAAATGTTAACTAGTATATGAAACTGATAAAACTATAAATATTTTTTGTTTGTTCCCGCTGTCCGCTATCGCATGGGCATTGCCCGCTAGGCTATAAATAGTATTTCTACAAACTGCCTACGTCACACGACCAATCCCTTTAGCGCAAACTGTACCACATGACCGAGCTACAAAAACCCTTGTCAGCAGCGACACTAATGGCAGACTTCTTGTAGCGCTCTTTGTGACGCATCTTGGATGGGAGTTTTGTCCTATAAAAGACCACCAAAACGTTCTAAAGTAAAATGTTACTTAGTGTATTTCGAAACAACAAGCACACTACTGGAGATGGCAACGTCATGAAATATTTTAAATTACGTCATGTCTATTATGTATAAATGTATATTCCTTTGACGTCAGTCATGTCTAGCGCAATCCAGATCGGCAGATTTCTTCTTGATTTCTTTTACGAAAATAGATGAGGAATGAAAACGAAAACGTTATTCGGGTAGCAGGGGTCTGCTGCACGGGCCCTTATAGGCCTTCGGGAGGTCAAAGGAACCATTGTACCCCTCAGGCCTTCGGTCTTCGGGGTACAATGGTTCTTTTGACCTCCCTCAGGCCTACAAAGGTCTGTGTAGCAAACCCCTGCCTGCGACCAATAACTTATAATGTACAAACGTCCTAACCTGTGTGGTATACATAAGGTTATGTGAAAAAAAGCTCGAGCTGCAAATTACGAACTAAAGTTAATTTTGTCGTGAGATGCTCCGCTATATCTTATCAAAGATTGCATATTATTATCCTATATCATACTGAGGCTAAAAGCTCCAAATTTGTACACTGCCATGTGCAAGCTACATTATAGTATTTTTACAGATAAGGATATAGACCAATGGCTTTAGTTCAAGGGTGGTGCCAGAATAGCTTGGCGAATAGAGGCGCCAAGCTATTCTGGCACTGCCCTTGAACTATTTTAGTCACACTTATTTCACACACTGGTGTATTCCGAATGATAAGGGTTAATCTTTGATAATATCACACGACGATGCCAGTTATGTGGAGAATAAAAAGCCCAAATCGTAAAATCCTGATTTTCTCAGGATAAAGATAATCCGAATCAGGGCTCTTGGTGCCTTTATTATGTAGGCTGCGCGACCTGCTCCAGAAAATAAAAGGTTAACAGTTCGCAACACCTTCTTTATAAATGTTCTCAGTATGTCAGTTAGAGAGAGAGAGAGAGAGAGAGAGAGAGAGAGAGAGAGAGAGAGAGAGAGAGAGAGGCGTTTAGGGCTTAACGTCTTTTGTCCACCACGAAGGTGATTTCAAAGTCTTACAATGACGGGCAAAGACGTATACAATGAAAAGAAAAGGGGAGACTGTCAGTGCTAATATTTTAGAAAGATTACAAAGTAAGCAATTAGGTAAACGCACTGTCAGGTGAGAGAGTCCATATTCACTACTTCCAGTCACTTACTTAGCGCACCCTTCTTTCCCTTTTTTTTTTTGTTGTGTGTGCTTCGATCAAACTTGATCTATGATCATTGGTCGATACTGCACAATTCTCTCACCTGACAGTGATTTTACCTACTTTACTTTGTAATCTTCCTAAAAGACGTATACAGTTTGAGTGTCAAAACTGCCAATTGTTCCTTTGTGCATAGGAGTGTTCTTCCGTTTGTATTCCTCTAAAGAGTATTGGATAGTGACAAAACGGGTAGCTGCAAACTCTTATTGTACGGAGTCGTGCTGATGGAACCATAGCATGACAGCATTGACAACTTGTTGTATCGGCGCACTTTAGCAATCCAAGACACCCCCACCCACCCACCCACCCACCCACCCAAACCCCCAGCCACGGATCGTTTTCAGCAAAATGGACAACTGGCAAACCGACGAAACAATCCATCCGCCACACACACACACACACACACACACACAACTGTGGAGGCCGGCGGGACCACAGACAGGGAACAAGCCAGGCGCGTGGTCTGCCGACACTGACAAGCGGTCGGTAAATGGCCTAATTAACCCCACGACACTTTCTAACCGGGATCTCATTAACGAAGCAACATAAAGTTCTGCACGTGCGTGCTGCCAATGATGATGACCCGTCTGCACAAGGCGCAGACCCTCATGACTCCCGCAAACACTCACTATCATCAAGACGCACAGATCCCCAACAAACCCATCCGCATGAGGCATAGATTTTCATGAGCCCCCGCATCTGCGGGGGCTCATGAAAACCTATGTCTCTTGTCTGATCTTGCAAATTCGTATGATCTCTTCCCCCTCCCACCACATATCTCTAGCCACCCCCCACCCCCACCCCCTTTTAAAAAAATCCAGGCCAAGAGAACGAGATCTCGGTGTGCCCCCCCTGGGGCAAAAGACACACCGACACCAAATAAAAAGGCAGGCAGAGATATCAGTATGAGGTCACGGAACTGACGCATCTCCGCATACAAATATTGACATGCATGAGTGAATTAAGGAGAGGTGTACAATTGTGCCTCCAGGATCCGTTTTGTCGCGTTACGCATGATTAGGTAAACATTTGGCAAACTATATCATGGCTGCTTAACCTTTTGGCTGTCGGTAGCGCTTTTTGGCGATATCATCTTGTGAAATCACTCAGACCAAAAGTACGATAGACAGCCAGTTTTCGGTTCAAAGTTTTTATTTTGTCAGTAGTACCAAGGGTCCTCGACACTCTAATCCAGGCAATAACGGGTTAATAGTCCGCAACATCTCCTTAACCCATATCATACTGAGGCTAAAAGCTTCAAATTTGTACACTGCCATATGCAAGTTACATTATAGTACTTACAGATAGGGATATAGACCAATGGCTTCAGTTCAAGGGTGGTGCCAGAATAGCTTGGTGCCAAACTATTCTGGCACTACCCTTGAACTATTTTAGTCGAATTTATTTCACACACTGGTGTATTCCGAATGATAAGGGTTAACAAATGTTCTTCGTCCTTTCCTACTATAATGCGGCACAAAAGGGCCGCTAACTGAATTGTGAACTGCGACCGTTGGGGACGTAAAGTCAGAGACTTTTCACCCATTAACTGCCTGGGCAAGGTGAGCTCTACCTAACTGAAAGAGACATAAACCCTCATGAGCCCCTGCAGTCGCGAGGGCTCAGGAGGATTTATGTCTCTTGTCAGTCCTGTGTTCTTTATGCCTATATTTGGTACCTTGTCATTTGTGTTTTCAAGCGTGTTTTAGTCAGTGTGCAGTGGTTTCAGACGCGAAATTCGCGATCACTGGCAGCAAAGCGGGTGAAGACATTTTCCTTCTGTGTACTTACTAGAGTTCCACTGACACAGCGGGACCAGGGGCTATCGAGAGCCTCTGTAGTACGTGTGTCTACTCACACGGATTGTGATAAAAAAAAAAAGGGAGTAAAAGTCTTTCATTAAAGAAAATAACATTAAAAAACCGTTGTAGCCTCAAATTCTATCAATCAGAGACGGCCCTGGAGCATAATATTATGCTTAAACAATAAAACATCAAGCAGATGTCTAGAAAACGTTACATTTAGTTTTTGTGACGGTGCGACATACATGACATGAAAAACGTTGAAACATGATTTTGTTTTCCTGACCACATTTAACTACATGCGGGATCCACTTCAGTCTTGCAGGCGTCTGATTTTCGCCGGTTCGTTAACACATTCTACACTAAGGTCCGAAATTCCCAAAGTTGGGAATTGTCCTTTAGAGACTACGAAGTAATTTCCACGACAAATCGACCATACTAGTTCAAGGGCGGTACCGGAATAGCTTGGCGCCTGAAGGCGCCAAGCTATTCCGACACCACCCTTGTACTAGCATGGTCGAATGGTGGATACATCTCTTGCTGAATGCTGAATGTGTTAAAAGGTGTTATTTACACACCTCAAAGGATGACTCCCTATTGTCTGCCGCAATCAGCTGTAAACAGTGTTTAAATACATACATCTCGGAATGGTACCTGAATACAAAAATTGACAGTACCTACTACATTACATCTGTGAAGATTAACCCTTTGGCCGCGGGTAGCGCTTCTTGTCGCGATGATTCCTGCAGGAATGATCGCGACAAAAAGAGCTACCAACGGCCAAAGGGTTAAAAAAATCTAAAGTCAACGAAATTTGGAAATAATAACCAAGACAAATCCTTCGTGGGACTGAGACGCTTTTATTTTCTGTTACTAACTACACAGAGACTCGAAGAATGTACCCCTGTAGCAAAACGTCTTCGGGCTCATGACAGCCGCAGTGGGTCCGCGCACAGCCGTGCGCGGGCCCACTGCGGCTATCGTGTGCCCGAGGACCTTTGCTTACTGGGTGGTTCATAATGGGAAATGCGGCTGTGCCGGACGCCTATGGTTTGTCCCCCATCAGTTTTTGTTCGCCTGTAGGTCTATCCAACAACCCACAATAACGATCAAAAGAAAAGACAAGGTACCAGTCAAACACTTGCCCCTCAAAACTAGCGTAATTCCTACCTTTCATCGCCGGCGCCTCCCCTGGGTTGGCCACACATAGTAATTTACCACTGACAAACTGAGCACCTTGTCATCCACACTGTCATAAAATCAATGGTGCGACCCACTGCGGCGGAGACGGCGACAAAAAGACCCGTGGACGTTGTGAACACAGCCGGCTGGGCCGTCTAGCCCTAGAACGCGGTACTGTCCGCCAAGCTGGTTTGAGACGTTCTCAATGCGCCAATGATGGTACATTGCTTAACGTCCCGACAGCAACAAGGCTTTCTCAGGACGTGCCTGCACTGCTTGTGAAAAAAAACCAACTAAACAGAATATTGAATGTATGTCGCCAGCCGGTCCAATAAGTTAAATAAACCTACGACATGGGGCCTAAATAAAGCTAAGACCATTTAGCAACACACATCCAATATCAAGAGCTACAGGCAGCACAGACAGTTGGGAGAGTTTACAAAAGATACAGGTGAATGGACCAAGGGTAGACAAAAACACATGCCCCAGAATAGAGAAGAAAACCCACCCTGTGGGGCTGACCAGGGTGACCCTGGGAACTAAAAAGTAGTTAACCCCACCCAAGTCCCCCAGGGCAGACCCGGGTGGGGGACCAATGCGCCAAAGGACATCGGGCATACATCAGCCTCCTTTTGCCCGCGCACGGTCGTCCGCGGGCCAAAGACGGCCGACAAGGCCCTATGACCTTTGCGCACTGGGTTATGGACAAATTTGTGTGCTGTGATCCATCTGTCGCTGATGTGACTAGGGGGGGGGGGGGGATGTAACGTGGAGGTATAAAAATGTAAACAGCCATAAGGTAAAACCTGTAGAACAGCAGAAACCCTCTTTCTTTGCAAGAAAAATAGTGGACTTTTAAAAACAGGCCCTCTCTCAAGAGAAGTCTTGAAGGGTAATAAGTGTTCCGGCCCCGGTCATGAAAGCCTATCACGTAGGTGACCACCTAAATGATGGCCTTTTATGACAGGTAATCTCTCGAAAGGACAGTCGCTCAAAACAGGTTCTGCCCAATATACCTAAATAGTATTATACACTGTTTAGTGCAGCTTACAATATAAGTTATTGGTCGCAGGGGTTTGCTACACGAACCTTGTAGGCCAATGGTTCCTTTGCCACCTCCTGCAAGGTCCGTGCATCAAGCCCCCGCTACCAATAACGTATTTGTTTTCATTCCTCCACAATTTTTGTAAAAGAAATCAAGAAGAAATCGTTCCGACGCCAGACATGACTGACGTCAAAGGAATATACATTCCTACATAATAGACTTATGACGTAATTTAAAATATTTCATGACGTTGCCCTCTCCAATAGTGTGTTTGTTGTTCGATCTCCAGTAGTGTGTTTGTTGTTTCGAACAACACTAAGTAACTTTTTTACTTTAGAACGTTTTGGTGATCTTTACTACAAAACTCGCATCCAAGATGCGTCACAAAGAGGGCTACATGAAGACCGCCATTTTTCTCTACAAGGGTTTTTGTAGCTCGGTCAGGTGGTACAGTTTACGCTAAAGAGATTGGTCGTGTGACATAGGGATGAAAACAATGTGTTTTCTTAGTCCACGTTTTTTCAACTTTCTCAGTTGTTTGTTCAGCTCTAATAGTCCAGGCCGATGATTTGTACAGCTGGTCCCAATTCAATGATAGCTTAACCCGTATCATTCGGAATACACCAGTGTGTGAGACTATAAGTTTGACTAAAATAGTTCAAGGGTAGTGCCAGAATAGCTTGGCGCCTCTAGGCGCCAAGCTATTCTGGCACCACCCTTGAACTAAAGCCATTGGTATATATCCTTATCTGTAAGTACTATAATGTAGCTTGCATATGGCAGTGTACAAATTTGAAGCTTTTAGCCTCAGTATATCCTTATCTGTAAGTACTATAATGTAGCTTGCATATGGCAGTGTACAAATTTGAAGCTTTTAGCCTCTATGATATGGGATAATACCCGGATTCGTGAAATTTCCACTGCTTTGCATCCAAGAATAGACAACTTTCGGCAATTAAATGCCATGTTGTGCCACTTGGTCAGGCAGATGACACGGTCAGTGAGCCAGTGTGACGATATCGTCATATTTATCATGTGTGTGTGTCCCTTTTCACCATAACCCCACTCTTTCGTGTCCGCCTCCAACTGTGGGAGACGGATCGACCGTGAGACTAATAATCTACTCAAGACAATTTTCTGTCCATAGTAAAAACCACAGATTAAGAAAGATACCCCAAGTGACTCATCAGTGATAAAGCGTCAAGATATTAGCCAAGAGCCCTGGCTAACTCGTCTCCCTCGTGAATCACAGGTAGTGCTTCACTAGCTACGGCGCAAGGGTAGCGCCGGATTAGCTTGGCACCTTCGAGGCGCCAAGCTAATCAGGCACGACCCTTGCACTCTCACGGTCCAAACATTCATCTCTCGCGCCGACTTCGTATCATTGGTAAGAAAAAGCTTAGCTCTCGGCTGTCGCTGCCTGGCTGTGTCCGTGAAGTGTCTGTCTCGATAGGGTACAGGCATGACCGACAGTGATCACACGTCTGACTGATGCCCCACTGATAACGGTAAACCAGTTATTATCCGATCACTACAGCATAAAACCACACAGCGCACAGGGCAACAGAAGTGAACGCTGACCTGGGTAACTCAGTAATAGCCCTCACGTATCATACTTGTCTTTATGCTAGCTTACACCCCTACGTACAACACCCCCACCCCCACCCACTTTGACCCCTCCTCTCCTTGACTCCCTCTTTCCCTCTCCTCTATCTCACCTGCCTGACTAAACCCACTCTCGACTGCCGCGAGAGCACTTGAAAGGCGGTGCCCACGGGCGTTATGGACAGCCTCTGGGGTCAAGCTGGGGTCAACGAATACCCCATGATGCGTTAGTAGCATTGCGAGTCCGATTCCGGTTCTTCCGGCTGCAAGAGACGTAGATCCTCGTGAGCCACGTGCCGCCTGCAGGGGCTCATGGCGATCTACGTTCCTGTCTTGACGAAGTCAATGGGACTTGCGAGTATTCAAGAGTTTTCAAGACATGAAGTCAGTTTACAGCTGAAAATCCAAACTTGTCATCATCATGTTGAGGAAGGCCAGACAAACTAACAGGAACGGACTGGCGACAGTTGTCAAAACCTGCCTTTAAAAGATGACCAACGACAACATAATTATCATTGTGAGCATTTCATTGACGAAACACAGCCAACATCAGCCAACTACAAGAGGCATAGATCCTCATGAGCCCCCGCGTACGCGGGGGCTCATGAGGATCTATGCCTCTTGCTGGATCTATTCACACCCGTGTTCCTAACAAAGAACATTTACCGGCCTTACAAGCTGGTGGTTTCAAAGATGTAGTTCGTGATCACTGGCGGTGAAGGGGTTAGCTACTGACATAATGCCAATGTTGTTACAGAATCGTGTGCTATGCAACATGGACATGTTGCAGACCAAAGGCGAGGGTTGTGTTGTAAAAGCTCAAGGTAAGTGGTTGGTTAGCTTAGCGCCTGAGACTGGTAAAACAGAAGCGAAGCGGGAGTGGCTATTGCTTCCTGATTATACACAAAGTGTGTGTCGTCACGCACAAGACAGACGATCACGAAAACAAGTCTAAATCATCACGGTATGTAACGAGGAAAGAAAGACACGGAACTGCCAGTTCTGCGCCGCGCGAGAAAAGCCTGTCATACATTCTGCCTGGCCTTAGCCATCGTGGTGTAAACTACGAAATTTGTAAGCTGTCCTCTAAAAACTTCATTACAGTTCAGGACACAGCATTAAACAAATACCTCATCTGTCCAGAGGCAATCTTGGCACCACCCCTCAGCTATCACGGTCCATCCTTATACTGATGTTGCGTTTCATGGCTGAATAGGTTTAACTAACATAATTGTGAACGATGGCACAATATGAGGCTAGCGCTTATAAACAAACATGTTTCAAGATTTTATTTGATTCCTTTCACCCCTATCGGGGTATGGAGAAATAATGCAATAATCAACATGTAAACATTACCTCATCTGTGCGCATGCATACTCTCCAATGAATGTTTTACACGTATAACAGAAACAACAGAATGCGTGCATGAATTATAATTTATATACACATTACAATTGTGGCACATTTAACACACACAAAACTGCATATCAGTGGCGTTTACGTAAATGGCTGTTATTCATATCACTTTACAACTCTTCAGAAACTTTGCAAAATTCAAGACGGTTTTTCTGGACACGTATGATGACAGTAGGTTGCAGACATTAAATATCGACTTCCTTTTACGATATTTCAAAGGTATAAATTTAAGTCTCTGTTGTAAAAACTTTGAACATTCAAAGATTAACCCTTATCATTCGGAATACACCAGTGTGTAAAATACTTTTGACTAAAATAGTTCAAGGGTAGTGCCAGAATAGCTTGGCGCCTCTAGGCGCCAAGCTATTCTCGCACCACCCTTGAACTAAAGCCATTGGTCTATATCATTATCTGTAAGTAGTATAATGTAGCTTGCATATGGCAGTGTATAAATTTGAAGCTTTTAGCCTCAGTATGATAGGGGTTAAATGCAACTCATCGCCTAATACATTCGTATTGCAATCAGTACAAAATCGTTCTTCTCGGTGTGTCAAACTTTCTTCCTTGCCCTATTTGTAATTTGTGATTGCTGCAGTCAATGTGTTAATTTTTGCACAAAACCTCCTCTTTCATTATAAAAGAAGAAGAAGAGAGAAAAAAGAAATAAAAGAAATGAAAAGAAAATCAACATACCTGGTTATATAAAAAATGTAAGCAAATCACTTGCCAACAGGATCCTCATAAACTGCGAGTGTGAGAAGTCACGGGTGATAATCACTTAGGCTACGACAAAAACCACATTTCCCAACCACTTAGAGTTCACACACTGTGTATTAACCTTTTTAAAGAAACACGGGTCACATTTTTGTTTGGAGGGCGTGTACACATATCGTGAAACAAGAAACACACCCATACAAAGTGATGAATGAAATCTGGTGGAGAAACAATTCCAGGTACGCAAACGGTCGTCGGGTTGTGGTTGGTTTTAGTTGGCTCGCGCACGGCCGTCGACAATCTTTTGCTTTTCAGGAAGCAGGCCTATGTATGGGTACAACAGCATACAGATCACAACTTAACAATCCCACTCATGTAGCAAAGAGCTGGCCAAACAGGACACGCCCTAGCGACGACAAAAAAAAAAAAAAAAAAAAAAAAAAAAAAAAAAAACTCGACTGATAAACTCATCTGTTTCTTATCTGGAAACTGCAAGACACCCACTCTTGGTATCGTCCAAGCAGACAGATAGTTAATCACAAAGCGATCCGAGGTAAATGAGAAAGGAGGGAACAGAAGCTGTTTGCACCTGTAAGTTTTTGGGGTCGTCTGCCGGTGCATACCGCGTGCCGACCAGAGAAGACTACACGGGCCGTGACAAAGAAATGCAAATTGCAACGTAAACGAGACAAAAAGTGTCAGTGATACAGTCAAAACTTAACAAGCACCCATCTTAATTGATTCACCCACTAGCTGAAGGTATTGCAAACCACGATGGCTCAAGCTAAGAAACAAACTACAAAAGAAAAAAAAAAACAGGAAGAAAGAAACAAACAAATAAACGAAACAAACAACGAAACATAAACCAAACAAGGAAACAAACAAGAAAAACAAACAACATACAAATTATCAAACAAACAACGAAACAAACAAACAAAACAAGCAAACAAAACGAAAAACACAAAACACTTATATTATACAGATCGTGACAGCAGTTCATACCGTGTAATATCTTCTCAGCATCCAAAACAGTCCCCAAAACTGCAAAAGGTATCAGATCAAAAATTCGAACTGTTCCCTCCAGTTATTATATTTCCAAACTGAATTCTCTTGCATGTGATGCACGTACACTCTTTAGATATTTTTACGAAGTTGGGACTTGCCCCGAAAAGTCCAAAAGTAAAAACAAGACGCGGAGGAACAAGGAACAGCTTTATGGCTAAACCACAGTACACCGTGACCTGATCAGCGTGGATGAATATAGGAGATGAATGGGCAAGAGATATAGATCTTCATGAGCCCCCGCAAAATTCGGGGACTCATGAAGATCTATGTATTTTGCGAACAGGCAACGTCCGCTTTGTACTTCAGGGAGGAAAATGAAAAATATCCTCATAGCGAAAACAGCATCGAAAAGGTGACCATCAAGCGTGTCAAGAAATTGTGTTGTAAAATTTTGTCTTTTCTGAGCGTGTTTCTTTCATCTCTGGGATTTTCTCATAGGGAAAAAATCACGCACGTGATGGCCTGTGATTTTGGACCTTACGGCTTCAAGCTGTAAGGTCGAAAATCACAGACCAGCACAGATACACGACAAACTGCCGACCGCAACTTTCGCACGCAGGTGGCGGATTCCACTTTCTGCTAGACGTAGCCGGGTGCCAAGCTACCCAGCAAATGCAAAGACGATCGCCTGTCAAAGGTAATACTTTCCATGAAGATAAATCTAAACCCCAAACTATTTTTTTAATCTTAGAGAGGGATTGCGGACAGCTCAGGGCCAAGAGGGTTCGCGTCAAACGCATGCCAGGAACAAATCTGGACCCGAGCAAGACAAAATGCAGCAAGTCCATTTTGGTGAGAAGCGACAATTTTATTGTAATGCAATACACATTTCGCTTTTCACAAAGGTGAACCTAACTCATTCGGGCCTGACACACCACAGCACGACATGGATCGAGTATGATAGTTCAAGGATGGTGCCAGAATTACTTGGCGCCCATATGCGCCAAGCTATTCTGGCACCACCCTGGAACTATCATACTCGATCTGTCTCTAGAATTGTAATACAGTCCTTCACAGGGCAAGTTCAAAATGTGGGGATGTCGGTCCTGGGGTAGACGTGTTAATGCCTCTTACTTTCCCAAAGCAGAGTGTGTAACCCATTGGCTGGTAGCGGTTTTTGCCGCGATGATTCCTGCAGGAATCAACGAGGCAAAAACCACTACCGACAGCCAAAAGGTTAATGTGCATAAGCGAGAAAGGTTTCATACTGTACGTACCGCGCCATAACTGACTGTTCAAACGTACGGGGACACTTGTGGCAGTCGATATGTTTCTGCAAAACGGACGTGTCGCGGCGGTAGAAATAAATGCCTCAAACTTGTTAGGATTTGCTCCACTTCACACTGGTTGCCTCTTTCCACCCGCTATACTATACGCGTAGCAGGTGAAGGGAGTTAACAAGGGTGCACCCATATACTGACTTGCATTTCACGTCTGCTATGTGAAGGCAAGAGACAGTAAGACCGATTTTGTGAACAGTGAGATCATGTTTTGCACTGTAATGGACTTCTTATACGTTCAGACGGAAAGAGTCATCGGGTTTGGTAAATTGGTAAGGTTTTTTTTTTTTTTTTTTTTTTTTTTTTTTTTTTTTAGGGGGGTGGGGGTGGGGGTGGGGGGGGGGGTAGGTGGGTGGGGTGGGTGTGTATGTGTGTGTGTGTGTGTGGGGGGGGGGTGGAGGGGGGGGGGGTGAGTGTGGAGGGGGCCCTCCAGCGGTCTTTGTTGGCGCTCATCGAGGGTAGAAAACAATCGCAAAAACGTCGTCTGCATACCACTGCACCTTCCCGCTTTATGTGTCTACCTGCGGGCGGCCGCGGCACACCTTGCAAGGTCTGAGCCTGTCTGGGGCTTGGAGACCTTTTCAAATCATTTGTACCTTTTTCACTCAGAGGTCACTCTGAACGATCCCTCAACCTGAAGGCGTCAATGGGGGTGATCTAGGTCTGTGCCAGCACCAGGCATTGATCGTCATGAATCCCTGTCGCTGCAGGGACATGCGAGCATCTGTGCCTCTAAGTTGACCCCTTGGCTGTCGGACGAGCTTTTTGCCGAGATGATTCCTACAGGATTCATCGCGACAAAAAGCGCTACCGACAGACAAAGGGTCAACTCATTCGAGACGTGGCGCATCCGGATACGCGGCTTTATACCGCGTATCCGGATGCGTCACGTCTCGAGACTGAACCAAAACTTGAAGCTGGTCACAGGATCGAAACCTTTTGAAGATTACAGGCTACTCCTTGCGGTGCCGTTCCTTAGAAGCCAACAAGTTAACTCATTCTACCCCAGACACACCACAGCAAGATAAGGATCAACCATGATAGTTCAAGGGTGATGCCAGAATAGCTTGGCGCCTATGGGCGCCAAGCTATTCTGGCATCACCCTTGAACTATCATGGTCGATCTGTGTCCTGCACTGCAAAGCAGTCTTCAGAGGACAGCGGCAAGATTTAAGGATTTCGGTGATGGAGCAGAATGAGTTAAGGTGATCGCTAATTAGGCTATAACTAAGCTGCCATGGTCAATCCGTCTTTCGCGACATGTACGTCGACAGCAAGTTTGACACATTAGAGACGTTCTGCTTTCCGTTCAGATGCGGCCCGGCTAGAGTGATTTTTTAGTACACCAATTGGCTATAAAGAAAGTGAACGGGACATGTCCGTCGCTGGAGGTTTTGGGGTTCTCGCTCCTTCTTTAACCCCTTATTAGTGCCGGGGCAATGCGAATGCTACCCACCTGCGAGACATAAACCCTGGCTCGTGAGGAATTATGTCTCTTGTCGAGCGGGTACATGAGGATTTATGTCTCTTGTAAACAAGTCCTGGGTTATTTATGCCTATTTGTGTTCTCATTTTCATGTGTGTTTTTCACGCGAATGTCGGTCAGTGTGTAGTGGTTTCAGACGCAAAATTCGTGATCACTGGCAGCGAAGGGGTTAATCTGCAAATGCCAGATAGCTCTGGACAAAGGGCGAGGAAATCCCTTTCAAGCATTCTCGGGTATGCAGCTTCCGCTGTCATGCAAAGCATACCTGAAACTGTATGTGACTGTCTATCCCTGTAACAAACACCTGCCGTGGCGTCAGTCATCAGCACTACGGGGAGTGCAGAGGCGGATCTGGTTGCTTGTGGGGGGTGTGGGGGGATAGGAGGGGCGGGGAGGAGGGGGGGGGGTTGTAAGGTTTCCGGAATCAACCTCCAGCCCAATAAAACTTTAACCCATTCAGCCCTGATGCACTACAGCAGGAGATGGGTCGACCATGATAATTCACGGGTAGTGCCAGATTAGCTTGGCGCCTTTAGGCGCCAAGCTAATCTGGCACTGCCCTTGAATTATCATGGTCGATCCATCTCCTGCAACTAGATGACGCCTCCTAAATTTGGGAAATACGACCGTCGGACTGAATGAGTTAAAACGCTGCATCAAAGTGTGCACATGCATATTATGCGTGTGTGTGTGCTTTCCCAGAAAGCCCAAAGCAAAGGCGCCCGTCGTGTTGATACAATAACATTCCACGGGGTGTCCCCCCCCCCCCTTTCTGGTGAACCCTAGCGCGCCCGGCACAAACTAACTACAGTCAGTTGGTACCGGGCGCACCATGGTTCACGTGAAGAAACCGTAGTACTGTATGGTGACGGGCGACTTTGGCTGAGATTGGAAACACGGACAAAGATGAAGCGGACGGATGATAATGAATCTAAGCCAATAATGCAAATAAAAACTGAAATTCAAAGCAAAATAAGCATTAAAAAAAAACGTAAAGATTACGACAAAATCCTTAGATGCTTTGCCAAAATGGCATGAGCTAAAATTCCTCTGTTTTCATAACCTGAACTCTAGCTAACGCAACGTCGCTTTTTCTGATCATAATGTCCATCCAGAATGCTACCATAAAAAAGAAACTTATACAAAGAAGCCAAACAATAGAAAATTCTTTAGAAAGATGCTTTGCCAAAGACGCAGTTTTCCTGTTTACACAAGCTTGGCTCAGTCCAGCATACCGTCACTTGATATTTTCCATACTATAAAACACAGCAGGTGAGAAAGTGAATGCCAAAAATCCAAAGATCCTTTGCCAAAAGTTGCAGGCTTTCTTGCTCACAAAGGCTGACCTTTATCCTTATTTAACATACAGTCGAAAGCTTCTTTTTTTTTAACGAGCTCAAAATTTTCCAGTTATTTCCAATTATCACACGTTGACATCAATGCCAGTGTGGTTATGAACCGTTTTTTTATTTTCTAAACTCGTTATCTGAAAACATGCATAGCAACCAGGTATACATCATTTATTAATCCTTTAACCCTGTGGTTGTCGGTAGCGCTTTTTGTCGAGGTGATTCCTGCAGAAATCACCTCGACAAAAAGCGCTACCGACAGCCAAAAGGTTAACAACCAGAACTAAATGACTTCCATTCATTCATAAAGAATGGAAGTCGTTACTTCTGGGAGTTAACAGGTTAAAATCTTTGGGCAGTAGGTGTCCTTGCCCAAAACCCAATTAGTGGATGGCACAGATCCAAGCTTGGTGGCCCTCCGTAACCCTCAAGCCCAAAAGCACACAATTTCATTAAAAATCAGCTGGCAAACACGCACTCTCACCTGGCCTTTTGGCAACCGAGAGAGCTGGGCCACACACAGAATACAGATAAAAAGGGAGGTATGCACATGTACATCAAGACAGACGTGAGATTCAGTTATTTGTACAGATTTAATGCCGAGAAAGCTATCAACCCCTTCGCTGCCAAAAAAAGAACGAAAACCCTACACCGCTGCAAGAGGCATAGATCCTCATGAGCCCCCGCAGTTGCGGGGGCTCATGAGGATCTATGCCTCTTGCTGACCCCACTTTGTATCCATGTTCCTTGGGCGACTGCGGCTCTTCGCCGCTGAATTAACGCATTGAAATTTCAGACACACAAATCTACGCCCGCTGCAGGTGAAGGCGTCGAGGCCATCTCACGGATGGCACATCAAGAGTAGAACTGGAAACCCGATCAGTGTGATTTCTCATTTCGCTGGGCACGGTAGTTAGATGAAAAGTCTTAATTAATTTCATAAAAAGGTACCTGGCAAACACACCTTCCTCCCGTTGAAAACGCGAGAATGATATGTTTGACATTTTTTAAAATATATTTTATAGGGTTTTTATTACATGATCTGTTCTATTTGTGTTTTGGGCCTTTTTTTATGGATTTTTAATTACATGATCTTTTTTTTATAGCAGAATGCAGTTGTTACAAGTGAATCTGAAATTTCGTGTAGTACAAATTAAAAATGGCAAACACAATAAGTATTAGTCTCATGTTCTTGCTTTTTTCTCCGCGCAGCCGTGAACAAAACACACACACACACAAAAAAACCGATGTTGAATTCGCTTAACAGATCTACGCCTCTTGCTGAAACCCCGCCGTGAGATGGCCTTAGTTGCCTGCTCGGTGTTTAACCCAAATAACTAACTTGCTGAAACCATCTTGTATCCAAGTTCCTTTGACGCCTGGGGGGGGTCTTTTACTAACCTTGAGTTGTCATCTTGATAATAATGTTTAGTCGATCGCAGTTGGAGCAAAAACTGAAACTGTTAACCTCTTAAAGTACCATTACGCGTAAATCTGAAGACACATTTCGGCCGTTTGTGTTCCTTATGCCTTATCGACACACCTAATAAACTTTAACGGCAGTTTGGACATGCAGCAAACACTACAAATGCGTAATCGCACGTATTTATTCTACGCAACAGCGTTAGCGTGTCAATCTATTTTTAGCTGTTCCTAGCACTGATACAGTCGTAATTATAGAACGGAGTGCAGTCGTTGTCAGGTTACTTGATATTATGAAGACGTGTGCTGAACTGGATCCTCCTGTGTCTAAATGAACCATAACTAGACCTGTGTGTAACATTTCGTAACCATCTGTTACAAAGGTGTATATTTGAACAGTCACGGCGGTAGTGGGCCTTTAACAACGGGGCACGGCGAACTCCACCCAGCTGCAAGAGACATAAACCCTCATGGGCCCCAGCAGTCTCTTGTCATTTCTGCGTTCATCTTTGTGCCTACGCATACAACTGTGCGCTTCGCGCAGTTCATGTCGGTTATTTGCAGTCGTTTCACACGAGAAATTCGTACGTCACTGGCAGCGAAGGGTTTTAACTCATTCAATTCCGACACGCCACTGCAAGACATAGATGTTTCCAGAAGTGTAATACAGTCTTTAGGGGGCAACTTCAAAATTTGCGGATTTCGGTCTTGGTGCGGAATGAACAACCTGAAACAAACAGCATTCTCACCTGCTGGTTTTGGCAACAGTGGGTAAAATCATAATGAAAAATACTCTCGGAAAATAAATAAATCAAGAAGAAACACTTCTCGGTGTCCTCACCTCCGCAGTAAAGGAGAGGACTGTTGTTTCCATTCCAAAAACCACTTACACGTATACTCTCTCAGGCACGCGACAGGCTTGACAAGTGCAATTTGTTAAACGGCGGGGGGGAAAAAAAAACTCGAAGAGAGGAAAACCCCACAACCGTTAGGCATGAGCTCTTACTGTGCAATACCATCCAGACGACAGACGTACTCAAGGTTCCATAGTTTGTTTGGAGACGAAAAAAAGAAAGTCAGCAAGTACATTTGTGTGAAAAGCATGATTTTCCTTGTAATCAGTCGATATAATTTATAACAAGATCGGATAACAAAAGTCGGATATAATAACCCTATTTCGGAGGTCCCGAACAACACTTTTTTTCTATATCAAATTACTTAGCTCGTAACTTTGGATCCAGGGGATTTGTTACATCCGAAGTTTACTATACAGCGAAAATCTTGTTTTTCACCACAAAAAAAAAAAAAAATGGACTTAGGCCAACTTTTGGGTCTTGACAGCGCAGTAGCACTAATGAACTGTACGCTTATTACTTAGTAAGCCTGCAGTTTATATGATTACTTCAATTGGACTATCATTGGAAACTTGAGTAATTCAAGTGGTGGAAACCCAGCGCGTAACAGTCATCCGACTGACCTCGGCCGCTGCTGGCCCGCGCTGCGCGCGGACCAACAGCAGCCGAGATCAGCCAGATGACCTGTTGCGCACTGGGAAACGTCCGATTCAAAGCGACTGAGCGCTGAGAAACTTCGTGATATGGTTATTACATATTAGCAATGCGTTCATACATAACCTCCATATTGATTTTTGGCCCATCGCTCAAGCGTTAGGTTACAAACAATCGTTCATCTCTTGATTCATTATACTGTATTCTCCACGCGACCAATCAGCTTGGTTGGCGAAGGCGGGCGGACGCACGACGATAAACAGTAGCGACCATACCTTGTAACATCTAACATACAACGTCAATTAGCCACAGGTCACTGTCTGGTCAGCACCCAAAAGTGAAGTGAAATTGGTTGCTAATTTTAAAAAAATGTTGCAACATGGTTTGCGTTAAGCTCTACTACTGCGCATGCAACAATGGAATAAGATACTGAAACGGACCATCATAGCGCAAGGGTAGTGCCTGATCGCGGTTCTACGCCCATTTTGAATCCTTCGGCTGTCGGTAGCGGTTTTTGTCGCAACCGCTCGAGATGTCAAGGTTTTTGACTCACTTCCAATGAAAGCGACTGACGTAAGTACATGTAACACTACGTACATGCCCCTCCCAAGTCCTTCCACACGTCCAAAGTATTTCCAAAGAAATGTTGAAGTTCAAAACCTGACCCAGTGAAGTAAATTAAGCTGAAAAGCCTAGACAGAGACAAGGTCTAGACAGCAAAGCACATACCCAGTGCGCAAAGGTCATCGGGCCGACGTCGCCTTTCGCGCAATGGGTAAGTGGACCACAGGCTGGCGAGGGCGAATGTCTTATTCCGTTTCTACTGTATAAAACTACATTTGTAGTTTTATACTGTAGAAATAAAACAGCCGTCTTCTGTCGTATGCGAGTAGTATAACAATAAGGATAGAATGAAAGCTTTACCCTTTTATGTGTTCGTTATCTAAAGTAAACAATGTCAGTCCCCGATCACCTTGGTGCCAGTGGGACAGTAAACTGAATGAACGAACGCATGCGAGTAGACAAGGGCATGCAACCACAAGTCACCAACCTGAAACAAAAAGCTTCAGACTGGGGGAAACAATGACTTTCAATTCGTCACTGTCAAAGTGTAGAACTGAGACTATAGCACTATGTACTGAACGTCCGACGCGCTCCTGCGCATGAGGAGCAGGTGTGAACTGTGGTCGGCAAGTGGCAAAGATCCTCCGATAATTATATCCTCGAAACTTGCAGACAATCAGTCTGGCCGATGGGTAGTTCTCACTCGGCTATACGCTCTCTGTTACAAGTGACCTACACATCGAAGCGTGCTGTGTGGCAGTCTCGATTTCTCGAGTTCTAATCACAACTTGCGCAAAAGACCATCGGGCCGACATCAGCTGCCGTTGGCCCGTGCACGGTCATGCGCGGGCCATCGGCGGCCCGATGGCCTTTTGAACATTGGGCAATACGGCAGGTGGAATAGCCATGGCCTAACGCTAACTAAAAGTCGTACGTCATAGAATTCAGATGTCATTCAGCATTGGACATAAGTCAGCGTGTAGACACGCTAGTGTTGCAGCCGGGGTGTTTCAACTGAATTCCTACAGTCCTGAAATAACAAATTTGTTCCAGTCTGGTGAAATACGTTTTTGTGAAAATGAGATTTTTCATTGTATTGCAATGAAAATTTCGTTTTTCACAAAAAAGACTTTCTATCTTTTGCCGTCACAGGGCAAATGTGCACAGAAAAATATTGCAAACTATTAACTTTTTTGGAGTAGATCAGATCGTTGTAAACTTCGTTCTCCGTAGTTTATACCGGAGAAAATGCAGACTGTTGTTTGCAGCAGTACGTATTTCAAAAGACTGGAACAAATTTGTGATTTGTGCACGGGCCAACGGTAGCTGATGTCGGCCCGATGGTCTTTTGCGCAAGTTGTGATTAAAAAAAACAATTTTGGTGAGTACGTACTGCTGCAACCAACAGTCTGCATATTTTCTCCGGTATAAACTACGGAGAACGAAGTTTACAACGATCTGATCTACTCCAAAAATTGATTTTGCCTTCACAAGACAGACATGTTCTTAGTATGTCTCAACCCTTCGGCTGTCGATTACGTTTTTTTTTTAGTCGCGATGATTCCTGACAAAAACCGCTACCCACAACCAAAGGGTGAAAATTATGCTGCACCCAAATATTGATAGGTCTAAATGTCGCGACACGACTTTTTTTTTTTTTTTTTTTCTTGGGGGGGGGGGGGGGGGGGTCCTTTGCTTTGCAGGAGGGCAGATCTCAGAGAACGCCTATTAGATACACCCAAACTCTTCACTTAGGTCACTTCACGCGTGAACAAAACCCAGACACATTTATCACGTAATCGCACTGTCTGGAAAATAAGTGCACCGTATCCCTGCCTGCAAGAAAGCAGTGATCCTCACGATCCCCTGCAGTATACAGGGCCTATTGATCTTGCTGCTACGGATCAGCAAACATAATGTGCATGATCTTGACGGCGGCGGGCATATCGCAGACTCTATGTCTGATGCACGCCTATGGTATCCAGACAGTGGCATAGATGCCATCCCGCGGTCTCAAAAGCTCGATCCCCGGTGAACGAAGATCATCGGGCCGGCGTCGGCCGTAGTTGGCCCGCGCACATCTGTGCGCGGGCCAACTGCGGCCGACGTCGGCCCGAGACCCTTTTGTGAATTGTGTGCGGCCGGTCCGGCCCTCACTGGTGGTAATCTAAACGGAGGTGTAGTAGAGAAAGCACCTGACAGTTGCGACAACTCGATCTTCGTTAGCGCGAAACAGACAAACGCTGTGAAAACACAGTTTGCACGTTAATGTGTCTGAGGCGAGTGTATGCAGTCTGCTGGTCTGCGATTTTGGACCTTACGGTTCAAGACTGTCGAGTCCAAAGTCACAGACCAGAAGACATTTTAATAGGGCAGACGATAAACGATACAGTTTAGACACAAGGTACAGTTTTTGCATGTTACCGAAAGGATTAGAACTTAAAGACAGCAGGTTTTAACTCGGAGAATAGATGACGACGATGATGTTTTCCGAGCACACTTAAAGTGTGCGGGGGTGGGGGTGGGTGGGGACGCTAAAAAAAAGAACAGACGGAATCAATCAATCAAACTATCAAACTATCAGTCAGTCAGTCAGTCAGTCAGTCAGTCAGTCAATTGATCAGTCAATCAACCAACCAACCAATTAATCAATCATCTTCGTCCTCATGCACACGTTGAAAATCTTGATGATAAACAATAGTGTCACCCAACGTGCAGGAGAAGACATTACTAAAATTAATACATTCGAGATGTGTCGCATCTGCATACGCGGCTTTATTGCGCCTATCCAGATGCGGCACGTCTCCAAAGGATTGACTAAATTCACCCTTACAGCCTACTTGTAACAATTTACCCACCTTATCTTCGACTCTATCGTGTGCTGAACGTCTAGTGACGAATAATCCGCAACAGCCAGACATTGTTCAACACGTAGACTGATGAACGCAACCCTTACACGGCTGTACTCAACAGTATCCGTCAACAAAATGACACCTCGCTGCGCTGGTCTTTGGTTGTTGCATTCATTGTTTGTTTTTGTTTTGTTTTCCTTTCCTGGCGAACCCTTCCCATCGTAACACTCCAACGCGGGAATTTGACCACGGGAATTCCCAGTTGAAAAAAATCGATGAAACTGTACGGAAACTGACTTCGCCCGGCCCAAACTCTCATGCAATCCACAGTTTCGGGCTGAGAATATATATTTTTTACGATTTATACATATATCAACAGTCTGCCAATGCACAGCTTATCAATGTACAGTGCTGATCTCTTCTGTTCACTGTCAAAAAATACCTGAATATATTCCTTGACAGTGAACAGAATGGATCAAACCTGTACATTATCAGGCTTATTAATATTACATCAAGAAAACTGATTTCCTTGCCAGTGTAAACACTGAGATCAGCATTGTACATTGACAGTCATGGTGAAAACGCGAATCTCGACCAAAGCCTGTGATGCAAGCTGTTGCATGGCTGCACCTGCGAAATGTATGCTGTTTGCATCAGTCAATTTTGTATATATCGCAGTTTACGATCACCGCCACATGTCTACACGTGCTATTCTGCCACATCTGCGACATAATTCATGACAGCGGTGCGTGGTGTGAGTGTACTCCTTCTGAGTAAGTGTACTCCTTTTAGGATCCTTCATGTGTTCATATGAATCATACTGGACCTAACCTTACCTATAAATTAACCCTTTGCGTGTCGGTGGCGGTTCCTAAGGAACCATCGTGACTAAAACCGCTACCGACACACAAAGGGTTAAAAAGGTTTTTCTTCATCTTCATTATTGTAGGGGGGTGGGAGGATCCCAATTATTTGGTCACTATCCCGCCACGGGTGGAATTCCTTTGTCCACCTCCCACTACTGTTTCATCTTTGAATCACATGCACTAAAACAAAGAGCTTCTAGCTGTGGCTTCGTTGCGACATGCTTCTCATGTGTATTGACTCTAACCACGGGAAGGCTCGAAGCAAAGAAAGCACTACCCATGTATCGTTGCTTGCCTATTGATCCGTCTGTCAGCAAACTATGCACTACCACTGGGTACCGAAGATAAGTATCAACCCATTCACAGCTCGGCGTTAAACCCCACTAACTAACTAACCAACCTTCACTGCCGAGAAAAACTTAGTATTAGCACCGGCCAACTGCAAGAGATATAGAGCCTCATGAGCTCACGCAACTGCGGGGGCTCATGGGGACCTACGCCTCTTGCCGAACCACTTTGTATCCATTGGCCAGTTGCATGTCCACGAGCGAGCTTAGACTGCACCAGCCACTAAGCAGGGTGCGCCGCTATAGCTTAGTGGCTGGTGCAGGACTAAGCTCGCATGCAACTGGCTTGCGACGCACCTTGCTTAGTGGCTGGTGCAGGACTAAGCTCGCTCATGCAACTGGCTCCATGTTCCTTGGACGACTGGGCCGGGATCTCTGAGGCCGGCTTGATTTACGCGTCCACTGGCAGTGAAGGGGCCAATCTCTTGTGTTTCATTTGAAAGTATTTTTGTAGTGCGACAGAACTGACCGACATTGGTCTGAACACCGATATGCACAGCGGTGAAAACCCACAAAACTCATTCGAGACGTGCCGCATCCGGATATGCGGCACATCTCGAATGCTAGTCCATCCAACTTACATGCTGCCGTCATTTGTAGTGCTGTACGGCCAGACGCAGATGCTGCTGACTGCGTCTCCGAGGATTAACACTGAAGTATAACAGGCACTCCTTCGGATAAACTACTCCCAGCAACTTCGGTGACAGTACAGTCGCACGCTACACCTTGTATCTTTTGAGGCTTCACTCTTGAAAACTGACATGCACCAACGAAAGCAGGTGTTGTTCTTGCAGTCCAGCATGCACCAATGAAATCCTCGGGGACTGAATAGCCGACGCCACACGACACACCGGCGATGCAAAAAGTGCAGACGACAATAATACAACGGCGGGAGAAATGATTCAGTCTCTATGCCGTTTTCCTATTTACATGAGCCACTGATTCTCATAAGCCCCTGCAGCATGAGAATCAATGCCTCTAAGAAGATGTTTCGGCTCCTGAAAACGAGGAAGCAATTGAGGCTTGCGCGTGAAAATTGGGAAGGGATCGGCGCCTTGCGCATTTTGTGTGTCGTGACACAGTCGAGTGCCCTATTTGGCAGGTGACATCAGCAATGTGCACGCGACATGGAGAGGGCGGGGGTGGGAAAGGGGAGAGGGGCTGGGTCCGCGGGAGAGGGACAGCTCTGAGGGAGGAGGATGTACAAAAAGTTATTACACGTAGCTTTTCTCAATCCCAGTACCAACTGCCGGAGGTGGAAGGACTCTGACACCTGTAGGTAGTGCACTGATGGTCATGTTATATATTTAAATTGGGCAGTTCAGGCAGTGCAAGGACCGGTGTGTTTAAAAACACTTTTTGCAATGTTTGAAAATTTGTAGTAGGGCTGAATGTTGAAATTAGCTGGAAATTTTTGGTTATCTGAGAGGAGACATGTTTGGTGCTTTGATTCATACCATCCTGAGCTTATCCAGTGGACAATTGTGAGCCTATGTTGAGTTGCCACTGACATAGAGGATGGAAATGATCGTCTTGTTCTATATACCTGCGTATTTCTCTGTGGGCTGGCGATTGGGTGCCTGATAGGCGGGGGCAGGGGATCTAACTGTTTGTCTGTCCAGCGCTGTGATTCCCCTTGGTTTGTATACAGTTCTGCCAGCGCTAGCCTCACCTATCTGGTTTGTGAGTATCTATAACTCGATTGATTGATTGATTGTACATTGCGTAACGTCCCGACAGCAACAAGGCTTTCTCAGGACGTGCCTGCACTGCTTGTGAAAAAAAAAAACAACAGAACATTGAATGTATGTCACCAGCCGGTCAAACACGCTAAATAAACCTAACACATGGGGCCTAAATAAAGCTAAGACCATTTAGCAACACACATCCAATATCAAGAGCTACAGGCAGTGCAGACAGTAGGGAGAGTTTTAAAAAGGCAAATACAGGTGAATGGACAAAGGGTAGACAGAAACACATGCCCCAGAATAGAGAGAAAAACCCACCCTGTGGGGCTGACCAGGGTGACCCTGGGAACTAAAAAATACCTAACCCCACCCAAGTCCCCCAGGGCAGACCCGGGTGGGGGTAATTCAATCGGATCTGATAGGTAGTTAAGTCATGTGCAATGCGAGTGCACCTGCTTGTGTGTACTCTGTGGGTGCATGACGTTTGTGTGTGCATGTGCACATGTACTGCATGCGATAATGTGTGTGTGTGTGTGTGTTTGTGTGTGTGCGTGCGTGCGTTCTCGAGTCAGAAATCGCAACGATGAGTATCCTAAGAAGACGGATTTGCATCAAAGGTCGTGCTCTCTTGTATTTATAGCACGACCAAGGGCTATTATTGTTTTCCTCAAGCGCATAATTGTTCAATTTGTGGCTCAATCAGATTAACTCATTCTGCCCGCGACACACAACAGCAAGACATGGCTCGACCATGATAGTTCAAGGGTGGTGGCAGAATAGCTTGATGCCTATAGGCGCCAAACTATTCTGCCACCACCCTTAAACTATCATGGTCGATCTGTCTCCTGAAACGGAATGCGGTCCTCAGAGGCTAACTCCAAAATGTGGGTATTTCGTACCTCGGGGACAATGAGTTAAATACGTTGAGACATAAATATGCAGTTTTGAAACAAGCTACTTTCATCAGTAAGACAGATATCTACCGGTCACACTAAAGAAAACGCAAAAAAAAGGATCAGAAGACCTTTGCCAGATGCTGTATTTTGTATAAATTACAGTCAAAAGACCTTCGGCAGAACCTGTATTTGGGGCTGGTCTGTGATGCTGTGCCTGAGGCCGCAAGGCCCAACACCACAGACCAACACACTTATTTAATATACATACAGAATACAGGTAAGATCTTTTGATTTTTTTCCCTCGCTTTCTTTATAATAATTTAATCATAGGATGAGATGAAACCCCCAGGGCCATGATGTCCTTTGTCTGAAGTGAAGAGGAACCTTCGGCCGGAATGGGGCCTCATGATCCCTACTACACGTAACTAGAAGTAGAGACTCTCCAATTCCGATCACGTTGCAGCGTCTGTGCCTCGCGCAGACGACAAGGTTTGGACTAGGGGCCATTCCCGTCCGGCAGGTTCTTTGCTCTCTGACCTGGACCACAGCCATCGCACTAAAGGTGCAATCACAAAAAGTCACATCAATGCACGGCGAACGCCGACAATCTGCAAGAGACATATATCCTCACGAGGGCTGTAGACTGGGGAGGGGACACGCGAGTGTATGACTCATGCTGGCTTCAATTTTATAACCGTGTACTTCAAGAAGAGATGATCGGATGGTGATTACAAGACTATGACGGAGGAGGGTACGGTAGAAAAGTCAGGTCAATTCCTTCCTTCTCTCGTTAAAAAAAAAACATCGAGTTTCTGACCCTTTCCTCCCCAGAGCCAAAAAGTTTACATTTCAGAATCACTTACTAAGCATTCACAGCATGGCGAGAAAAGGTCCTCAAGCCGACGTCGTCCTCAGTTGGCCCGCGCACGTCTGTGCACGGCCCAACTAAGGCTGATGTCTGCCCAAGGATCTTTAGCTTATTAGGTGCATAGGTACTAACAGAATTGCTGCAACAAAGAGTTGAACCACAACCTCAGACCCTCTGCCTGAACTGCGTGAGAGGGATCGCCCGTTACAGCTCAGAGGTAGTGCATGTTTAGCTTGGTACATCCTCCGAGGCCAGGTTTACCATTCAACGCCAGAACATTTTTTCAGCCATCATGGTCGATCCATCTCTAACAAATGACTCTGGAATGGAAAGTGTTAAAACATTCAACGTGTGTCGAAACTATATGCGGGGTTCGTCTGGCAAATAAACGACACTCATTTCTCAATTTAGATTTTACGGCAGCTTTCAAGTATGTTTTAATTTTACTACATCTCCTGATCCGGAGTCACCGAAGCGTCGCTTCTATTACAGTGAAATTGTTTGATTTCGACGCGACCGGTTTACACTTCTACCTCCCACTACGAAATGACTGTATTGAAGTTGAAACAAGAAAACGACGGTGCTAAAACCTGTTCAGGTAAATGTCATTACAAATGTAAACGCAAAGTGCACAGTCTGATGAACCTGTCACTGTCCACAGAGACTGTAATTAAACGAAAATAATTGTTGGATTGCTACCGCTCTACACACAGAGTAGAGCGAAAGCAGCCAAACAATTATTTTATTATATTCCAGTCACTATTTCAAAACCTGGTTTACACAAAGGTGGCGTCACATACTCCCACACATTTTTTTTTTAAGACTGACGTCATTGTCTGATTCAGAAATTCTTAGTGTAAAAGTTGTTGCAATATATTATTGTACGTCACGTCCTCCTGAGTTTACGTCATAATTGGCGTCGCCCTGTGTTCTTCTGATAACTTCAGGTCATCAACGTCAACATGGCGGGGACAGCGGTGCGAACGTTGATCCTTGAGTCTTTGGGTCTCCCAAAGACGCATGGACTGGAAGTTCTCCCTATATTTCACGCCAAGAGCCACTGTGGACAATTGTTCTTTAACGCCAAACGACACTTCACGCCTGTGTCACCATCCTCCACCTCTTCTTCCTCATCATCGCCATCAATACCATCGTCTCCAAGCAGAGGCAGTGGCTGGAAGACTCCACTATGTCCACAGTGCTACCCTTGCGGACCACCCCCTTGTCCCCCGTGTCCACCTTGTCAACCTTGTCCACCTTGTCCACCTTGTCCACCGCCGCCAACACAAACGCCACGACCACCAGCGCCGCCGCCTCCGCCGCCTCCCCCACCACCACCGCCTCCCCCACCACCACCTCCTCCTCCACCTCCGCCACCGCCTTGTAAAAAGGTGACTTTGATCCAAGGAGGGGGAATCGGGCCAGAAGTCTGTGACTCTGTGAGGCACATTTTCGAAGCTTTGCAAGTTCCAGTTTGCTTCGAAGACGTGGATGTGACACCAGTAAAAGACAGTGATGGCCTGCTTCGACTGCCGCACAGGATATTCGAAAGCATGGCCGACACCAAGGTGGCACTTAAAGGACCCTTGCCTTCGCCCTGCCCAGGCAAGGAAACGGGACACGCGTGCTGCAGCGTGGCCTTGCGAAAAGCCTTCAATCTCATCGCTAACGTCCGGCACCTAAGGTCGGTGAAAAGCTGTCGGACACTGCACGAATGTATTGACCTGATCGTGATAAGAGAAAACACCGAAGGCGAGTACTGTGGGCTGGAACACTTCGTGGTGGACGGTGTGGTACAATCCATGAAGGTTATCACAGACTGTGGCTCCAGGAGGATTGCAGAGTTCGCCTTTAACTACACTCGCGATCAAAAGCGGAAATGTCTCACGGCAGTGCACAATGCCAATATCATGCACGTGGCAGAAAGCATGTTCGTAGATCAAATCAGAGACATGTCGGTCAAGAACAAAGACATCTTATACAGTGACATGTACATGGGCAACGTGATTGTAAATATGCTATGTGACCCAACCCAGTTCGATGTGCTGCTCCTTCCCAATCTGTACGGCGAAACCTTGAGTGAGATGATTACTGGTCTGATCGGCGGACTGGGTGTGGTCCCCAGCGCCAACCTCGGGCCTGAGAACGCCATTTTCGAGTGCGTGCATGGACCGGCCAATGATATCGTCGGCAAAGACCGAGCCAACCCAACCGCCATGCTGTTCTCCAGCACGATGATGCTGAGGCACATTGGGCTTCACGCTTACGCCTACAAAATCGAGCAGGCTGTTTTTGACGTCCTCAAGGAAGGCAGGGCTTCGACCAAGGATATGGGCGGCAAAGGAGGGTGCTCGTGCTTTACCAAAGCCGTCTGTGAGCGAGTTCGGCGCCCCTGCACTGGCCACTAATTCAGATCTATTTTATCTTTCAGAGTCGAGGGAGACAGATCAATTGTAATGGCTCGCCAGTGGTGCAAGATTAGCTTTGCACATCGCGACTGAGCTAATCTGGCACTACACTTCAGCCACCTCAGCCGAAGGCGCTATGCTTATCTGGCACACTGAACCGTCACAGTTGATCCTCCTCAAGCAGCTGGTTCTGAAAGTGAAAGCGTTCACCCTTTGGCTGTTGGTAGCACTCTTTGTTGAAGTGATTCGTGCAGAAATCACCTCAGCAAAATGCGCTACCGACAGCCAAAGCGTAAAGTCGCCGCTGTCCTCACTCGCCTGTTGACCTCTCCATTTAAAACCTTTCAATCATCAAACTCAGTGATGCCAGTGAAGACTTTTTCCACGTCAAACCATGCACCTTACCGCTCCACTCTGCATGTACAGTTACCGTTCTATCTTCGCCGACACTTCTAATGTTACTTTCAGCAAGCGGACGCAGTGCATCTCTCAAATGAAACACTAAACACAGAGCCAAGTTGACATAGTTTGTAGCTAGGTCTGTAAGTGCATGTAATATAGAACTGATCTAAACTTATTAATCAATCACAGAAAAACTGCATAGCTCAAAGATCTTTCGTGGCACCCGCATAATAAGAACTGACCCAATGTGCAAAAGGCCGTCGGGCGGACGTCGGCCGCCGTTGGCCTGCGCACATACGTGCGCGGGCCAACGGCGGCCGTAGTCGGCCCGATGGCCTTTGCGCACTGGGGACTGCTAAAGCGTGTAAAAGTAGAAGGAACATATTATATTAGCCCATTTATGCATCGGCAATCATTTGGAAAACGCCAGTATGTCCACTTTTAGAAAAGCGAGAATTTCATTGCATAACAACGAACATATCGCTATTCTCAAAAATGGAAATAAGCAAAGAGGTTTCGTTTGTAGCGAACGACTCCCAACGACAGCGAGGTCTTTGCGGATAATTGGTTTGTACCATAAGAACAGACAACACTCCGAAGATCTCCAAGAGGCATAATAAGATCCTCCAAAGATCTCAAGGAGCATAGATCCGCATGAACCCTCTGGGCTCATGCGGATCTATGCCTCTTGGAGATCTTCGGAGTGTTGTCTGTTCTTAGGGTATTAATTGGCTATCCGCCGTGATTTCGCTCTCGTTCGATGTTGAGAGTGGTTCCGTACAAACGAAACCTCACTGTTGGCTTCTGCCAGATCACGGCAGGCGCCACCGCCAGCGGCCACCGCCACTGTTTTGTGCCGGTGACAGTCTGCAATAGGCGGTTCAAGGTGGTTCAGGCGAGAGCGCACATCAGCACTTCGTAATGCGAGTTCGTTGCCGCGGTCCTCTCATCCTGAACAGGGCTGCCAAGTAAGTCCACTATTTTAGAAACGCGAGATATTTTTACTGTTGTACAATGAAAATCTCGCTTTTCTAAAATTAATGGACATTTTGGTTTTTTTGCCAAATGAAGGCATTGATTCAATACGAACACAATCTATCTTTAAGATCTGCCTCGATGCAATTTTTGCCATATTTCTAGATCAACCCACCTTTTCGAAATATTTGTGAGTTTTTACGTAGCAAATGTGCAATATATGCAGGACAAATAAAAATGGAATGAATACCCACCTGAACTGGTGTTACTGTAATCAAGCAATTAATTGTAATTTGTAATAATCTATTCAAACCGAGATCGTTTATTTTTATAAATCTCATATGCACGTCTGTTCAGCTGAGGCCGAACTCTGAATACTTTACAAGAAACACCTGACCGAACACCGAAACTGTCTGAAAACATGCACCTACCCATCGTCGGGCCGGTGAGCGTCCATTTGCTTTCTGCGTGTATGGCGCGCAGACAAAAACTACGAGCCCAGATGATGTATAAATCTTCACGAGTCGTAATTGCAGGAGAAACAGAACTTCAGGCGCCAAAGCAAGAGGCACAGATCTTCATAAGCCCCTGCAATCTACGGGGGCTCATGAAGATCTATTTCTCTTGCAGTGAGATGGGGCTCCGGCAATCGCTGACAGTAACATGACCCCCGTTTACGCCCAGACAAAGATATATCATTCTACTGAAAAACAAAGCCGTGGAGAACAGAAGGGGTGGCCGCGTTGGAACAATAGCCGAGCAGGCCGATCTGACATGATCACGCCGCAGTATCATGACTCGAGAACCAGAGTCAACAAAGATCCCTTCCCCGAAAACACTGGCGAGTGTTTGCGCTGCGTGTTTAGAATAGGAAGTAGACAGCGCACCTTACTTGGACATGCATGCAAGTCGGTGCAGACGCCAACCCAGTGGTCCTTGGACCAATTGCCGCGTGAGTGAGCTTAGTCCTGCGCCAGCCACCTTGCTCAGTGGCTGGTGCAGGACTACGCTCACTCATGCAACTGACTCCTTGAGCCTACTGGGTACCGATGCCTCTTCAGCCTTAAAAATGGGAGATGCACGTTTTGTGGATTCACACACGCTCCCGGCCCGATACATCAATTGCCGGTGCCCTGCTGTTTCCCGAACGAAGTACAAGTACATCTTATAACTCCGCCCCTCCGTCCGGCTGTTGTTGGCCACTCGATCATGGCGGACTGTAGTACGGACAGCCTCTTTAGTCTGTACAAACAACTAGATAAATAAGGCTTGCCCGGGAATGCAACGAGAACAAATCTGACATTCGAAGACAAAAGACAGAAAGTACACTTGGCTAAAAGCAAGATTTGCACTGCATCATAATGAAATCTCGTTTTTCACAGAACATAGACTTACTGTACCTTTTTTGTGAAAAGCAAGACTTTCAATGCATTACTACAACATTATAAACACTATAAACATTTCGCTTTTCACAAAAAATGACCTTTTTTTCCTCCTTATTGGAGCAGAAAATGTGAACTCGTGCAGTTCGGATACTTGCCACCGAAAATATGCACCCACCATGATAGTTGAAGGATGGTGGACCCTGGAAGCCGCGCCAAGACATTCAGTCTGGCTAAACCCTCAAACTATCATAGTCAATCCAGCTCCTGATGCAATGTAACATGGCTGAGTGGGTTAAATCATTACTTGAACTTCAAGCGTCAATTGCCCGGCCCGGCGTAACCTAAACAATTGTACCCCGGGTGTCAGTGACGGTAAAAGACAGCAAGTCCATGTTGCGAAAAGCAAGATTTTGATTGTAAGACAATGAAACTTTTGCTGTTTCATAAAAATGGACTCCCCCCCCCCCCCCCGCATAACTGCTTTATCTAGGCCCACATCGTGTCTTTAACCCTTAAACTGCCAGAGATCTTAAATTTGTGTTTATTTAATCTTAGTTAATTAAAGGAAAAGAGCGCCAGCCGTCAAAGGAACATACAGACACCAAGTGGTATGAGCAAGAGTCATCGATCTTCATGAGCCCCAGCAACTGCGGGGGCCCATGAAGATCTATGTCTCTTGCACTTGGATCGTGTTCAATTTTCCTCGGCTGTGAACGGGTTAAAAAAAGTCGTTACCACCTTTCACCCTCAGCTGCCTTTTACTGCCGGTTTGTCGCCAGCTCAAGCTAAAACACAAGCTCGCCGTGAGATGGCCTTAGTTGCCTGCTCGGCGTTAAACCCAAATAACTAACTAACTAACTAAAACACAAGCCAGGATAGAGGGTCGACCCATCTCCTGCGAATTCTACTTAGACCACAGCAGAAACGTAATAAGCAATAAGGCGGGTTATCCGATCAATATCTCAGGTGCATGTATCAGTTCTACCTTATCGACAGCGAGACACGTCTAAAACAGTGTTAGCCCGGCTCAGTCTTGGTTCTGGAGGCGACAGCGAGACACGTCTAAAACAGTGTTAGCCCGGCTCAGTCTTGGTTCTGGAGGCGACAGCGAGACACGTCTAAAACAGTGTTAGCCCGGCTCAGTCTTGGTTCTGGAGGCGACAGCGAGACACGTCTAAAACAGTGTTAGCCCGGCTCAGTCTTGGTTCTGGAGGCGACAGCGAGACACGTCTAAAACAGTGTTAGCCCGGCTCAGTCTTGGTTCTGGAGGCGAAACCGCTTAACTCATTCAGCCCGACGCCCGTATTTCCCAAATTTTGGAGGCGTCACCTAATGATTGTGCACCAGTTGCAGGAGATGGCTCGACCATGATAATTCAAGGGCAGTGCCAGGTTAGCTTGGCGCCGACAGTCGCCTGCTGTAGTGCGCGTCAGGGCTGAATGGGTTAAACTCCTCCTCGGTTTGTTTGAAGCACGACAGAAACATGTGCTGGGGTGATTTATACTGGAGGCGTTCCAAAAGTAGCAAGCATCGCCGCTCTTCACATGCATCTTTTTTTTTGTGTGTGGTAAAAACTGAGTCAGAAACTCAAGATGCGAACGGTTATCGTGCCTCGAAACTCCGTCGTGCAGCTCGGTTGATCGTTGATGTGCATCTCTACTGAAGCACTGAAAGTCAGGATTTCAATTCAGTCTTGTACGTTTAGTCGGCTCCATCGTGAAACGGAAATTAAACTCTGCGCGTGCATTTAAAATTTGGCACAACTTTTTTTTTCTTTGGGGGGAAAGGGGGGGGAGGGGCTCTTTTGGGTGGGGAAGGGGGAGGGGGTCTCGTTTGGGTGGGGGAGGGGAGAGGGTGGCCCATAGAGGGAGGCTGAAGGGGTAGTGCGTATACACGTGAACATTTCCGCTTAAAAAAAAAAACAAAAAAAAAAAAACCCCAAACTATGAATGGAAGCATTCACCACTGAGGTAAGGTATAAGCAGCAGTTGCACCGATCGACGCCGTTACTGTCGTACATTTTTGCCCCGCAATCCTGAACACGGCCCTCAACTCGAAGGGCAAGTGCATCCCTATCTCGGTCAACAAAAGACATAGCTTCTCATGCGACAGCAGCGTCTCATTGTCGCACGGGCTCATGAAAATCTATGTCTCCTGCAGACGAAACGGGCTGAGCGCAGGAACCGTGGTGTCAGTCTCACGCCAAAAGGTCACCAGACGCCGGTGCTGACACAGCAAAACAAGGGCCACTCAGTCACCGCGGAGTCTTGTGCGTGGAATAAAGTGTGCTCTGTTCTATGATTCTGGACCTTACGGCCTTGAAAAGATAGGCCGATGTGCTGGTTTGTGAGTTTGGACCTTACGACATCTGGCCGTAAGGTCCAAATTCACAGACCAGCACACAAATTAACCCCTTCCCGAGCACTGAACGCAATATTATGTTTTGTTTTACTGAGAAATCTGTGTTCATTTAACGACCACAGCCGCTGGAGGAACACGAATACAAATTGGTCTAACAAGAGGCATATATCCTAAGCCCCCGCAGTGCGGGAATCCATAAGGACCTATGTCCCTTGCAGATGCAGAGTTCACTTTTCGGCCTCGGCAACGAAAGGCCGGATTTGAAGAGAGAGAGAGAGTGAGAGAGAGAGAGAGAGAGAGAGAGAGAGAGAGAGAGAGAGAGAGAGAGAGAGAGAGGTAAGTAGGGACTTTGTGGCACGGTAAATCAAACCAAAGATGTACGGTTATAGAGACGAGGTGATCTCAGAAGCTCCAGCCCGTGTTACAGTAGGTTTGGCTGAGTACCTGTTGTCGGGTGAGGGCGTCTGGGGTGTTAAGACTGATAGTCGTGGTGTGAGTGAAAAAGTCAGGTTGATCATAACGGCTACAGGACAAAGCCGCTTCACACTGACGAGAATGTTTAACTCATTCGAGACGTGCCGCCTCCGCGTATGCGGAGCGGCAACGCGGAGGCGGCACGTCTCGAATGAGTTAACCCTTTGGCTGTCGCTAGCGTTTTTTGTCGCGATGATTTCCTGCAGCTACACTTCACCTCACTTCATATTATTATCATGTCAACCTTCGCCTGTGGATCAGAACCTCAGTGAAACAGATCAGAGCTACAGGTACTAATACTAAGGGAACACAATGAACCTTATACTTCCAGCAGCGGCAATGACGTCTTGCATTTATATTATACATTTCCTACAGAGCATGAGAGCAATGATAACACCATTAGTCCGGAAGAATGCAGAACAGGAACGACAATTACAAATATGAACCCAACGGAACAACAAAACAGAATGAGGGTGATACGAAACAGAACTGTACTAAACTAAGATGGGAGAGGGGAAGGGAAAAAAAGAAAGAAAGAAGGAAAGCAAACAAAAATGTATGACTTCCCGGCGGCTACTCAGTACAGATGAAAGGGAAATCTATTCTTTACTCTTTTGAGTTAAAACTCGGATGGTGGAGGGGGAGGGGGGGGGGAGAGTGATAAAGAAAGCAACACCCGGCCATGTTCATTAGAGGTCTGACGAGAACTACAGACATGTCGAGAAAGGAGAAAAATCCCTCTGAGTCTTCCCTGTTTCCAAAGCCAACAGCGTGTCCCGCTCAGTGTCAATCGCCCTCCATGCTCTACGTTTGATACTACAGGAGTGGGATTATCGTTGCGCCACGTCAACTCTTTAACTCATTCGAGACGTGCCGCCTCCGGATACGCGGCGTAAGCCGCGTATCCGGAGGCGGCGCGTCTCGAATGTGTTAAAGTACCATTACGCATAAATCTGAAGACATTTCAGCACAAATTGTTTTTGTTAAGCCTTGTCGACACATCTACTGACTAATGAACTTTAACAGCAGTTTGGACATGCATCAAAAGCACACCACTTATTTATTCTATACTGCCGTTAGTGTGTCGATCTATTTTTAGCTGTTTCTTGCACTGAAATCGTTGTATTTCTAGAACGGAGTGGAGTAATTACTTGATATAAAGACGACGTGTGCTGAACCAGAGTTCCCCTGTGTCGTCTAAATGAACCATAACTAGACCTGTGTGTAGCTTTTCGTAACCATCTGTTACGTAAGTTTATCTCTGAACTCAGGCTGTTAGGCGCTGGCGGTAGTGGGCCTTTAACACGGGTAACAGTAAATAGCAATAGTACCCGTGTTATGATGTGACCAATGAGGAACCGACCATCCCATGCCTGTGTTCTATGCACAGTAGACAAAGCAAGGGGCAACTCAAGAAAATCGTTAGTGTATGTTTAGCTTGTCACCTATAGACAGTATCGACCCGGCGCAGAAGACACTGAGAACGACCGTGATAGTTCATGGGTACTGCCCGATTGGCTTGGCGCCTGTCAAGGCGCCACGCTAATTAGGCACTACTCTTGAACTATCACGGTCAATCTATACCCGACGTTGTCACTGGAGGTGAAACGGTCATGGCACTGTTGACCCATTTGTTCAAATCCTGTCAGACAGACACAAAGAAAATACCACCGCCGCCAACCAAAAATTCAGGCCAACTGTTTCTGACACTTGACATGTACAATAATAGACGACTTGAGGGTAAATGTGGGGCTCCAATTGAGCGAGGATATTGGAGCACACCGACTAATACCATTGTATCCCCTTTCTGTGTTCCTGAAAACCTTCCCCCAGCTAATGTTTTTAATGGGTCACACATGTAAGAGAAATGTTTTTAGTGGACTTTGGGTAAACATAGCGTTCAGTGGAAAGGTTTTGTATAACAGTGTACTGGAGAGGGCAACATACAGTCGCGCAAATTGCCGCATATAAAATATCCACGTATATTTCTATAAATGCACTTTATGTCAAAAATTCCACATGCGTATAGTTGACCTGGTTCGTGATCGAATGAAATCAAACTGATGTAAAAGAAGGTATTCCAAAATAGTAGGAGTTGATCGGAGGGGATGCGGCGGGTGGTGGGGGGGGGGGAGGAAAGGGGGTGAGGGGGTTGAGTGGTTCTGGAATTCCTCCGAGTCTGCTAAATAAATAATAATAAAAAAAAATAAAGAAATTAAAAATAATAATTCGCCTACTCCATGCTCTCACATGGCCGGCCAGAGTTCTTACAGCCAGGGATCACAGGAATGAGGTAAACTTTTCTTTTTTACATTTCTAGCCCAGCACCAGCAGCGGCTGTGGCAGTTTTAATTCGTAGATCATGTGCACGATTTTGTCGAGATGGTTCAATCAGGAATCCGGCATCGCGTCAAAATGCGCTGCCGACAGCCAAAGGGTTAAATTGTGCCTGTGGAGAGAAACGCAAACAGGTAACATGCAAATCTCTGGCATGGAATGGTCTGTATGTGTAGTAAAATGTGGTGCCGATCTGGCTGGAGAAAATAATTACGTCCTATGCAAAACGGATCCTAACTCGCAGGACTAAATGAAAACATCAGTACAAGATTAATACATGTACGCGCCGCATGTCTAACAACTTTCGCTCTAACGGTTCGCACTACTGAGCGGCATAGCAGTCTTTTGATCAGGCCATGGACGGTTGCGCACGACCCCCAACGCCTGGGGACATGGAGGAGATGATGTCAGCTTACTCTCGCCCTTTCAGCCCCCCGCCCCCCCCCCCCCCTCCCCCCTTACACACACACACACACACACACACACACACACACACACACACACACACACACACACACACAACCTCTTTCACGCCTGTGGTATATGCCTGTTTTTAATTGATTTGCTAACATGTAGCGAAAGTACAAAAATATCCGCTCCGCTAGAGGAAAATGAGTATAAAATATTCAGCAAAAGGAACAGATCCTCCTGGGCCCCCGGATGCTGCGGGGGCCCATGAGGATCGGTGCCTCTTGCAGACGACTCGATTGCTGCTTGTGTCGGGAAAGGCACTGCCCGCAGGTAACGATCGAGATATGATCACTCTCTAAATGTTTACATTGCCTTTTCAGGAGTTTGATTTCGTTACTGTAAGCACACAAAAAATGACTGAAGAAGCAAATACATGTACAGAAAACGTCATCGAAATCACACAAAGTCAGCAAATCGAAGATCTGAAAGCATTTTAGATTTTTGCCTACTGCGCGAAAGTACAATGACAAGTCTAGTACGGTTTTGAAAGTACAGTTTGAAAGTCGCTTTCTTTAATTTTGGTCACTGAAGCAATCAACATCTCAAAACGTACGGAATATATGCAAACGTGATCTGCTCCAAGGCGGACTTCGATTGCTAAATACAACGGCTTCTCAATGTTGTCTTACGTATATCCTTCCTTTTACAATTCGTGTAACCAGGGGAACACGCAACTGATGTTTTCTCCTTTCCCATGTGCACATCGGTGGCACACACAAAGAAGAAGAGCGGACAAGTCTTTCGTTTTATGACATTTAACTCATTCAGCCCCGACACACCACAGCAAGACATGGATCGAGCATGATAGTTCACGGGTGGTGCCAAAATAGCTTGACGCCCACAGGCGCCAAGCTATTCTGGAACCACCATTAAACTATCATGCTCGATCTGTCTCTAGCGTGAAAAATGGCACATGTGCTAACTGCTTCTTCCGTTCAGAAATAAAGTTTCATTTCATTTCTAGAATTGTAATACAGTCCTTCAGAGGGCAACTTCAAAATTTTCGGATGCGACGCGTCTCGACTGAGTTACTGAACACGCAACTGAACGAGAAATAGCGAGAAATAACGAAAATGCAAGCTGAAGTCATACACATTACAATGGACCTTAAACAGAACTGTTTCCGCCTGACTTAGTTCACGCGTAATATGTCTGTTACCCTGATCCACCTACTGTATCGCAAAACACCGCTTGTATAAAATATGACTACGCTCTGCCTAAAGCACCAGCAGTGACCCTGTGAGTTTGCGCCATCTTCCGTGACTTAACGCTAAACCTCGAACACTTCTCAAAGAGTAGAAAGAGAGGTAAATATAGAAAACCCCTTTTTTCGGCAAGAACTCGTGAGAATCTATACCTCTTGCTGATGGTCGGGTCTGGCTGATGTCATGCATGCCGGAAATCCCATAGTCCTGGTCCACTAGTGTCGACACCTAGATTTAGTGGGTGCGTTGAGTGTAAGTAGGTTTTTAATTCTACTCAGGGGCCAGCTGCATGATTGCGCTGAAACCTGGCGCAAGCCACTACGCAAGGTGTTCCGCTGCTTGCAGCAGTGTACTAGTCGCGCGACTGACCGCAAGTCAATAGCAGTGTGATGGTTCGGTTTGATGCCATAAACAAATGGGATTGTGTGGGGGGGTAAGGGCCGCGCTGCAACAAAATAAAGAGATGTTCAGGGCGAGACAGTTACCAGTACGACACTTCCCGAATAAAAAAAATAATAATAAACGTATAATAAAAAGAATGAAGCTACAACACGTAAGGTTTGTCTTTCTTTCCTTTTATTTTTAATTTTACACAGAACAATCTCCACGCACTCCTGAACCCCTTCATTGCCACTGCGTTTTTGAAATCATCGTTCATTCAAGGTCAAGATGATTACACGTCACCGCTCGTCAAAGAAACTTACTTTACTTACTTACGCCTGTCACCCCTACCCGGGTATAGGCCGTCGACGAGAGACCTCCAGCAACTCCTGTCCTGTGCTTCTCCTTCGATTCTACTCCAGGTGGTTCCCAGTCTCTTGATGTCTGCTTGGAGGTCTCGACGCCAGGAGTTTCTCGGCCTACCTCTTTTCCTCTTTCCCTGGGGGTTCCATGACAATGCCTGCCTAGTGATACTGGAAGCTGGCTTTCTCAGATTGTGACCGATCCATCCCCATCTTCTTCGCCCAATTTCATTCTCTGCTGTTATCTGCTCTGTTCTCTCCCAGAGTCTGACGTTGCTGATCTTCTCTGGCCAGTGGATTTTCAAAATTCTTCTAAGGCAACTGTTCATGAAGGTCTGTACTCTGTTGACTGTGGTTTTTGTCAATCTCCATGTCTCTGCTCCATATAGGAGAACTGCTTTTACATTGGAGTTGAAAATCCGGACTTTGGTGTGTTGTGACAGCTCTCTGGAACTCCACACTTTTTTCAACTGGAGAAAGGCTGCTCTGGCTTTACCGATTCGTGCTCTGACATCTGCATCAGTGCCGCCTTTTTTGTCTATGATGCTCCCGAGATAGGTGAAGGACTCCACCTCCTCCAACGGGGTGCCAGCAAGCAAGACTGGTTCTTCCCTGGTTGCGTTCAGCCTCATTGTCTTTCGTCAAAGAAACGTGAGACATATAATTATGACAACCATGACCAGCTGCGGGGCTCATGAGGATATAAGCCTCTTGCAGTTGGGTAGTATTGTTCAATTTTTTCCTAGGCTGAGAAGGTTTTACATGCCAGGCACACTGGATATATTTGTTTTTAAAAGTCGACAAACAAAAACAGAACATTCATAATACTCGATCTGAAACTTCTAACAATAAAGAACTGATAACAAAACACCCCTTTGTGATGGCGACAATGAAGGCCAGCTCAGAACAACTTTCCTAGATCATCTGTTCAAATAACATGCCCAGTGTTTTTGTTAGACTAACTCCTTCGCGACGTGAAGCTGCATCCGGATACGAAACCGCGTATCCACTGAGATGCAACAGAGTCTCAAATGCGTTAAGGAAAATACCAGAGCCCACTGGAAAATGATTAGCCCATTCACTCATTATTTTTGTCAGGAGGCATAGATGCATCTATGCCTCCTGACAAAAATTTTGCATCCATATTCATTCGACGGAAGGAGCTCTTCGGCGTTGATCTAACAAAGACTTCAAAAACACAATCTGCGTGCGCTGACAGTGAAGGTGTTACATTGTACTTGACAACAGTTATCCTCTGGGTGTGTGTGTGTGGGGGGGGGGGCGAGGGGAGGGGTGTTGATGGTGGGTGTCTGGGCTTTGTGCCTCATGCCCACCAATCGACAAACCAAACTGACACCCTGAAGAGGAAAAAAAAAAGACCGTGACAAAGATGCCCTGCCGTTTGATGCGTTCAAAACTCACTTCACCAGCGATAAGCCGTTGTGCAGGAAACGCAAATAAGCAAACTGGGAAACGCAGGACGGCATCTCTGTACCCTTCCAGCGCCAACTGCAGGTCAGGCATCGACTAAGACCAATATTTTCAATGCTTAAACCCGCGCCGGGCTACTGAAGGCCATAATCAAGGCACACAGATTTGTCTGTTGCGCACTGAAAGGCTAAAAGTGTCACGGCCTGTCATCATTACAGGCCATTCCCGCGAATGAGTTAAGTGGCTGTAGCCACATACATGGAGGTCTTTAACGACGGGTGATCTTTCATAACGGTGGTCTTTAACGGCGGGTCGCTCAAAACAGACTGATGTGTTGGTTCTGTAGGTAAAAGAGCTACGATGATCACAAACACATCTTTTGCTTTGCTTTTCTCACTAACTCTCTTTTCCTTAGCATACAGATCGCACAGAGCACACAGCATGCAAGAACAGATCCTCGTGAACCACAAACACTGCTGGAGCCCACAGGACATGGACTTTTTGCTGGCTGAATTTACAGCTGTGTTTCTCTGATGGAGACAGACCGCGGGCACTAGATTTACCGAGAATGGTTTTGTAGTCTCCCTTTCATGTATCTCCGGGGCCTGAAACTGTCGTTTATTCGGAGAGGGAAAAAAAAAAGGCAATCAGGCAGATAATGAAAAAAAACAAGCCAAGCAGGAAATAACAAAGCGAACAAGAAGAAAACCACAACAGTTTAGCTTTATGGTTCTGCCGTGTGAAGGCAAAACTAAGACAGCAAGTCCATTGTTGTGAAACGGACAGACCGGGGCTGCACAGCGTGTATTAGACATAAAGAACATAGGACCAAGAAGAGACATAAATCCTCACGAGCCCCCGCGACTGCGGGGGCTCATGAGGATTTATGTCTCTTCTTGCAAGGCAAACGATGCAAGAAACATACACTTGTCCCTCCCGCTTGTAAGATAAATAGCGACTAACTTGTAGACTTGTTTGTCTATTTTGAGAACAAGTAATAAATTGAGCTGTAACAGTGTCATTTCTAAGCGTGTTTCTTTCTACGTTGGATTCTTCTCTATGAAAAGACAATATAAGGTTTCACAGAACTTTTCTAGATTCAACCTACTCTCCCTCTTTCGCTCCGCTACCTCCATCCCCCACCCCACCCGTCCTTCTCGCCCCCCCCCCCCCCCCCCCCCGTCCTTCTCCCCCCCCCTCTTCACCCGTCCTTCTCGCCCCCGCCCCCCACCCGTCCTTCTCGCCCCCCCACCACCCCACCCCCCTCCTTCTCGCCCCCCCCCCTCCTTCTTGTCCCCCCCCCCACCACCACCACCAGCCCTCTCTTGATCCTAGGGCTGCCCACTGCCTCATTAAATCTATTACCCGAAACGTACATCATACTTCTTCGCCTGTTCTAGCACGTTTACTGCCTGACTAAATGGTTCTCCTCTCGTTTAACCCCTTCGCAGCCAGTGATCACGGACTTCGCGTCAGGAACCACTGCACACTGACCGGCATTCGCTTGAAGAACACAGATATTAATGGGACAAAAATGCTGAAGCATATAAAGAGCATAGGACTTACAAGTGACATAAATCCTCATGAGCCCCTGCGACTGCTGGGGCTCATGAGGATTTATGTCTCTTGATTTATGTCTCTTGCTGCTGGGTGGCGTTCAGTAGGTAAGGGGTTTAGAGGTTAAAGTGTGCGTGCTCCGCACTAGTGGTACCGGCAGCGGAAGAGATGCATCGCGCATGACAGTTCAAGGGTAAGGTCTCGCTGATTAGCCTCGTGATAAGCTTGATGAGTCGAGTTGCCGCGAACGTGGCATTACCCTTGACTTGACACGACCGATCTATCTCCCTCAACTGGCTCAGAACGTGAATGAGGTACAAGGTCCCCCCTCCTCTCCACCCAAATCCGAGAAAACACGATGTAGGCTATATAGTCGACCCGTTCAATCGGCAATAGGCATAGATTCTCATGTGCCCCTGCAGCAGCAGGGTCTTCTACGCCTCTGACTGACGACTGTCTAGGTTGATGGGAATCTATTCCTCTCCAGCAGCACCTCATACGGAGGATGTTACCCGAAATTCACATCTTCACTGCCGGGACTAAAAATGCGAACACAAGACCAACTGCAAGGGGCAAAGAACCTCATGAGCCCCCGCAATTGCGGGGGCTTATGAGGTTCCGGCTTTGCCTCTTGCTGACACCAGTTTGGATCCATGTTTCTATGACGGCCGGGGAGGTCCGACGCTGACTTTAAAATCACTTCGAAAACACGCCGGTCTGCGTCCACTGGCAGTGAAAGGGTAACAGTACATGTAACAGCGTTAGGCTCATCATTAGGCGAGTCCTGAAAGCCGCGTAACAAAGCCGTGTAAAGCTATTACACAGTTCACGTGTGCAGACACATATCCATGAACCGTTGGCAACTGCGTGGAAAACAAACAAACCAAAAAATATTAAAATAAGAACGACACATTCAAATACACCAAAAGCAGATTTTAAAAAGCACAGACCCCCCCCCAAAAAAAAAAAAAGTAAATAAATAAATAAATAAAAAATAAATAAATAAATTAAAAAAAATAATAATTTCTTTCCAAAAAACAGCTTCTTCTCACCCTTATGACTCCCATCTGGCGCATAGGCGGTCACCTAAACAAGCTAAACTGCGCCCCCCCCCCCCCCCTTCTCAACCCCCCCCCCCTCTCCACCTCCCCTCCAACACCCCCACCCCCATTGAAATGGTCCAGTGCGTTAGTGCCGCGGTGTACATTATGAGCCGAAGGTGCTGAGACAGAAAGGTCAACACTGGTTCAGGTACAAGAAAACGTTTTCACAGGCAGGTACAAGAAAACGTTTTCACAGGTAAGTATAAGTACCATACTACACCTAACGCTCCTTCGGAGTCCGAAATAGCTCAGGCGGTTAAACGTCGGAGCAGGAGAGCGAAGGGAATCGCCGGGTCGTGGGTTCGAATCCCGTCTCGGCCCCGGTAGCTGGACTCACAATCCAGGGGGAAAAAAGGATTTGTTCAATAGCATGTCCGTTGAAAGGTCTTGGTAAATCAAAGTGGCACAGTTGGAGTGCGCCTGAGTTGATCAGTGTTCAGGTCGTACTCCATAGGCAATAGATTTCCCTGTCCCCCATCACCCGCCAATCAGGGCCGTCCATGATCACCTCGGTGCTGTGGACGTTAAACCCGAACTAACCAACGTAACGCTGCTTCAGTCCCGTGACGACAGGCACTGTGTGGATTGATTGATTGATTGTACATTGCTTAACGTCCCGACAGCAACAAGGCTTTCTCAGGACGTGCCTGCACTGCTTGTGAAAAAAAACACAACTAAACAGAACATTGAATGTATGTCGCCAGCCGGTCAAATACGTTAAATAAACCTAACACATGGGGCCTAAATAAAGCTAAGACCATTTAGCAACACACATCCAATATCAAGAGCTACAGGCAGTGCAGACAGAAGGGAGAGTTTTAAAAAGGCAAATACAGGTGAATGGACCTCGGGTAGACAGAAACACATGCCCCAGAATAGAGAGACAAACTCACCCTGTGGGGCTGACCAGGGTGACCCTGGGAACTAAAAAGTACCTAACCCCACCCAAGTCCCCCAGGGCAGACCCGGGTGGGGGAGGCACTGTGTGGACCAACACGGCTGGTGTTAATAGCCAACTTTCAATTGTCTTCAGTTTCTCACTACACCTCCCTACAATCTGCGAAAGGTATAGATTCTCATAAGCCCCTGTATCGTGCCTCTTCTCGTGAGAATGTATCAGGCCTCTTCTTTGTCAGTTGAGTAATACTTCCCGTTAACCCATATCATACTGAGGCTAAAGGCTTCAAATTTGCACGCTACATTATAGTACTTACAGATAAACATATAGAGCAATGGCTTTAGTGTAAGGGTGGTGCCAGAATAGCTTGGCGCCTCATCTAGGCGCCAAGCCACTCTGGCACCGCCTTTCAACTATTTTAGTCACTTATTTCACACACTGGTGTATTCCGAATGAAATGGGTTTTACCAGAAGTGCCCGCATCTTTCTTTCTTCAAAACTTTGTTGATTGATGGTCAGTGTGGGTATAAATCCCCTCACTGAAAAACTGAACACAATCCAACTGCAAGAGACATAGATCCTCATAAGCCCCGGCAGTCGCGGGGGCACATGAGGGTCTATATCTCTTGCTGAGACTAGTTTGTGTCCATGTTACTCGGATTGGTTGTTTGGTCGTTGAACGGTTTCAGGAACAAAAAAAAAAAAAAGGCGTACTGTGGCAGGGAATGGGGATAACGACGTTGCTTCATGATTATTCAAGGGTAGTGCCAGATTAGCTTGGCGCCTGAAGGCGCCAAGCTAATCTGGCACAACCCTTGAATTATCATGGTCCGGGTTCGTTCCTGCAGGAATCATCCCGACTAAAACCTTCAGGCGCCAAGCTAATCTGGCACTACCCTTGAATTATCATGACTAGTCAAGCCATCTCCTGCTACTGGTACATCGTCGTTAGGCAACACCTCCCAAATTTCAGAAATGGGACCTTGGGGCTAAAAGGGTTAAAAAATTGTTGTATCTGTCTTTTCTAAGCGCGTTTCCTTCTTTGTTGGGATGTTCTCTGCATTTCACTCGCTTGACAGTCATTTTTTTTTTTTGTCTGTGTTTTGTATAATACCAACAAAATCAAAAAATTTAAAACTGAAACATTGATGAACATTAGTGCGCTGGTCCGCGCGGCTTCAAATACGGTGAAATATGGAAATGGCTTAAAACTAACAATCGCAAACATGTACTAATTTCACGACATTTGCTAATTTGTATTGTCCACGGTCCGTCCAGCCAGCCAGGAAATGGACTCCGTGTGCTTTCCTCAATAACACATGCACTTTAAAATTCCAGGAGCGTTTCTGCTTCTGTGTTGGACACGTCCTTCGGCGGAATGCTGCGCGCCGTCACGTGTGTTTTCCTCCGAGCTAGCTTTGAGTTAAAGCGACAAGCCCCCAGGCGTTTCAAGTCAAGCGACAACAGTTGTCATTTCGTAAGACTGAAATATGAAAAGACAAAACGATAGTTCAAGGGTTGTGCCCGATCAGCTTGCGCCTTTCCAGGCGCCAGGCAGGTCGGGGGCACAACCCTTGACTTGTTCTCGTGCACACTGAGGCGCCATGCTCACCATGCAGGCTTCACCTTTGAAATACTAACAATTAACATAGTACTCGACTGATATACAGACAGAGAGCCAACGATAGTCAGCAGCAGAGGCACAGTAACCGTCGGGGATCTTGGGGGGGAGGGGGCGGGGGACAGGAGGGGGGAGGGGGCGGGGGGCAGGAGGGGGGGAGGGGCAGGAGGGATGACGGAGGCCATGGGGGGGGGGGTGGCTGACCCCCCCTCTCCCCCCAAAAAAAAAATAATAAAAAAAAATAAAGAAAATGTACCGGGAGAGAGGGGTAAGGGGTTGGGGAGGGGGTGGAGGTGGGTAGACATTTTTGTAGAAGAAACAAGATCATAACATTTTGATTTTTATGTTGGTGTGTTATAGGCTACTCACCCACCCACCCACTCCCCCCCCCCCCTCTCCCCCCGCCACCCCACCTCTTCCTTAGCGTTTTTTATTGGTAATTTTTAACATGGAAAGTAACATGCCCCCCCAACCCCCACCCCTCCGCCCCCACCCAATGAAAAATACATTTCAGCTTCCTACGCCACTAAACATTGGCTGTAGAATGGAAATGGCTAAGGGAAAACATAGACGAAACTCAATCTCCACTGTCTGAAAGCACAGACGTAAACAACTGTCCTAGCAACATCTTTATGGATAGCCTAGTAGTCCATCTAGATCTATGCTGATCGCAGACCGACAGAATTATCTGTGAACTGCCAAAGGTCGGTCTTGTGTCACTCAGTACACAAACGTACCTGTGACCAAACGAGGCCGAGTAGGTTACCTAACCTCAGCGTCACTTTCAGCATGAAGAGGTTAATCGCTTGATTCGATTACCGCTGTCCAATCGTTTAAACCCTTTTCTGTCGAGAAAGACTGAACGCCATCGATCCGCAAGAGGTATAGATTCTCATGAGGCCCCGCAATTGCGGGGGCTCATGAGGATCTATACCTCTTGCTGAGACCAAAATTGTATTCATGTGGCTTGGACGGTTGCGGCTTTTGGTCGTTCTCAATGAACGACGATTTCAGAAGCAAAACTTGCGTCCAGTGGCAGGTATGGGGTTAATGATAATTATAGTACTACCGAGTACGAACTAAATGACACTGAACGCTGGAGTCCAGCGGTGACGAAACTAAGTGCTCCTCAGTGAAGACAACACTGATGTAAGTTTATGAGTACGAGCTAAATGACACTGAACGCAGTGTCGAAACGAAGTGCTCTTCAGTGAAGACAACACTGATGTAAGTTTATGAGATAAAATGACGATCGACCAAGACAGCTGAAGGATGGTGCCAGAATTGCTTGGCGCCTACAGGCGCCAAGCTATTCTGGCACCACCCTTCAACTGACATGGTCGATCCGTCTCCTGTTTCAGTAAATCAAGGTTAGTTACTCCCGGGCATGAAAACATGTTCACGGTACAACTGTGTTGAGTCCGTCATGATTATCATTCATTATAACCAATATCTAATATTTGACGACTAAATATGAAATTACGTACACAAAATTAAAATGGCCAAAACACAGCCAACGCCGCTACATAACGACGATGCACTGCGTTACAAAGAGCAAGCACAAACTGTTATAATACATTCTAAATTTATACTAACACAAAGAAAAAAACGCGTTTGGGGGAGGAAAAAAAAAAGAAAAAAAAAGGTGGACAAAACAGTTTCCTTCAAAAGACAAAAAAGACAGTTAGTCCACTTTCAGTGTATTACACTGAACGGTATTTCGCTTTTCACAAAAACTGTTTTTGTAGTTCCATATGCTTCTTGTCGCTTGTCTATTTTTTCAAAGTAAACAAACACCAAGAAAGACACCGCCGAGCTGTTTATTTTTGTGTGATGCACAAACACACACAGCAGGCAGTGAAATTAGTGGCTGGTGCCGTGCCAAAACTATGAAGCAACCTCATTAACATATTCTGCCCCAGGGCCGAGAAACCCAAATCTTGAAGATGCCCTCTGAGGGACTGCATTACAATTCTAGAGACAGATCGAGCATGGTAGTTCAAGGGTGGTGCCGGAACAGATTTGCTGGCACCACCCCTGAACTATCGTGCGCTATCCATGTCTTGCTGCGGTGTGTCGAAGGAGCTGAATGAGTTAAGAGCGACTAATGGCCGGGCCTGATCTCCAGGATCAATGTCAGACTGAGCTAAACAGCTGGTTATCAGTGTCGCTAGCAACTGTCTTACCTAACAGTTTTGTTTTGCTTCGGAATACCCTGGTGCGTTGCACACACGTGCAATTAACGCGCGGCACAGGTACGCGCACTGGCGCACACATATACGAGCACATAAAGGTGCGTGCGAAAAATACCCTGATTACCCAAACAACAACAACAACAATACCCCCCTCCTCCCTCCAAACAAACAACAAAAATAAATAAATAAAAATTATATATATATATATATATATATATATATATATATATATATATATTATATATATATATATATATATATATATATATATATATATATATATAAAGCACATGATCATTTTTTATTTTTATTATATATATATATATATATATATATATATATATATATATATATATATATATATATATATATATATATATATTATATAATAAAAATAAAAAATGATCATGTGCTTTATATTTACTCTGTACGTGTTTTGACTAACTTTTTATGCTGCAATGTATTTTTATTTCGCTTGGGCTTTGTTTTTTTGGTGTTTTTGTTGTTTTGTTTTTTTCATGACTGGTAGCTTACGATAATTATAAATCCCTTTTGCGGCAATAAATCACTTTGACTTTGATACCGGATTTTACGTTTTGTAGATTAAAAAAAGAGAGAGAGAGAGTCAAGATGGCTTGATTATACGTAATTTTTGTGTCGCAATCAGTCTGCGTAATCTGGACTTTGTGGACAGCATGTGTGCTACTGCTACTTGCAAATTATATCCTGCACTAAACAGAAGAATGAATGTTACGTTAACTCACGTTAACTAATTCGAGGAGTGCCGCATACGGACACGCGGCCAAAACTAAGCGTATCTATATGCGGCACGTCTCGGATGATACTGCATTTAAATAATACTTGCGACACGGCTCGTATGCATTGATATAGACTGCTGCATAAATAAACCTGAACGGGATCCATCGGCATGAGACATAGATTCTCATGAGCCCCCGCAACTGCGGGGGCTCATGAGAATCTATGCCTCTTGCTGACACCACTTTGTGTCTATGTTCTTTAGAGGGTTGGGGCCCTTTGATGTCAGATTTCAAAAACGCAAGGGTGAGAGCACTGGCAGTGAAGCGGTTACAGGCGGTGTACTCACCAGCTGGAATTGCAGACACTGGATCTCTCTCTGTATGTCATTCCAAGAAAACACGGTGTCACTGTCAAACTCCGTAATGTCACACAGGCTTAGGTCACTCCTCGCACACATTTTTTGTTGTTGTTTAAATCACATTTGAAGTTTCACTGAATTATTTTTTCCCCCGGATAAAGTCACACTGTCTATGTTCGTTCCAAGACACGACATGAGCAAGTCTTGCAAACTTCAGACACTGAGAACAACACATACTTAAGGTTTAACTTTGTAGAGTTCTGGCTGTAGACCTTGTATATAGCAGAAACAATTTCTGTTCAAGGACACCGTAAGAACAAAAGTAAGAACAAAGTACTAGTCCACACTGAACACACAATACACGAAGACAGTTTCGTCATCCTAACCAGCGAATCACAAAAGTACAAACGACAACTGATATAAAAATAAACGCTACGCAGAACGCAATGATATAGACATGCTTTTCCCTTTTTAAAAATCAAGGAGTGACCGGTGTCCGCCACACTGACTCAATTCTGTCATGTGTGTGTGCTGGTCTGTAAATTTGGACCTTATGGCCCCTGGGCCGTAAGGTCCAGATTCACAGACCAGCACACTAGCAGTCACAGACTTAATCAAACACCGATGACATACTTCGCCTGAGAAACCACACGCGTAAAACCTGTAGCATTGCAAGGCAAGCCTGGACACACGTAAAATTTTGCAACAAGCAGCGACTCTTTACGAAGCTCTTGTGGTTGCAGGGAGGGTTCATGAGAATCTATAGACACTTCTTGCTAGTGGGGTTTCCAAAATATTATCCGCTGCCGACTGGCGGGTGTCAGTGGAGCCTTAACAATGACATCAGAAGCGTCAACTTCCTGGCCACTTAATTAGCAAACAACAATACTTGACCCAGCTCGCGGTCCTGTCGACCTGTTTCCCAGCTCGTACCGGCCGTCTGAAAGAGGCGCAGATTCTCATGAGTCCATGCATTCGCAGGGGCACATGAGAATCTACGCCTCTTGCTCGCTAAGAAATTAATCTCTACCTTCCAGAATACCGGCAGTGCAAGTCATCGGAGTTTGAGATTGTGACGAGTGTGATCGCCTTTCGTTCGGTCTGAAAAAAAAGTGGTTTTTTTTTTTAATTTTTTGGGTTTTTTTTTTTCCTTTGTCGCGGCTCTGGTTTTTTCCTTGTTCTTCTCTTCCCCCCCCCCCCTCCCCCCCCCCCCCCCCCCCCCCCGCTCCTATCTCTGTTTCGGGGTTTGATACTGTGATCACGTTTCGTTCGTTCTTCCCGTCAACATGTACACAGTTTTCCTCTAGCTGATTAAAAAAAATATTAACCCACCTAACTCAGAGGCCAAATTTTAGAGGTGTCACCTATCAACTATGTACCAATTGCGGGAAATGGATCGACCGTGATAATTCAAGGCCGGTCAGTAGTGCCAGGTTAGCTTGGCGCCAAAAGGCGCCGCGCTAAATCTGGCACTACCCTTGAATTATCACGGTCGATCGGCACCTCCTGCTGAACTACTTTGGGGCTAAAAGGGTTAATTTGAAAAAACTGCGCCCTGCATGCTATTTCTAGACATGAGTCTTGAACGACCGTTGTCTCCGACAAAATGGCCTCATTTATTGACACCACGTGATTTCAAGAAGTCCAATGCCTTTGCATCTTAATTCGGAATACGCCTATGTCAAGCTCCAATGTGCAGAGCGTGTCTAAGACAAAGTCTGCGCGCACAACATAAAAACGAAACACAATTTACCGTGACCGTAGAAGGAAAAGATGTTGCCGAAAACAGTAAAGAAGAACTGAGAAGCGAACTTTAGAGCACGTACCCTCCCGATGTTTACCGGAAAAGGTGAACTCAAAACCTAGCTCACGCTCTGACTGGGTAAAAGAGGTAAAATGATCGGCTCATATCTCTAAATAACTAGCGATTGTCGGTTTCTTTTAGGAGCCAGGGCCTTTGGTACATTAAACAGTTTGAAAGGTCAACCTGTTTGCCAACAAATGCGCATATCACACCACGCTTACACTGTGGCGACACCCATCCCATGCTAACACCCACCCATTTGTGAACTGACACAAAAATCATGTTAATCGGAAGGAATAAAAACATGAAATAAAGGCTTGGCCATGCACCGTCATAACCACCGTGGGCGCAGTAATCATTTGAATTTGCATTGAAGCTGTCTAAGCCTCCACTGCCTGCCAATGACCGTGGTCGCAAATCGCGTTTCTGAAATCGGAATTTGTTAATCCAACGCCAAAAATCCCCCCCCCCCCCCCTTCCAGCCGTCCAAGAAACGTGGATACAGAGTGGTGTCAGCAAGAGGCATAGATTCTCATGAGTCCCCGCAACTGCGGGGGCTCATGAGGATCTATGTCTCTTGCAGTTTGATGGTGTTTACCGGGTTAAACCAGTTCACTACCATAACCAAAAGCATATAGATAATAACTCAAATTTTGGCCGCAATGGATTACAATGTTACTCGTATTCCACTAGGCCGCACTACCAACAACTCGCAATAAACACGCCTTGATTATAGTGGCAGATTTATGAAGGGTAAACCATGACTAGATCAGTTCATCTGGATTGAAATGAGGCACTGCCCTTGAGCTGTCAAAGTCGACCTATCTTCTACTGTGGGCGATGGAAGCGAAAGAGTTTACAACCCGCCAGCTGGGCCGACTGGCTGACTGTCCGCACCCATCCACCCCTGCTGTGGGATCATTTTAAACAAACTTAACTGTAAAAAAAAAAAAAAAAATCGAGGCCGAGAATTCGCCACGCGACTGCACCCCAACACAAAAAGTTTTTCAGTCTCGCGACATAATGGCATTGGGTCTTTGGTCTCTCACATTTACATGGTAAACTCGGCTCTCTAGACGACACATAACAAAACCCGCCGCTCTGAGAAGCTGTGTCACTGGTCGTACCCTGAATTTCAAGAACAACGGCACCCGACCTCGGCCAGCCAGAGGTATAGATTCTCATGAGCCCCTGCACCTGCATGAGAATCTATGCCTCTTGCAGATGTAAGGAAATGGATTAGCGAATGAGTGTAAAGAGAGAGAAGCGGTCCTGAATCCATTAAACGGCTTACGTTAGTGTATTCAGAGATCGTTGTAAATCATGTGTGAACAAAAATGTCTTCTCCAGCGATTCGCTGGATAAAACACCAGTAGAGTGTAGGAGGCAATTTGTAAAAGCTTAGATAAGGGATTGACACGTCAAAACATTCAGTCACTTGCGGCGTTGTGCAAGGCCATTTGATTCCCTATTCCCCACCGCACCCCTCCCCCCCCTTCCTCCCTGCTGACGTAAATAAAAAAGATGTTTAGGAGACAACTTATCAGTCAAGTCATATTCAAGGGCAATCCTTTTTATCAGTCCCCACCACCACTCCACCCCCTCCCCTATCAATCAGAGCCCATCAGCGCCGACTCCGTCTATTCAGAACTGCCGAAAAAAATTGTGTAAGATGAACGTCGACCACGACAGCTCAAAGGTAGTGTCCGATGAAGGCGCCGACCTACTCGAGCACTACCCATGACCTATCACGATCCATCCTTCCCGCGCAGTTGGCGCCGAACAAGAACAAGGTACACGACGATAGACGTAAAGCGAATAAAAGTTAAAACACTATCCCCGAGCTGCCATCGTCGTCTCGTGCACCTGGCATCAGAAGTGAAGAAGATTAACCCTCTGGCTGTCGGTAGCGGTTTTTGTCGAGGCGATTCCTTGCAGGAATCTTGCCGGGGGCCACGCAAAGTCCGGACTTCCCTGTCGTCCTTGCAGGAATCACCTCGACAAAAACCGCTACCGACAGCCAGAGAGTTAACATTCCAAAACATACTCCCCCCCCCCCTCCCCCCCCCCCCACACACACATTCTCGCCTCCCCCAAAGATACCTCCAGAAACGTACAAGGGGGTACAAATCGATCAAATCACATTCAGGGCAATCCCTTTCAGCTAGGTGAAAGTATGATCGATTAATTGGCAGGCTTTCTGACTTTCTGACGTTCCGCTGGCAATAAAAACCGAGTCCCCAGAAGCAAAAGGTCCTCAAGCCGACGCTATTTGTCCCCTAGCGTCTGCCTGAGGACCTCTGCTCTCTAAGTCACTCAGGACGTTCGCATCTACGTAGATAATGACACAAAGTGTGCAGCGATATATATATATATATATATATATATATATATATATATATATATATATATATATATATATATATATATATTATATATATATATATATATATATATATATTATATATATATATATATATATATATATACATATATAGCTTTGGCACAGTCACATAAGAACACATTGATACATTTACACAAAACAATTTTTTTTTTTTTTTTTACAGATCTATACATTTGTAGAACTGGAAAATCTGAAGTACTACAATCAATAAATTGTGTGATTGTGTGATTGTGTGTGTGTGTGTGTGTGTGTGTGTGTGTGTGTGTGTGTGTGTGTGTGTGTGTGTGTGTGTGTGTGTGTGTGTGTGTGGTTTTTCCCTTTATCAAAGTACTAATAATATTAGTAGTAGTATGTGCGTGTGTATGTGAGGTTGTTTTTGTTTTCGCTTTTTAAAAAAAAAAGTGTTAATCAAATTAGTAGTAGTTGTTGTAATAGTCCCAATGCGCAAAAGGCCTTCGGGGCGATGTCGGCCGCCGTTGGCCTGCGCACGACAGTGCGCAGGCCAACGGCGGCCGACGTCGACCCGATGGCGGCCTTTTGAGCATTTGAGTAGAAGTAGTAGTAATACGGATTGGCCTCCGCAGCCACGAACAAGCCTGCAGACGTCGTGGGCAACTCCTATAAAATCTTCGTTCGCGAAGTCAAGCCAAGAGAGAGAGAGAGAGAGTAGTAATACTACTTCTCGGAGTAGTAGAAGAAGCAGCGGCAGTACTGCCTAGTTTTTGTTCAAATGTACGTTTCACAATAAGACTATGAAGGACTCCTCTTCAAAGTGCACGTATTACGCGATTAGTACTTGAGACGAGCGATCCACGACAATAACAAACTGTAATGTTAGACCTGTCTGTGAAGATTTTCACAGATAATACCGTCATTCCGATTCTTTCTCCGTCCGGCAAGGCACCAATACTAAACACTAATCTGAAACCTAAACCGCAGTCGCTCATTACAGATGCAAATAGTGACCAACCAGGAAGACTATATCCTCATGAGCCCCCGCTAACAAGCGGGGGTTCATGGGGCTCTCAGCCTCTTGCCGGGGGCCACGCGAAGTCCGGACTTCCCTGCCGTCTTTAGTTGACTAGCAGATTGTAAATATCGGCCTCTTCGGCCGTGAAATGGCGCGCGCTTTGTGTTACACAAGAGCAGCTGAAGCGCTGGTAACGCAGGCACTTGAACTCATAACCCCTTCACTGACAGGGAGAAAAGTCAACGCTACCCGACTGCAAGAGACATAGGTCTATGCCTCTTGCTGCGTGCCTATTAGTTTATATTGGTGCTCACAGCCGGTTTGTCAACGACTTCAGAAACAAGCCTTGTGAACTAAGAGGTCAACCGACATGACCTATGTAGACATGGGCATCAGCGTATTAAGTCCGGACGGGCTAAATGCTAGTGTCTGTATGTTCAATACTGTGACAGGTCCGACGTGTTCGTGGTCGTAAGAACGTTTCAACGTTAAGTAGAGGACGTAATCTGAAGCATCCTAACTCATTCAGCCCGAAGGCCGTACTTATACTTTCCCAAATCATTGGACGGCGCGTCATCTAACGACTTTGGCACCAGCTGCAGGAGATGGTTCGAGCATGATAATTCAAGGGCAGTGCCAGATTAGCTTGGCGACCCCGCATCCAGTCATGATGTAGTGCGTCAGGGCTGAAGGAGTTAAACTGGGGTCTACAATGAGGTGGTGGTCTGTCCCATCAGTAAGGCCAAAACAAACAAACACAAGAACGAACGGACAAACAAACAAACAAGCGAAGGAATGAATACATAAACGAACGAACGAACAAATAAATGCGGGGGAAAGGAGCCCTCGGTTCCTGTTGGCGCTAGTAATGCACGGACCAATAGTCAGAGTAAAAACTGGAAACCTCTGTTTAGAGAATAATGGAACATTATTTATCTGACTAACTTGAAGCAATCAGTAAATACAGTCCGGCGTAGAACGAACAGTCCTTAAGTCTGACAACAATCATTTTTTGTGCCCTTAAATTTTAGGCGAATGACAACAAACCAGCGCGCAAAAGGACAGCGGGTCGATGTCGGCCTGATGGCCTTTTGCGCATTGGGAATTTAACAATGACAACAATCACGTTTGACAAACATGCAAACAAGCAAACGCTTCGCCTACCTTGAGGTAGCTGGATCTCTCCTTTTCTTTCTTGGTCAGCCTGGTGTCAGAGGCACTCTGCGGCGGCGGAGATACAAGTTCCTCCATGGCGCTGCCGGGTACAGAACGTAAGGTGTCTATCCTGACACAGGCCCCTCTACAGTCGCGGTCAAAATCTGTAGGCAAGCAAGCGGAAATACGGGTACTGTCATTGTTAACCCCGGCTGACTCCCAGAACTAAATGACTTCCACTGATTCCGGCAAACGGAAGTCATTTAATTCTGGGAGGCAAACGGTCACGCACCTTGCAGATCAGTCATACTTGTAAACGTTTAGCGTGACACTTGCACGCCAGCTGAGACCCAGACAGGGTGACGTTATAATAGTTTATTACAAATTACAGCAGAACCAATGTCAGTAAATGTGACGTTTGGATCAAGTTATATCATCATGATGCCGATAGCATCACGATAGTAAAATCCGAAAGCATTATTGTCACCATGCTGTTCCTTTCTCTGTGAAATGTATAACGTAACCTTTTTACCGGTATTGTATTATATGTATGATGTCACATCACCGTGTAACTGTAATGCGGCTGTAGTTGACAAAGATCACACAATGACATCAACATTAACTGAGGCTAGGATCAAGTTGTTTTCCATCGCCGAACAGGTTTTTTAAATTTTTTTATTACCGCATTTGGTCACTGAATGTGTACAGTTAATAATTAAATGGTCATTCAAAAACGTGCCCGTTAGTCTAGTCGAATTAAAACAAATAGGTTAACCGCTTCACTGCCAGAACACGACAAGCAACATCCATACGCAAGAGGTATAGATCCTTATGAGCGGGCTCATGAGGATCTAATTCTATGCCTCTTGCTGAAACCACTTTGAGTCCATTGACAGCTGGCTTTGACGTTAAATGATTTCAAAAACATATCTGTCTGCGTCTACTGGCAGTGAACAGGTTAAACAAACAAACTGAAAAAAAAGATCTACGGCAGATAACAACCGAGTCAGTATCACAGCCTCAAGTAGCACGTAGCAAAATTGTCCAGTACCGAAAGAAGGGCTCGCCTTATAGTTTGCAAACGTTGCGCTCTGCCAAGGACCTCACTGAACATAGACTCCCGCAACTTGCAAGCGACGTTAAAAACTATAAATATTGACAAATCGGTCGAGCTTAGCCGCCTTCAAGCTTCTGTGGGCTACACTACTCCGAACATTCAGTCAGCTGACTGACATGTCATGCGTACTAGTTCAAGTTGTAGTCAGTCACTCATCACTGATCAACTTGAAAGCGGTCGACGGCACACACTTTTTTTTGGAACTATCTTGCCTTCCAACTTAAACGCAGAACTCAAAGTTCACTTCCAAAAGCCCCCAATTACAGAAGATATCTCACGCCGTATTTAGGACGCTCACACTGAGTGTACGTACGTGTACACCGACCACCACACTAACACAGAAAATGAAGTCGACTCGCTCAACACGGAAGGTAAATCCACTAAGCAAAGAAGAGGACCTGCGCCTCCTTTCCCTCTGGCCTTTTCCCCCCTTCAGGTGAAGCAAAACCTTGCTCTAGCCATCTGCAAGAGGCACCGATTTTCATGATTCTCCTGCAGCTGCAGGGGCTTATGCGAATTTATGCCAATTGCGGCCGCATGCGGTGTACTCGAACAGTCATGCAGCTGGTACACTGACTGAGTGGGTAAGCTGGCGTTTACCCGCAGATCTGCTCCGCTGATTGAGAAGGTTATCGGGCATGCGTCTCAGTAGCTGCGCAATATAAAGCCCTCTAATAGGAACATGCACACGCGGATGGGTTGGCAGTCCTTCAGCGAAACCCCTCTCACCTGCTTGAGGTATATAAATATCAGTAGAATCGCCAGCAGGAGGGAGTCCGAAATAGCTCAGGCGGTTAAGCGTCGGAGCAAGAGAGCTTAGGGAATCCGCGCCGGGTCGTGGGTTCGAGTCCCCGTTCCGGCCCCGGCAGCACTAGACCCGCAATCCAGGGGGAAAAAAGACGGGCTTGTTCCATAGCATGTCCGTTGAAAGGGCCTCAGTGGTAAATCAAAGTGGCACGGTTGCAGTGCGCCTGAATTGATCAGTGGTCAGGTCGTACTCCATAGGCAATAGATTTCCCTGTCCCCCATAACCCGCCCGTCAGGGCCGTCCATTATCACTTCGGTGCCGTGGACGTTAAACCCCGAACTAACCAACCAGCAGGAGGCAATAGCTGACACTCTTGCTGACATTTCCCCGACACACTACAGTAGATCGACCATGATAATTCACGGCCAGATCAGCTTGGCGCCAGCAGGCGCCAAGCGGCCTGCCCTGGCAATACCCGTGAATTATCATGGTCGATTCATCTCATGGAACTGGTACATAATGAGTTATTTGGTGACACCTCTACACAATTTGGAAAATGCGGGCCTCGGAGTTAAATTGGTTACGTCTACTTCGTGTTGGCGACTAGAGACAGTTAGCTCGTTTGGCCACTGCGTTATAGAAAATTCTCGCCTCTCTGCACGCGCCTTGTGTTGCACTTGGCGGGCCAACGACTTCAACCTCCGATACACAGTAATACATGCCGGCACTAAAACTCAGCGCATAATTATAACAATGCTCTAGATTCAGACAGAACTCAGTGCATAGTTGTTAATGATAAACTATCCAGCCCATCCACCGTGCGCTTTGGCGTCCCACAAGGTTCAGTTCTTGGACCAGTCCTCTTTACCCTGTATGTTCAGCCACTGGCCAGTGTCTTTAACCGTTTCTCTATATCACATCATGCATTTGCAGATGATACTCAACTCCATGACTCATGTTCACCTGATCAGATTATGGACACAATCGAGATCCTTCAGGAGTGCGTCTTGGATACTAAGATGTGGATGACTTCAAACAAATTACAGTTGAATGACGGAAAAACTGAGGCCATGATAATTGCTTCCCCGAGGTTGACGAAGACGCTGACACTCCCCCCGTCATTACAAATCTGTGGTGCCACTGTCCCCTTCTCCCCCCATGTAAAAAATCTGGGTGTCACACTTGATAGTAGCCTGTCCATGCGCCTTCATGTGAACAACGTTTGCAGATCCGCCTATACTGAACTGCGACGTATTGCTTCAGTCCGCCACTATCTGACACCTGAAGCAACTAAAGTACTTGTCTGCGCTTTTGTTTTGTCTAAATTTGACTATTGCAATGCTCTTTTGGCTGGCTGTTCCCAGTGTCTGATTGGCAAACTCCAGAAAATTCAAAACTCAGCTGCTAGGTTGATTCTTAGAGTCCCTAGATCAGATCATATCACACCCCATCTGTCTGCCCTACACTGGTTACCTGTAACGGCTAGGATTCAGTACAAAATTTCATGCATGACTCACAGTTGTATTACCTGTTCCTGCCCACACTACCTTGCCTCTCTTCTCCAGCTGTATACGCCCTTGAGACAGAATTTGCGCTCTGCTGCCGACTCTCGAGTTTTACGTATCCCTCTTGTCAAAACAAAGTCGTTTGGTGGGAGGTCATTCAGATACCAGAGCCCAGTTGTTTGGAATGATCTCCCACGCGAACTGAAATACGTGGATTCGAGAGAGGCATTCAAGCGTGCCCTAAAGACCCATATGTTTTCTGTCAGCTACAAATGACTTTGTCACACACCTGTCATGTTAAAGTCATCTCTATCTATTTATAGAAGTAGTGTGTGTGTGGGTGTGTGTGTGAATGCCAGTATGAGTCCATGAGCGTAGCACTTTTGAATGGTGACTTCATAGCTTGTTTACAGAGTGCGTTGTATTTTGTTTTTGTACTTTTTGTTAATTCCATTTTTGTAATTAGTTATTTTTTGTACATTAGTTTTTGTTAAGCGCCTAGAGCTCTAATCTGAGGTTAGGCGCTATACAAGTACTCATTATTATTATTATTATTATAGATTGGACGGGATAGACTCAGAATTTATCAACGCACTCGTATTTATATGTTTGTCTACAATCTAACAGGCGTGGGAGACCGAAAATAAATTCTGTTGTAAACTGAATTTCAAATCACTCTTTCTGTCAACCTTCCCCTGTGGGTTTGTCTGCAAAACATTACACCACCACGACTCGATGTTGCCTGTTCTTAAACTAACTATGCGTCGCGGCTGTGACCGTACAAACTTGTAACTGATTTCCGCGCATAATGCATATTTCACTCACTAAACGGCACATTCCTGAATTAAAACACCACTGTGATGCAACCCCACAAAGGCCGTTATATCATATTGCCAGCTACTTTCTGTTTTGCTCAAAGAACTCATTGTTACGATTGTGGTTGTGTTGTTCTGTGAGAGCATGCATGCATTAATCGTAGGAAACGATCCGATATTTATTTCAGCTATCATGATTACGAATCGCGTACCTCATAGTAAGATTCACCCCACCCGGGTCTGCCCTGGGGGACTTGGGTGGGGTTAGGTATTTTTTAGTTCCCAGTGTCACCCTGGTCAGCCCCACAGGGTGGGTTTTTCTCTCTATTCTGGGGCATGTGTTTCTGTCTACCCTTTGTCCATTCACCTGTATTTGCCTTTTTCAAACTCTCCCTACTGTCTGCGCTGCCTGTAGCTCTTGATGTTGGATGTGTGTTGCTAGGTGGTCTTAGCTTTATTTAGGCCCCGTGTTGTAGGTTTATTTAATGTATTTGACCAGCTGGCGACATACATTCAATTTTCTGTTTAGTTTTTTTTTCACAAGCAGTGCAGGCACGTCCTGAGAAAGCCTTGTTGCTGTCGGGACGTTAAGCAATGTACAATCAATCAATCATAGTAAGATTCGCTATCGTCCACACAGACAGCCGGGAATTGATTGTCTTTTGATACACGGAGTTGAATCCCGAAGAGTCTAGAAACCGCTCGAATAACCACCGTTGATTTCCGTGCGCGTGAAGTTAGTAGCCAGTATGTGTTACGAAAAGTCGTGAAACTTCCGGAGAATTCGGGCAAGGTTGTGTGACGTCACTACACACCGGGATTTCCCAAAATTGGGGTTGAAATGAACAGTCGAATTTTGTAGACTATTGTAGTCTATTCTAGAAAGTTCTTTTTCATCAATATTTATGAGTTTCGGTTACGTGTTCCGTTCTGATTGGTTGCGTTGTATGAATTTGCTGGATTATTCTGGAACGGCCTGATACTATAAAAGACTGTATTTAGGAGCGCGTTTGTACATTGTCATACATTGTCAGTGACGGAGTAATGCACCGAGTGTGTACATTGTATGATAACCGCAGCGGTGTGTCAAAAGCGTGGATACATTGTTGAGGAGACATTGTATCAGTGTTGGTGCATTTGTGAATGCATGTTGTTTGGAGATCCGGCATCGCTGCAATAAAATATTGTTGGAACTGTTACTCCAGTGTGGTCTACATCCTTAAGCCAAGAGTGACGGGTTGCAGCTGAGTGAAATTTCTTTAAAAGAACCTTACTTGTGTGCGTCTGGTGTGACTTCTACGACTACCACTCGTTAGGAGACATCACAACACACTTTATATATCAGGTGTTGCTATTCTTCAGACAGTTGAGAATGGCCTGGGAGCGCTTTGGGCCTTTAGCCCTTTGACTGTCGAGAGCGGTTTCTGTCGCGATGATTGATATTGCTGGAATCATCGCGACAAAAACCGCTACCGACAGCCAAAGGGTTAAGGATGCATGGTCATACATGCTAGCTATAGCACGCCCACAGAACATAATACGTAGAGGTGGCTCCATAACTACGTGATTACAACAGCACCACTAGTCTTGATGAACGCACGTGAGGTTTTACCGATAATCACATCACGCATGCACCTCGATGTCCTTGGATGTATGGAGCTATTGAATGTCAATCTTAACCCATTCAGCCCTGACGCACTACAGCAGGAGATAGGGCGACTATGATAATTCAAGGGTAGTGCCAGATTAGCTTGGCGCCTTTCGGCGCCAAGCTAATTTGGCACTACCCTTGAATTATCATCATGGTCGATCTATCTCCTCAGTCCAACAGGTGCACAATCGTTAGATGACGCCTTCAAAATTTGGGAAATTCGTGCGCCGGGCTGAACGAGTTAAATGTCAGGTGTTCTCTCAAGAAAAGTATCAAAGGGCAAAAAGTACCACCTGTCACCAAAGACCATAATTATGATTTAGATGGCTACAGCCATCACACTGCTGATATTTAATGACTCCCAGGTGATCTCTCGCAACAGGTTGTCAGGTGGTCGCTCAAAACAGATCATGTTGTACTACAAAGATGTGAATTCTGATTTGCTGAGCTATTCTGGCATCACCCTTGAACTATCATGGTCAAATTTATTTCAAGCAGAGGGTGTATCAGGATGAAAAGGGCTAAGTATAGAAACGTTAATATACAGGAGTCGTTAATCTTACTGCATATGGCAGTCAGGCTTTTCGGCTGCCTGCACGGCGTTAAACCCAATCGATCAACCCCTCAGTTCCTAACTGTGTACGTATGAAGATATCTGTATACAAAAGCTCATGCTAATCTATGCCTCTGGCAAAGATGGAGGTACACTCGAACCTGGTGATCTCCTTCATCTAAGTATGCAGATGGACCAGATCTCGACAGAGACGCAGTCCTGGTCTTGCAAGAGGCATAAATTGTCATGAGCCCCTGCTGCCGCAGGAGCTCATGAGAATCTATGCCTCTTGCAGATGGATGTATATGGCGGATAGACTGTGCAACCACTTGATGGCCTTGATGCTGACAGCCTGACGCACGCCTGGTATTATTATAGATAATCCTATCAGAGTTCACTAATACCTGTATAGCTCATCACCAAGGCTACTTCCCGGGCGGTGCGGATGAATTGTGTCGGGGGAGATCGGGGAAGGGGGATGGTCGAAATGCCAGAGTGGCCGCGGGGTAGTGTCTGTCAGAGTGTGGTCGGTGGTGTCACCAGTAGTCGGAATAAGTGATGAGAACAGTGACCAGGGTGCGTGTCGGAGTGTATGTGCGTGTGTGCGTGTGTGTGTGTGTGTGTGTGTGTGTGTGTGTGTGTGTGTGTGTGTGTGCCTCCCTTGCATGGACAATGACTAAATTATGCGTCTAGCTCGCTGCCCCCTCCCCGCACCTCCCCACTGACCCCTTTCACATTTTTAAAACACGTTGTGATGTTGTATGGGAAGTGTGTGTGTGTGTGTCTCTGTGTGTGTGTGTGTGTGTGTGTGTGTGTGTGTGTGTGTGTGTGTGTGTGTGTGTGTGTGTGTGGAGGGGGGTGGAGGGGGTGGGGTGGGGGGAGGATGGCGAGGAGCGGCGCGGCATGGCACAGCACTGAGCAGACAACAGACACCATTTACCGCACATGTAAGATGACAAATACTCCGGTCGACCGAACCATGTTGTGAAAAATGAAAGCCACTGGTGAAAAGGTAGTTAGACATGAACCAATGTGTACCAAAACCGGCCACTACGTGACTAATGGCTGTAACTGGTCGCAGTCACTCGGTGTGGGCGTTGGTTTCAGTCAACACTTAATGAGTGGCACACTGGTTGTCTCCCTCGAGTCGCTACCGCATCTGCGGTAGCGACTCGAGGGAGACGACCAGTGTGACTGAGTGGTAGCTGGTGATGCCGATCCCTCGCCTAAAACGTGGTTAGGCTCAGTTGCACGAGCGACCTTAGTCCTGTGCAAGCCACTAGAAAAGGTGATCCACTTTAGCTGTGTACTTTGCTTACCTAATGCGCACAAGTCATCGGGTCGACGTCTGCCGCCGTTGATACTGAGGCTAGTTCATAATCCACAATAGGTTACACAATTCTTAAATACATATTAACTTACTCACAAACCAGATAGGTGAGGCTAGCGCTGGCAGAATTGTATAACAAACCAAGGGGAATTACTCAGCGCTGGACAGAACAGTTAGATCCCCTGCCCCCCGGCCTATCAGGCACCCATTCGCCAGCCCACAGAGAAATACGCAGGTATAGAACAAGACGATATCATCTACATCCCTTATATATCCCTTATTATATATATATATTAACTTACTGTATATTACGTCAGACGTGCCAGGTATGTGGGCTGTAACAGTCTTCGTCACCGACTCAGAAAAGGTGAAGGGTTTCCATCCTGGACAGTGTTCACAACTTCTTTACAAGACGAAGGTTTTCAGTGACCACAGAATCATCGTACTTTTCCCCTCATCTTCCGCATCACACTACTGCGGTATACTGACTTTGGGTGACATGGTCCCTGTCACGGGCCTTTAAATTACGTGTAAGTTACAGTAGACACCTTCCTCTGCCGCAAAGTCCTGCCAACCGCGAAGTGTCACAGAAGGCAGGCCAATACGCCTACCTACCAAAGCACGCATCCAACTGCCGGCTTCACTTCTATCAAGGAACGAACCAGAGGACAGCAAGGTCTATGTAAAGTACCAGCCTGGCGCGCCGCAGACAATGAGCACGTTTCTCAAAAGGCATACTTGAAATCCTCATGAGCCCCGGCAACCTGCGGGGGCTCGTGAGGATTCAGTATGCCTTTTGCATGCGTCTACGTTCCTCAATTTACCACTCGTGACATGAACTGAGTAAGGAGGCGGAGGGTGAGGGGGTTCATACGTCTCTTGCTTGCGTCATGTAATACCCCCTTCTCCCTTCTACAAAAGAGCGGGTCACTGACCAGCCGCTGCGCGACGGAGCGACAGACAGCCAGATGACCCCTCCCCCCCCCCCCCACCCCTGGCCCAAACACCCCTGCCCCCCCCCCCCCCCCCCCCCTCCCGGACGAAATGGAAATCCGTATTCCTTTAAAAATAGCACTAGCAGCTGGTCACTGAAGGCATACGTTAATGTGGAACCTCGTGCAGACAATACGCTGAGCACAACTGACTTCGAAAATAGACCACTTCCCCTCTCTACAAAGTGAAGGTGCACTCCACGATCGATACACCGTCGCATTCGCTTGGTTGGTTAGTTCGGGTTTAACGTCCACAGCACCGAGGTGATCATGGACGGCCCTGACGGGCGGGTTATGGGAGACAGGGAAATCTATTGCCTATGGAGTACGACCTGAACACTGATCAACTCAGGCGCACTCCAACTGTGCCACTTTGATTTACCAGGACCTTTCAACAGACATGCTATTGAACAAATCCGTTTTTTTTTTCCCCTGGATTGTGAGTCCAGCTACCGGGGCCGGGACGGGATTCGAACCCACGACCCGGCGATTCCCTTCGCTCTCCTGCTCCGACGTTTAACCGCCTGAGCTATTTCGGACTCTTGCCCCATTTGCTTCTTTTATACTCGCACGAAGACGCCCACAGGTCTTTCATCACTCTTCGTGGACCTTCGCAGGTGCAGACGGTATAATGCACAAGGTAAATATCTGCGGTTGGTTGGATAGCCCCAGCACCGAAGTGATAATAGACGGCCCTAACGGGCGGTTTAGGCTGAGGGGTGGGAAGGGGGTGGGCGGGGGGGGGGGGGGGGGACAGTCCGCGTTGCCTATATGAATACGACTTGAACACTGATTAATACAGGCCTACTACAACTGTGCGGGGCGGGGGGGGGGGGGGGGAGGGGACAGTCCGCGTTGCCTATATGAAATACGACTTGAACACTGATTAATACAGGCACACTACAACTGTGCGGGGCGGGGGGGGGGGTACAGTCCGCGTTGCCTATTTGAAATACGACTTGAACACTGATTAATACAGGCCCACTACAACTGTGCGGGGTGGGGGGGGGGGGGGGACAGTCCGCGTTGCCTATATGAAATACGAATTGAACACTGATTAATACAGGCCCACTACTGTGCGGGGTGGGGGGGGGGGGGGCTGATGAGGCCCACTGCAGCTGACTTGGGCCCGATGGCCTTTGCGTACTGGCCCTTCTGTCCTGCAAGCGGATAAACTGCGTTTTGTTAACACACAAGAGGTGCTTGCGGATCTATGCCTCACCGTGGCTGCCAGAGGGTTGGCAGGTGTGTGAAGCACTTCTGTAGAGGACCCTTGACCGGCTGTTTAGGAAACATACCAGGGGGCTAATTATTGTCCTGACGAGTGCCTTTAATCGGGGGTCCAGGTATACACGGGAACGTCAGTGTTATCTTCAACTGCCATCTTGTTAGTAGCAAGCCGCCCATGGGTGGCACTGGCAAGGAGGAAGAAAGGTGCGCGAGAGGAAGCCGTTTAGCTGGTTAACCCAAATCATACTGAGGCTAAAAGCTTCAAATTTGTACACTACCATATGCAAGCTACATTATAGTACTTGCAGATAAGGTATAGGACAATGGCTTTAGTTCAAGGGTAGTGCCAGAATAGCTTGGCGCCTCTTCACAAACTTATTTCACACACTGGTGTATTCCGAAGGATAACCTGGGTTAATCTCAGGCTTTAATTCAGTCAGGCTTCGATGCCAGTTGAGGTAGATGCTGTTTCTGATAGCTTTGTTAATTTGACGTCAACGTTCCTGGAAACCCTCAAAGGCCATTGTTACAAAGTGGTTTCAGTAAGAGGCATAGATCCTCAGCGGGGGCTCATGAGGATCAATACCTCTTGCAGTTGGATTGTGTTGAATTTTTTCTCGGCAGTACGGTTATGGATTAACACCCACGCCACAAGCCGAAGTGTTAACCTTTATCATTCGGAATACACCTGCGGGAAATAAGTTTGACAAAAATAGTTCAAGGCTATTCTGGCACCACCCTTGAACCCTTGAACTAAAGCCATTGGTCTATATACTTGGTTGGTTGGTTAGTTCGGGG
>BTPG01000004.1:66233367-66248367 GCA_036245525.1 Semisulcospira habei | reverse complement strand
TGCTTTCTATCTGTCTGCAGGTTTGGATAATTAGACTGAAAAACACAGATGCGCCGCACGCGCTCTCGCGGACACACACACACACACACACACACACACACACACACACACACACACACACACACACACGCAAACACACACGCATGCGCAAACACACAAACACGCACACACACACACTCACTCACACACACACACACACACACACACACACACACACACACACACACACACACACACACACATACACACAACCACACACATAACACTTGTCAACTCCGTCGGTGTATAACGATATGCTATACACATTTAATTCAGTAACACACCGCAATGAATTTTCGGGCACTGATTAATTCATTGCACCAAAAACAAACTGTACTTGTGTACATGGCAGTAATTTTTTTTAAAAATCAGGGCGGTACCCCCTTCTCCGTCCCCCCCCCCCCCGCCCACCCCCACCCCCCCATGCGGAAAACTGACATTCAGTACGCCCAACATCTGCAAGAGGCATGGATCTTGATGGCTCCCGATTGGTGTGGGGGCTCATAAGAATCTATGTCTCTTGCCGACTCAAGTTACTTCTGTGTTGTTGTTTATGCAGAATCAAGTAGTGCATCGTACCCACTACGTGTAAAATTGACGAACATCTCAGAAACACGGAACTGAATAATGTAACAGGCCGCGTAACTGACAAAGATCAACCGGCCATAGGGGTACGAGGCCAGTCACGGCCGGATTAGCCTGGCGCCTGTAGGCGCCAAGCTAATCCGGCACTGCCCTCGAGCCACTAAGGACCATTAACTACTAGTGAGGTATCATTTGCGACGAACAACTCCAAAACTGCTAACGAACGAAAGCGAAATCACGGCAGATAACCCGCTTGTACGTAAGCATATACAACACGCCAAACATCTCCAAGAGGCATAGATCCTTGTGAGCCCGGAGGGCTCATGAAGATCTAAGCCTCTTGGAGATGTTTGCGTGTTGTCTGTGCTTACGGTGTACATTGGTTGCCCACCGCTATTTCGCTTGCGCTCCATGTTGGGACTCGTTTGTCGCGAACTGACCGGAGCCTCACTACTCATTGGGAAGCTACTTCCCAGTGCGCAAAAGCCATCGGACCGACGTCGGCCGCCGTTGGCCCGCGCACGGCTGTGCGCGGGCCAACGGCGGCCGTCGTCGACCTGCATGGCCTTTTTTGCGGATTGGGCTGGCGCGAGAAGTTAAGAGGAGTCAAACCGAACAAATGAGACGAAAACACTTGTATGGCATGTGATGACATGACACCGGAACTACGTTACTTATGCAAAACAAGAACTACAAACAATAGGAAATAAACAGACAAATGTGTAAGTATTAAAAAAATACATGCCGGCTTTGCGCGGTACGATTGGTTATCCAATCTAAATACACGTATCATGCAAAGTTTGATCCGCTGCGTAGAGATTAATGGAGTAAAAATGACTGGACGGAACTGATGTATAAATACACCCGAAATTAACAATAATACATGTCCGTATAATGCAAAATTACCCGACAGTAAAGTTTACAAAGGTCGTCTGTGGAACCATAACATTGTGCGGTTCCACAGACGCCCCCATGAAACAGTTGTGGAAGTATAGGCCCCGTGTTTTCAGCAGTTTTCAGGACCACTTATGTGATGACAATCGAATGCTGTAAGGGTTCGTGTTTGTGTTACAGCAGAACCTGTTCTGCGCGAACACCCATATGAGAGATCACCTTTTCCGAGCGACCACTCAAGGTGACAGATGCCACTTCAGTTTTTGCGCTTCAAACCTTTTTTTAAATTTTTTTAATATTATTATTTAGACAGCACCTGTCTTCTAACACCAGTTTTTTTCTCGCAAAAAAAAGGGTGGTAGCTCAAAACAGGTATCACTGTACTGGAACCAATGGACGTTCACGCACACAAGCGCCTATCCCAATGAGCAAAAGGCCATCGGGCCGACGTCGGTCGCCGTTGGCCTGCGCACAGCGCAGGCCAACGCCGGCCGACGTTGGCCCAATGGCCTTTTCGGCACTGGGTATAGTGCCGGACACGCACCAGAACTGATACAAGTTATGTTGTTCAGCAGTAGTAGTCGCAATAAACTGCACTCGTACGCTGGCACTGCCGCTGGCATAAAACTCTCAGTGCTGTTCGAGTATAAAACAAGTTTTTAAAAAAAGTAAAAACTCGATGCAAATTAACTCATTCAAGACGTGCCGAATCCGGACGCAGTACGTCTTGAATGAGTTAAAGTCCGATTCAGAGGGATTATAACCCTTTGGCTGTCGGTGGCGGTTTTTGTCGCGATGTAGGAATCATCGCGACAAAAACTGCTTTCGACAGCCAAAGGGATAATCTGTTCAGAAAAGTTTATTAGCTATTTGTTTTCTCTCTCTCTCCTCGACCACGGATTCTTTCACACGATGTTTTCATACACAACACGTTTCCAGTCTGAAGCTGGTCTGAGGGTTCTTGAGGATCTATACCTCCTGCAGGTGCACAAGCTCTGCTCAGAACTTTATAAATGTACGTTTCCGTTTTCAATATCCATATTATATGAATCAGGCACACAATCATTAATTGTAAACCCCTTCACTGAGTGTGGACGCAACTGTGTTGTGGAAATCATTGTCAGCGTCAAAGAGCCCCAACCGTCCACGGAACATGGATACAAAGTAGTTACAGCATGAGGCGTAGATCCTCATAACTGCGGGGGCTCATGACGATCTATACTTCTTGCAGATGAGTGGCAATCATCAATTGCAAAACCCTTCATTACCAGTGGACGCACATTGTGTTTCTGAAGTCTTTGTTACTCATTCTACCCCAGACACACCACAGCAAGATATCAATCGACCATGATAGTTCAAGGGTGTAGCTTGGCGCCTATGGGCGCCAAGCTATTCTGGCATCACCCTTGAACTATCATGGTCGATCCGTGTCCTGCACTGCAATGCAGTCTTCAGAGGACAACGGCAAAATTTGGGGATTTCAGTGTTGGGGTAGAATGCGTTAATCCAAAGCCTTATAATAATAATAATAATAATAATAATAATAATAATAATAATAATAATAATAATTAACAATTACGGTATTTGTAATGCGCTTATCTTATAATAATTATAACTCTAAGCGCGCAGTCACAACTCGCGCACGCATGCGCACGCTTTAGACAATGACTCACGTACCACAAATAGTGAAATACATTACGACGGTCAGCTTGCGGTGGGGAGTGTGGTTATATATATATGAGCCCCAGCCGTGCACGGAACGTCAGTCAACTTGACATACAGTGGTTTGAACAAGAGGCACAGCTCCTTATGAGGAACATGGATACGAAGTAGTTACAGCAAAAGGCATAGATTCTCATCAGCCCCCGCAACTGCGGGGGCTGATGAGAATCTATACCTCTTGCAGTTTAGTGGACGTCACTTTTTCAAGGCCGAAGGCGTTAAACACGTCTTCTTGTGAACTTGAGTCTGGCATAACGTAAAAAAATATGTCAGACGATGTAGATATCAAAGTTCTCCTGTCGGAAGCACAGCTGCGACTCCTGCAGGATGCGCAGTCGCGGTCCCATGGGAATGCCTATGCTCTCCAGGCGTTCCTCAGTCATGTACGGCAGCTCAATCATCCCAATGTGTTCCGCGGCGAAGTTCTTGGCGTAACGCTGCAACACCAGCAAACCAAACATCACAGTTCACTGAGTTCAGTACACACACCGAAGGAAATCACTAAACGATACGTCGGCCGCCGTTGGCCCGCGCACTGCGCGGGCAAACGGCGGCCACCGTCGGCCCGATGGCCTTTAGCACATTGGGAAGTATAGTATAGGGCTCGGGGTGTTCCCCGCGTTGCCTAGCAGCGTCGGCGCAACAGCCGCCATCTTATGAGGATACCATAGTCATCAGATACCTGAGTGGACACTGCCGGAGCGCGGCCGACGGGGTAGGAAGTTTGAGAACTTATTTTAACCCCCTTAAGATAGTAGAGAAATGTTTCAACACGTTTTTTCGGCTTCATGTTTCTTCCTCTTTGGAAACAAACAAAAACAGATTCTGAGCGGTTTCCTACAGTGATGGCAAGACTTGCTGTTATTGCCGCTTATAGTACGTCAGGACTACTTTCCTGACATTACTAAAACCAGCGAATTTCCTATAAGCGCTTAGACCAGTATCCTCACAAGACGGGCGCCACGACTGGCGTGATGACGTCAGCTTCCCGAGCCCTATACTTTATCGAACACTGTACCCCGTGTGTACTGTCTAGTGTTGAACTGTACATTCGCTAAAATGAATCTCATTTTTCGGGGAAAAAAAGGTCGGCAATGTATGAATTGGAAAGACTATTGAAGAATTAAAGGAATATCATTTCTTAACGGACTACCTGACGTCTACAGAGTAAGCCTAGAAACGGATGTAGAGCTTCACGGTACGTTGAGCGACATTTTCGTATGACTGAATTAGCAAGACTTGCGGAGAAGTCAGTCTTGGACAGTTCATAACACCGGACAGTGTACACTGTGGGTACAGCGGTTTTAATACTGGACAATGTACAATGGGAATACTGTCTGAAACAGTATACTATGCGGTTGACCACTTCAGCCACAGTAAGAGCCCTGGCAGGCACTCTTTCAGCTGCACTCTTTCAGTCAGTTACGGCGCCCTGAATCGCCAACCCACGACAGTCATTCACATCCGTCCCTAATGACAAGTATCTTTGTTTAGGGATTTACGGGCTATTGCATGGATTCCATGTTTGTTTTCTGAACCCAGGGAGAAGGCGGGAGACAGGCATATTTACAAGCGAGAGGATGCAGTATTAGTATTCGGCGGATAATGACATTGAAGTCCCATAGAAAATGCGCAAGGCAAGTGCGAACGATGTCACAACACAAATCAGTTGTATCTCAACACACGGGAGACAAGCGCAAGTGGATACTGTACACACTCCAAGGGAAACCAGTCAGCAGTGATTTCCCTTGGTACATGTTCTTACTACTTGCCTCGGACGGCTTCCGGTTTAGTCAATGTGGAAACCCCCGTAACCTCTTCGGGCCCACGATGCCGGACGCTGTGGGCCCGCGCACGACCCTGTGCCTTCGAGGACCCGAGGACCTTTGCTTACCGGGTAGGCTCACAGTCATCATGTTCTAATTCCCGGCTCAGGACTGAGTATTTCAAATTACTCAGTCACACACGTGCCTACACTGAGAATTATTTTTATATGGCGTTAACCCCTTTGCAGCCAGTGATCACGCGTCTGAAACTGCTGCACACTGACCGACATTGAACACAAATGAAATGGGACCCAAAATGGGCATAAAGAACATCGGCTAGAGAAATAAATCTCAGTGTAGGCCCCCGCGATTGCGAGGGCTCATCACTGAGTGAGGATTTATGTCTCGATGATCAGTCGTGCAGATGGATATTTTTCGACTTTCGGGGCCCCGGCAGTCAAGTTAGGGGGTTATAATATCGGAATGTGGAGAGCGTAGAACTGTATTGTCTAGACTAGTTGAATGACAAACATTGCGACTCAATATGCCTAAATATATAGCCTTCTTTTCAAAGCCTTTTGGCTGTCGGTAGCGTTTTTAGTCGCGATGATTCCGACAGGATACCGACAACCAAAGTGTGAACACGTGGCGTGATGCACTCCGCAGCAGTAACCTGGTCAGTAAATCTACAGGGAAAATGGTACAACACTCGTTGGGGTACTTATTGGTGGATGTTTGTTTGAATGAAAAGCACTGACCTCATATCCGAGTTTGTTTAGGAAAATCTTCAGCAACGGCGGTTCCTCGCCAAAGAATCTGAGAAAAAAAAGTTTAAAAAAAGACTGTACAGGTGTGTAAGCAGACTCACTGAACATTCAAGTGACCTTCTACAAGCAAGAAAAAGTTCACAGTTTTTACAATATCACCTTGATAAATATCCTTGGTATGTCTCACAATAATGCTGCACAAAAGAAGTAACTGAACTCTCTGTACTTTCGAAGTTTGAATGCAGTAAAATAAAATACTTGTCTATTTTCTGCGTAGGATTGCGTAGCATGGTTGTCGAGTTAGTTGTAAAAAATGGTGTGTTCGTGTATTATATTTTGCATGCTATGTGCAAATGCCATTGTATTTGTATTGTCTTGTGCAGGGGCTCATAAAGATCTATGCCTCTTGCAGTCAAGTGACTCGATATTCACTGTGTAGCAGCAGTTAACCCCTTCACCGCCAGTGATCTCGAATTTCGCCTCTCAACGACTTCACACTGAACGACGTTTGCGTGAAGAAATGGGACGAAACGAGAATACATACAGAACATCAGGATAAACAAGAGACATAAATCCTCATGAGCCCCCGCGGGGGCTCATGAGGGTTTATGTCTCTTGCAGCTGGGAATCGTTCGCCTTGCTCCGACAGTGAAATGGTTAATGGGTTGAAATTATCTTATCCTATCTAATAACAATGTCACCAACTTATCTGATCTTCTTATACTAACAATGTCACCAACGTACTGAGTGAGTTTGTTGATCCGTTTCGGGTTGGTGAGGGACGGGATCCAGCCCCGAAACTTATCGAAAGGCGCGATCTGATTGGCGGGACCTTCCTTGGCCGTGACACCGTGCTGCTTCAGGTCACGAAGGTCACGTTTCACCTGCTCCAGGTCACGCTTCAAGGAGTTTTGTGCGCGCAGCTCGGACGACAGATGAGCGAGACTGCGGGCTAATGTGACAACGTGGGACTCCAGCCGCTGGAACCTTCTCTGGATGGACCTGGCGTGAGACAGAAGACACTTTGACTTTTTGTCCACAATATCATGCCACAGTACATCTCAGCAAGAGAAAATTGACCATGATAGTTAACAGGTAGTGGCTGATTAGTTTCCAATCTCCATAAAACAGTTGATAAGCATCTCTCTGTCTCTGTCTGTCTGTCTGTCTGTCTGTCTGTCTCTCTCTCTCTCTCTCTCTCTCTCTCTCTCTCTCTCTCTCTCTCTCTCTCTCTCTCTCTCTCTCTGTGTGCACTTAAAAAGACTAAATTCTTTACATAGGAGAATGGCAAAATTAATTCTTCCCGACCCGCACTTGACGACCGAGGAAAAGCTCAGTAAAGCTGGATTTCTACCCTTTCAAAATCACTTTAAATTTAACAACGGGGTACTGATGTTTAAAGTATGGAACCATAGCGCTCCACAATATCTAACAGAGCTGTTTAAAAAAAATCAGATTCCTGCTATGGGAATACGAGGGATCTTTATATTGTTCCAAAACCCCGAATAGATATATTTAAATCTACTTTGTCCGGCATTTACTGTGGAACTCACTCCCACATCACGTTAAAACCACTCCGACATTATCTTGTTTCAAGACAAGTCTTTATAGATACCTGACATCTGTCAAATAACAATATCTAGTTATACGTAGACACACGAATGTACGTGTATATTCTAACAATCATGTGAATGCGCGCGCGCGCGTGTGTGCGTGTGTGCGCGCGTGTTTGTGTGTGTGTGGACGCGCCGCGCGCGCGCGGCGAGTGCATTTGTGCGTGGATGCCTGTGTTTGTGTTTAGTGGTCTATATATTTTGTATCACTGTGCTTTGATGTGCATATTTTATGTATATTTTGTACTTAGTTAGTCGTAGTTGTAGCAACGGCAGGTACGAAAAATGACATAGTCACTGAATGTGTTAATATCTTCATCGTTGTAAAATAAAGATTCATTGATTTTCTCTCTCTCTCTCTCTCTCTCTCTCTCTCTCTCTCTCTCTCTCTCTCTCTCTCTCTCTCTCTCTCTCTCTCTCTCTCTCTCTCTCTCTCTCTCTCTCTCTCTCTCTCCTGCGAGCTGCACTGGCGTGGCTGTCCAAGCTTCCAAAACTAAAAAAACAAGGACATACGTGCATAACATACAGATCATTTAAAAAGTTGAATGAAAATTCCTTTCTGTCTGATCTGAGCTAGCTTCTGCAGAGTTTACTGAAGCGTACAATGAAACCGACCAAATAAAGCTCTAGATACGTGGTATCACATCTTTCTCAGACAGTCAGAGTGATAGATAAACACGCGCCCTTGAGACAACAAAGAGTTAAATACGCCACTTTACCACCCTGGCTGACTGCGGATCTTATCGAGGCCATGGAGCACAAGGACGAGCTGAGAAGAGAGAAGCGTTTCACCGATTACAAAAAAGAACGTAATCGAGTAAAATCCATGGTTCTGAAGGAAATGAAATTATTTTTCGATAAAGTTATTCACAAAAGTAAAGACTGCGCCACAATATGGCTTGCGATACATTTTGTTACTAGAGCCCGGGCACGAATAAAAGCACAGCTGTTTTACCGCCGCATCTCACAGCAAACAGCTTCAACAGCCACTTCGTCGCAGTAGCAGAATCATTAATCCCGCAGGGCCGGAACTAAGTCACATGACTATGTATGCCTGGACAACTTAGCCAATTTCTGCAAGCGGAGAACTGCCGGAAAAGAATCTTTTATCATACCCACTATAGCGGTCCATGAAGTTGGTAAATTGATTACATCCTTAGAAAATAAAAATAAAATCATCAGGACTAGATGAGATTAGTGCGAAAATACTCAACATATCTCTCCCATCTACAACCTCTGTATTAATCGTAACTGTTTTCCAGACGCATTTAAAGACGCGAAAGTAATACCTCTACCTAAATCTAAAGATCTTAGTGAAATTAATAATTTCAGGCCCATATCACTTCTACCTGTTCTGTCCAAGCCCTTAGAACGGCATATTCACAAGCATCTATCTATATACCTGGAAAGCCGAAAATTAATCTATTCATTGCAGTCGGGCTTCAGATAAAAAAAACTCATGTCACACTGCGCTGATACGGATGATAGATACCTGGTTATCTTTCATCAACGACTCAAAACTTACAGGAGTCATGTTTCTAGATTTTCGTAAAGCGTTCAGTTTGATCTGGTAAACCACAAAATACTGATCAAGAAAGTATCCATGTATACCAACTGAACAACTCGGCGTTGTTTTTCAAATCCTACCTCGAAAGTAGAAAACAAAAAGTATTACTAAATGGTTCATAATCTAATCAAGGGTTAGTGAAGAATGGCGAACCACACGGCTCTATTCTTGGTCCCCTTTTATTCTGCTTGTTCATAAATGATCTTCCTCTTGCGATAAAAAATAAAAGCGTTACATGTGATATGTTTGCAAATCAACTGATGCCGCTGTACACACGCCAGATAAGGATATATCAAACATCAATTCACGACTGCAAAACACACTGCAAGATATTGATGAATGGTGCAGTCATGGATTATGATACTAAGCCCGGCAAAAACTGAAAGCATGGTAATTAGCACCCGCCAAAATCACCAACTTGGCTCTCTCTCACTCAGTCTGTCCCTCCAAGGCAAACCCATCAGCTAAGTTACTAACTATCGCCTGCTAGGAGTCACGGAGGACAGCCAGCTTAGGCGGCAGCCACACATCAGTAATGTCTGTAAAATTGTCTATAATAATCTGTACATTTTATCAAAACTTAAACACATTATTGATAAGGAGACACGTCAACTGTTCTTCAATGCCCATATTAGATCACATACAGACTATGCCTCTACTGTGTGGGATGGTTCGAGCGATGTCAATTTGAAAAGATTGAACTCTCTACATCGGAGAGCTGCCAAACTAATACTCCTTGATCCCAACTTAACTACTGACCAAAAATTGGCAGCCTTAAAAATTCTGCCCATGAAAGATCATTTAAATTACAATAAGGGAACGGTTATGTTCAAGGCACTAAACGATAAGCTACCTCCATATATCACAACGCTATTTACCGCCCAGGCATCAACATACTCCAGATCAAGAAAATCCCTTATTGTGCCGCGACCTAGAACTGATCTCTATAAAACGAGTTTAACGTTCTCTGGCTCTAGCCATTGAAATGTTTTGCCTAAAAACGTCACGACATCAGCTACTCAGTTTCTCCTCGTTTAAAGTCAGTGTCGTCAAGTACTTGTTTCTGTCAGCAGCACCGCCGTGACTGTGCACACATTGAAAAATACTATTCTGATTAGATCATTAACTGCATGTATCCCAGTTTTCGAAGACTCAGTTTTATTTAGTACACTTGTGTGTAGCCACTATTCATATGACTGGCTGACTTAACGCCATAAGCCGCGCAAACGCGCGCGTGTGTGTGTGTGTGTGTGTGTGTGTGTGTGTGTGTGTGTGTGTGTGTGTGCGTGCGCGTGTGTATGTGTGTGTGTGCGTGCGTGCGTGTGTGTGTGCGTGCGTGCGTGCGTGTGTGCATGTGTATGTGTGTGTGTGTATGTGTGTGTGTGCGTGTGTGTGTGTGCGTGCGTGCGTGCGTGCGTGTGTGCGTGCGTTCGTGCGTTCGTGCGTGTGCGTACGTGTATATTATAGACAGGGAGTGGCGTGCTGAAACGTGCATGCGTATGTATGCGTATTAGGCTGCGTGTTTTCTTATATTAGTACCTTAATTAAACCTCACAACATGTGATTATGCCCGACCAGTAAAGCTGGTAATTTCTATGTCACTTCCCTCTTACATTTTTCTTCTCTATTGGCTTGTGTTTGTCATGAATTTGTGTGTGTGTGTGTGTGTGTGTGTGTGTGTGTGTGTGTGTGTGTGTGTGTGTGTGTGTGTTCAGTAGTATTAAATAATTAGTGCGATAGTAATTAATCAGTTTTAGCAACGGCAAGTTCGAAAAATGGTTGTTATTACCAAAACCTTTACCGTTGTCAAATAAAAAATCACTGTCATTATCATTGCCATTGTCATTGTCTCTCTCTCTCTCTTTAACGGCAGATGTTAAAATGACATTGCCTCGGGCTCTGTCAATATCTTTACCGCTGTCAAATAAAGATTCATTGATTCTCTCTCTCTCTCTCTCTCTCTCTCTCTCTCTCTCTCTCTCTCTCTCTCTCTCTCACCTATTCTTTTATCCTTGGAAAATAAAGTTTCTTTCATTCTCTCTCTCTCTCTCTCTCTCTCTCTCTCTCTCTCTCTCTCTCTCTCTCTCTCTCTCTCTCTCTCTAATCATCTTACCCTACCAGCGCTCGCAGTTGACCTTAAAAGAAGCTGCAAATTTGAGAAGACCACATACCAATTCAGAGGATGAATCTGCCATGATTGTGCAAGGGTAATGCAGTATAATACACTTCAGCAGGATAAAAATCGACAATTATAGTTAAAACGGGTACTCCTTATAATCAGTCTGGCATCTATATAAAACAGTTGATGAGCTAAACACTCATTTTTTAATATCTATTGACTCTGTCTTTTTTTTTTTTTTTAATCTTACTTTACCAGCGCTAGTAGTTGCTTTAAAAAAAGCGGCAAATTTGGTAGTTGCCCTTAGAAGATCACACACTAGTTCAGGAGATGGGTCGACTAAAATAAAATAAAAATATTATAAAAATTAAAATTAAAATAAAATAGCAGCAAATTTTCCAGATGAATCGGCCATGATAGCTCAAGGGTAGTGTCTGAGTAGAAGCTAATCAGGCACTACCCTTGAACTTTCATGGTCGATAACGGATTTTTTCGCTCGGCCTCGTCGTATGTACCTGAGATCTTTCCCGTAGGGCCGGCTGGACGATGAACTTCCCCTTAGGTGCTTGCCTCTCTTCAAAGAGCTCGTCTCGGAGCTGGCAATACTCCACCGTCTTCCGCTCTTCCCGTGAGTCTTCTCGGCGCCCATGCGCTTCATGACGTCGTGGTACATGGTCTCCAGTTTATGCAGCTGTCCCCGCATGGCGCGTGCGTTAGGCGCGGACACTCCGCCCCCGCCGTGCGGCGCGTGCAGCAGACTGGGGTCCCGCTCCAACTCGGAGAGGTCTGCAAACAAGAAATGAGAAATGCGTTTAGTTTGAAAAACTTTCAGATCCATGTATATTCTTCCCATCTCAGTCCATGCCGAGGCAAATTTACAAAGATACTCACATCCATTCACACTGACCCTTTGCTGTGTCGGTTGCCGTTTTTGTCGCGATGATTCTTATAGGAATCATCGCGACAAAAACAGTTACCGACACGCAAAGGGTTAATAACAATGGTCAATTGGTTGACCGTGGCATGAAAACAAGAAGAAGAAGAAGAACATTCAAACGCCACGTTGGGACTTATATTATTAAACTCCCGCCGTGAGATCGCCTTAGTTTCCTGCTCGGCGTTAAACCCCAACAACGAACTATCTAACCAGCCAGGATTTAACTGATTCAAGGCGTCCCGCATTTAACAGCCGCAAAAGTGTCGCACTGCGTTGTCGGCGGCAGCGGCACAATACACTTCCGCAGCTAGTGGTGAAGGCGCCTTGAATGAGTTCATGTGATTAGTACATAGACCTACCCGAGGGTTCCACGGTCAGCATGGTGTTGTCGACGTCAAATGAAAGGTTGTTGCTCTCCGTCCCAGACTCACGAACATCGTCCAGGCTCCGGCTGCGAGCTGTGAAATAAAAACGGTTGCAGAAAATAATTGTCTAAATACAGTTAAACCTCAATAAAGCAATAAATGATAACACTTTTCTTGATGAAGGTCAAAAAGTGACGCTTCTGCTTCAAGATTTCGCTGTGTTCTTGTGATCAAATGCATGACGAGCACTGTACAACTTAGACGAGGCGCTCGGAATAATCGCCGGAACCTTGATAGGATCCACAAAAGCTAGCTGCAGTGCTTAACCCGCTCACTATCGAGAGGTTTTCAGCACCATCCAATTGCAAGAGGTATAGATCCTCATGCGCCCCCGCAGACGCATGAGGATCTATACCTCTTGCTGGAACATTTTTTTTGTTATTATCCATGTTCGTTGGAAGCTAGAAATTCTAAACACGAGCCAACTACAAGAGGTATAAATCCTCATGTGATCCCACAACTGCGGGGGCTCGTGAGGATGTATGCTTCTTGCCGACAACATTTTGCATCCATGTTGTTGACTGGCTGAGGGCCTTTTTGGCGTTGAATTAACCCTTTAAGCGCCAACACCCTACAGCAGGAGATTGATTGACCATGATAATTCAAGGGTGGTGCCAGATTAGCTTGGCGCCTTCAGGCGCCAAGCCAATCTGGCACTACCCGTGAATTATCATGGTCAATCCACCTCCTGCAAATGGTACATAGTCGTTAAGTAACACTTCCAAAATTCGGGATATACGCCCATGGCGCTAAAAGGGTTAACAACGATTTCATATGCACAGTGTGCCACCACTGTCAGTGACGACGATAATTGGTATGCAGCCTCTCTTTGCAACACATTCACCGAGCCATACCAATGACGTGCCGTCCATGAGCCATCCAGGTCGTTTCATCTTCCGTATGGCGAGCAAAACAATTGTGACGTTTCTGGACTTGTGGAAAGCACAGTTTCCAAAAACGTCACATTTTTGTGTGTGCTCGTCAATCTATTTTCTTCTCACCAAAGTATCTGCTAGAACCATACGGCTCCTCGTCACGGAAAGTTCTAGAGTTTCCTCTCCGATCCGGCACAAACAGATGCTGGTTGGGGCCCCTCTCGTGGTGTCGGTTACCCGCCCCTTTCCCGCCGTCGCCACGCTTGTCGCCTGCCGGCACTGGCGTTGCAGACGTGACGAGGAGGTCCGGAGTTTTTGGCGAGGCAAGCGCGCTGCGGCTTCTCTGATGTGAGTAGGAATTGGAGACGGGGAAGCCAATTGCGCTGTGAGGTCGGTTTGGGTTGGCTCCTAAACCCTGACACCCTAGACTGTGCCCCCCTACTCCCCTGGGGCTGGAGGGGTCGGAACCAGGCTGGGAACTGGAGGGGGAGAGAGGTGGAAGAGGCGGGGTCACTGATCTGTTAGACGAAGACTCGCTCATCCCTCTCAAGAACGATCGTCGATTGTAGTCGAACACGCTGTCTGTCGGGTCTATGCGGTCCGAACTGTGGGAGCGAGCACCCATGCCACCTAAACTACCACTCGCGCCTCCACCTCCGCCAAGACTTAAACCGTCTCCTCCGCGTGGACTTGAACCCGCATCCACGTCATCACCACTGTCCGCCGCAAAAGCCGGGTTTACCCTAGCACCTGAAGGGGGTCGGGTGGCCAGCACACCACCCGCCACACCATCCAGTCTGGAACTGGGCCTGCTGTTGGTAGCACCACTGGTTCTAGACTGGTTGAGACTGTCCCTGGAGGCGGTCCTAGCAGAGAGGGGCGTGGACCCTCCGGGAGACCCCCGGGGTGAGTGACGCACGTCAGATCTGCTGAGGACGCTGGGTCGACTGCCTGACGGGAACATCTCCCTCAAACCGAACGAAGGTGACTGGAAAACAAAAGGTATATCATTTGTTAGACGAAAGTCTTTAACAAGCAAAGCGTGGGGTCTGAATGTGAACGAACTCAACGATCATTTTATGCTATGAATAAAATATACATCTTTGAAAGAACCTACATACATTATTTTATTTTACATACGTCATTGCCTTTAAAAATACATCTAAACCTCTTCATTGCCATTTGAAACAGACTGTGTTTCTGCGATCTTCGTTTATTCAACGCCAAAGAGCCCCAGCCGTCCCAGAAGCATGTATCCAAAATGGTGTCAGCACAGCAAGAGGCATAGATCCTCATGAGCCCCCGCAGTTGCGGGGGCTCGTGAGGATCAATGCCTCTTGCTGACATCACTTTATGTCCACGTTCCTTGGACGACTGGGAGATCTTTGCCGTTGAATTCACAATAATTTCAAAACACAATCTGCGTTCATTGGCAGGGAAGAGGTTAATGACAGCTGATCTCTCACAAAGGCGGTCGCGATAACAACGGGTCCCAGTATGCTGAGGATGCTTACATGGAAACTTGTGGGTGTCTGTGGCGTGAGTCTGGCGCTGGAGGGCCTGCTGCTGGAGCTGTCCGGGTACTTGCTGGAGGGTCCTAACGTCCCCAGGGTACCCAGCTCCTTCTCGTCCTCTCCGTCGTCCTCCGCATCACCCCCGGGGTCGGGCTTGAACGTGCTGAACGTCGTCTG
>BTPG01000004.1:66168367-66230867 GCA_036245525.1 Semisulcospira habei | reverse complement strand
GTTTGAAGGGTTGCAAACAGCCACCGATTTGGAAAGGCCAGTCATTTTTGCACCGAACAGTCAAAAAAGACTGATATGCGCTCTCGGGTTTTAATACAAAATGCAGCCTCATGCGAAAACATTTGTTTTTCAAAATATTTTACGGTTATTAGCACTGAGATTTAAAAAAAAAACCGCGGGGGCTCATGAGGATTTATGTCTCTTGTTAGTCCGTTGTTCTTTACGCCTAATTTTGTCCAATTTACTTTTGTGTCTTTGGCGTGAAGGTCGGACAGTATGCAGTCTTGTCTGACGCGTAATATTTCATCACCGGCATGGCAGCGCTTAAAAAAAAAGTAAGGAACTGAAAACTACGAAAAGTAGTCTGCTGGTCTATGACTGTCGATCCTACGGCCCAGACCCCTAAGGTCCAGAATAACAGATCAAGTATACGTAAAACGAAAGACGGCACAACCTGTTCTGAGCGACCATCCCATGAGAGACCACCTGCTATTAAAGACCATCATTTAGGCGAGCCACCTAAATGCTGGTCTTTTTATCCGAGAAAATTTGAACACCACCCAACGGCAAGATGTACAGATCCTCATGAGCCCCCGCAGTTGCGGGGGCTCATGAGGATCTATACCTCTTGCTGATACCACTTTGAATACGCGTTCTTGGGACGGCTAGGCCTTTTGGGTGTTGAATCAACGAAGATTGCAGAAACACAATCTGCGACAGCCGGTGCTGAACAGCCTAAAACTCATTCTACCCCAGACACACCACAGCAAGATAAGGATCGACCAGGATAGTTCAAGGGTGATGCCAGAATAGCTTGGCGCCTATGGGCGCCAAGCTATTCTGGCATCACCCTTGAACTATCATGGTCGATCTGTGTCCTGCACTGCAATGCTGTCTTCAGAGAACAACGGCAACATTTGGGGATTTCGGTGATGGGGTCGAATGAGTTAATGACAGGTTTAATGTCGGGTTTGGCCTTCAAGACTTCTCTTGAGACAGCACCTGTCTTGGTAGGAACCGGCGGTTTTCTTGCCAATAAGGTGGTTGCTCAAAAGAGATTCTACTGTACCCTTTTAAGTCCCTTTTATGTCCCTTCTATTTATAGAAGGGACTTTTTAGGATGGGTCGCGGTTGGGCGAATTTCATAGCATGTCCATGGTTTCAAAGGCGGGCAGGCCTAAACCTCTGACAACTGAAGTAACAAGATAAAAATTACGTCATGTCTAGTTATGCTAACCTCGCTGCTGAGCGTACATTTGGCGCGAAAGGCCGTATGTGCATGTGCGCGCGCCGCGCGCGCGCGTGTGTGTGTGTGTGTGTGTGTGTGTGTGTGTGTGTGTGTGTGGTGTGAGAGAGTGTGTGTGTGTGTGTGTGTGTGTGTGTGTGTCTGTGTGTGTGTGCTTATGTATGTAGACACGACAATCTCATATATTGCTGTACGTACAAATACTTTATTTAAGGCCGGGTGGCTAAAAGAGCCTCCGAGCATATTGTAATTGGACGGTTCATTAAAGATGTAAAAGAGCGTTTATACAAAGTCGGTTGACCCAGCTTATAGTCCGTACTTTTTGTCATATTTACTTGAAATTTTTGATGTAGCTAGTTTGGAGAAAGACATTCAATGAGTTCGTTAGCCAGATTTGTACCCTTTCAACTTCTTCAGTAAAAAGATTAATTCTCCTCAGCAAAAAATAAAACAGTAAAAAAAACTTTGACTTCTGGAGAAAGTCAGACAGTGGCGGTCACATAAAAGAATCAACTCCGTCACTAATCAGACATTGACGCAATACTCTAAATATGACGTAACTCTCTCTCTCTCTCTCTCTCTCTCTCTCTCTCACACACACACACACACACACACACACACACACACACACACACACACACACACGCACATCCGCGCATCTCCAAGAGGCACATATCTTCATGCGCCCGGAGGGCACATAAGGATTTGTGCCTATTGGAGATGTTTGGAGCGCACGCAGACACACACAAATGTCGACGTACCTTCAGAAGAGCATGCAGATGTACTTAGTATATCATGTAGCTACTTTTTGAATAATAATTACTTCAATTTTGCAAGTTTTGGATCCACTATAATTATACTCCCATCAAGAGGCTGTGTGGAACAAAACAGTTAGCCCTGGAAGTGGCTGCGTGCCTTTGGGATGAGTGACGTAAAACATCAATTTCGTCACTGTGTACACGGCGTCGTGAGACTAGCGATGCCATGACGTCAAGCTTATAGTGATGTCATTTTGCTGCTCGTGCTATTCTTCTTCAGAATTCCTGTCGCTACTCCAGACCACAGAGCATAGTAATGGCGGGAAGGGCCGTGTGTCCGTCCGTTATTTGTGTGTGCCGGCATGTGTGTTGATCAGAGGTTGGCTTAGCGATCAGAAGGAAATGCTTAAAAATGTGAACAAATTAATGTAAATGTTTCTAAAAGAAAAACGCATGCGAGCTCCAAACAATACCGTACACTTTGGGATGAAATCCTGATCTTGTTCAATAGGAGATATTTGAACATCAGAATCAGGTCAAAGACAAAAGATAGAGACCTTTGACAGCGAGGACAGCGCTCATATAGAAGGGACTTTGTGGGTTATGGTTCATCCCATCTTGTTTTCCTAAGACTGTTTCATTGACTACTACTTACGTTCTATGAGAGGTGGACTCGCTGTAAGCAGAGGAAGCTTGCGAATCGGACACGTAGGCGTAGTTTGTGTACTGTCCACCAGGGACAGAAGTGTTTGCACGTGAGGAAGGGTCCATTTGTGACCGCGATGGCTCATGCTGTAGCATGGTTTCTGCTCGCGGTCCCTGTCTCCTGTCGGACGGTTTGGACGGCTGGTATTGATAGAGACAAGTCATTTTCAAGCAAAGAAAGTCAATAAAATACAAAATATAGTTTCCATCTCTCTCAAGTTACAAGTTTGAGTTGTCACAGTCTTAGTCAATTAATGAGCTTTACAGTTAAAAGTTGATGTATGCTATCGACGGCGCGCGAGGGGTCCCCGGCAAAACAATCAAAATCAAATTGCATCAAAGCGACGGGCGCCTCTATATCATTCCCAGCGCGCAAGGGCCATCGGGCCGACTTTGGCCGCCGTTGGCCAACGCAAGGCCGTGCGCAGGCCAACGGCGGCCGATGTCGGCCCAATGGCCTTTAGCGCATTGAGATTGGTAGTGATGCACAGTGAAAGTTGATGAATGGTTCTCTGTAAAACAGTAGAGCAGGAAGATATTGATCAAGGGTTAAGGGAGTGGGGTTGTCGGGTGGACGGGAGCGTGCCTGACATATTGACATGTTATTTTCCCGCCTTCAAAATATCAAATATCAATTAATGTTGGGGGTTGGCGGGGGGGGGGGAGGGGGGGGGTTGTGTGTGTGTGTGTGTGTGGGGGGGGGGGGGTGGGAGTGAATGGAGGGAATTAAACAAACTTATAGGATTTTGATTCGGTCCAGGATTTTTTTCCTCCCATTTATTTTTCTCTAAACTTTCGGGGTGGGGATGGGGGTAGGGGTGGGGTGGGTTGGTTGGTTGGTTGGTTGGTTGGGTCAGCATACTCTACCCCCTCACCCTTTATTTTCATTTCATCCACTCCCGGTTCTTAAGCCACCGTAAAATTCAACTAATATTTTCCTGGGGTTTATAATTATTTGAAGTAACTAAAACTACAAAAACAAGGTATAAACAAGACAGAATAACTCATTAGAGACGTGCCGTTTACGGATACGCGGCAAATTGCCCCCGTCTCCAATGAGATAAGCATCATCATCATCATCATCATCAGTCCCTTGCCCGAACTGGGCGTTGGGGGGACTGAAAGGCAGCAGCAACAGACAGTGCTCTCCACTGAGTTCTATTTTGGGCGGTGGCAAGCAAGTCTGGCATCTCGAGTTCGGTCCATTCTTTTATGTTTGCGACCCAACTCTTTCTCTGACGACCTCGCCGACGACTTCCTTCGAGAGTGCCTTGGAGGATAGTCTTGGACAAGGTGTTGTGTCGGGTCACGTGGCCAAACCAAGCAAGCTTGCGCCGTTTCACAGTTGCCAGAAGGGGTTCATGTGGGCCCACCAGGGAAGTGACGATGCTCCGTACATATTCGTTGGTCTTGTGCTCGCGGTACGAGATGCGGAGCAACTTCCTCAGGCACTTGTTCTCAAAGGCCTGGATTTTCTTTTCTGAGTCTGCAAGCAGTGTCCAAGTCTCACAGCCGTAGAGTAGAATAGACACTACGAGGGACTTGTAAAGCCTGTTCTTGATGGTGAAGCTGATGGAGTTACTTCGCCATATCCTGTCCAGCCTGGCCATTGCGGATGTTGCTGTACCTATCCTGATACGGATCTCTGCTATGCAACTACCGTCTTTGGACAGGGTGGCTCCCAAGTACTTGAAGCTATTGACCTCTTCTAGCTTCTGGCCATTCATGTGAATATTGCTGCTGCTGTCGCTTGTGGTGTTGATCATCACTTTGCTTTTATCCGTACTGATCTCCATGCCATAAGACCCTGCGCTACTTGAAAGTTTGTCTGTCAGGTTTTGGAGCTCACTATTGCTGCCTGCCATGAGGTCAATGTCGTCTGCGAATCGAAGATTGCACAGGGATCTGCCACCAATAGAGATTGAAGTATGGTGGTCGTGGAGGGTTTCCTGCATGATCTTCTCCAGGAATATGTTGAAAAGGACAGGAGAGAGCAGGCATCCTTGACGGACACCGATCGTCGTCCTGAAGAACTCTCCTGACTGATTGTTAAGTAGAACCGCGCTGCAGGCGTTCTTGTAAAGCGCTTCTATCATTTGGATCAGTCCCTCCTCTATGTTGAACGATCTCATGACTTGCCAGAGTCCGTCGTGCCAGACGCGATCAAATGCTTTCCTGAAATCAATGAAGTTGTGGTAGAGTTCGCGCTGATGCTGCAGATGTTTCTCGATCAGGACGCGGCAGTTGAAAATCTGCTCTACAGTGCTTCTTCCAACTCTGAAGCCAGCCTGTTCTTCTGCCAGCAGTTCCTCGGCGAAAGTTTTGAGGCGGTTGAGAATGATTCTAAGCATTACTTTGCTAGGGTGACTTATCAGACTGATAGTTCTGTAGTTCTGGCACTGTTTCAGGTTTCCTTTCTTGGGGAGCGGGATCACTAGAGACTGTGTCCATTCTACTGGCCATTTCTTTTGCTCCCAGATCTTTTGACAGAGTGTAGTGAGGACCTTCGTTGTTACTTCTCCTCCATGTTTCAACAGTTCAGCAGGTACGTTGTCTATACCTGGAGACTTTCCTCCCTTCAGGCCGCGTACGGCTGCTTCCACCTCTTCAGCTAACACTGGCAGGTCTTCAGCCTTCCTGGCCCCAGCCTGGTTGTTTTGGAGGATGCTGGTGTCTGGCTCAGCCTTGTAGTTATACAAGTCTCGGCAGTACTCAGTCCATCTGTTTAGTACAGCAGTGTTTTCCGTAAGGAGTTGGCCGCTGCTGTCTTCGATGACTGTGGCTGTTCGCTGTTGAGTCTTGGTGAGGGTCCTTAGCGTTTCATAAGCCTTCTTGCTGTTGCCGTTTGCCATGCCCTCTTCCACGCTACAACACTGGTCTTCAATCCAATCTTCTTTGGCTTCTTTCATCCTCTTCCTGATCTTCTTGTTGACAAGTCTGTACTTGTTTGCTGATGTGAGGTCTTGGCCTCTCTTTTTCTTCCAGGCTCTCCTCTCATCACAGAGATCGAGGATGTCATCGGTGACCCAGGGCTGTTTGCGCTTCCTCTGCTTCCCCAGCACTTCTTCTGCTGTAGAAAGTAACACCTCTTTTATATTTCCAGCAAGGGTGTCTACGTCGCAGTCCAAAGTAGCCAAGGCTGCAAATCTGCCTCCCACCTGGGCTTGGAAGAGCTCTTCTACTTCCGGGTCTTTTAGCTTCTGGAGGTCGAATCTGATGCGAGGGCTCTTGCTATCTCGTTTCAATGCCAGCTTCAACTTGAGGCTAGTAAGGACGAGGTTGCGGTCGCTGCCAATATCAGCGCCAGGAAAGGACCTCGTTTGTGCTTTGTTAACGCTGGATTTGAATCGTCGAGGCAGCAAGATGAAGTCAATCTGGTTATGGACCAGGCCTCCTGGCGATTGCCATGTCACTGTTCTTGACTTCTTGTGTGGATGGAGGGTATTAGCAACGGTGAGACGGTGACTCTGTGCGAACTCTAAAAGTCGCAGGCCTCTGTCGTTTGTTTCTCCAAGGCCAAACTTGCCAGCTGTTCCTGCCCATTGTTGGTAGGCGTCAGGGCCGATCTTTGCATTCCAGTCACCGAGGACAGTCAGAATGTCTTTCTTAGGTGTTTTCTTGATGATGTTGTCCAGTTGTTCGTAAAATTCTTCTAATTCTTCATCATCATGATCTGCTGTTGGAGAGTATACTTGAATGATAGTGATGTTGTGCGGTCGGGTGGAGATGCGGATGGAGATTAGTCTGCTTGACACGGGGGTGCAGCTGATGACAGTTCCAGCCACCTCTTTCCTTACGATAAAAGCTACGCCATGTTCGTGCTTGGTTTCTTTTCCGCTGAACCAGATTTTATGGCCTTCATCTGTTGTTGTTTCTCCGAAGCCTGTCCATCGAACTTCTGCAAGTCCTACAATGTCCCAGCGATAGCGCTTCAACTCGTGGGTGAGTTCCTTCACTTTGCCGCACTGGTAGAGTGTGCGAACGTTCCAAGTTCCGATAGTTATTCCTTGCGTGGGCAGCTTGATGGTGGGTTTGGTTCCAGTAACACACTTGTCGCCCCCACCCTGGAGACCTCCAATGGGGTGCGCGGTCGTTGGTGATCCGGGCCCCGACCGATCCGGCATGTTATTCTTATGAGATAAGCATGTAAAGGCAAAAGACAAAAAATCTGATGGCCTTACTGTCTGAATTTCCCAGGGCAGAGACATTACACACACGTGAAGCTAACGAGGGACAATTTAATTGTACTCACCACATAGCCTTGTTCCAACGAGGCGTGGTCTCTGATATTTTGAACAGAACCGCCGTCCAATGACTGGTCGAGGGGGCGTGGCGCGTCAGCTTGACTGGCAGCCAAACCACCCAATGTCACGCCGTCGCCAAAGTTACGTGATGGGGGCGGGGGAAGAATTAATTCCCCATCATCGTACTAGAAAATGAAGTTGACTTTAAAGTACAACACTTCGGATGTAACAAAACGCAAGAGGACCCAAATTAATTTGTTGTTATATAAAGTTGTCTGAATAAATTATCCGAAGTTTGTTGTAAGTAAAGTAATTTGCATAACATGAATTTGGTAGTGACCCCTGAAAACAGTGTTGTTATCTCCAAATTGTATCAGATACAACACTGTAAATAAGCGAAGTACCCGAATTTCTGTGTGCAGGTTTTGTCACAGCTCGTAATATCGTAATGTCGCTGTTGTCATATCACTGTTTAACGTCACCCAACGTTTGACTGAAAACGATATGCCTATAGCATCCTTTAACCCAGTGGATGCTACTGACCTCACGGCGGAAAAGACTCGTAAGGTATCAACGGGTTAAGGAGAAAAATAAGACAATCATTTGTCACAAACACCCGTGTTGCGTCTTACCCTCCTACCCCCATTGCAACCCCCCCCCCACTACCCCCCCCCCCCCCAAAAAAAAAAAAAAAATGCTGACCTGATGAGCGACAGGCTTAGTGGCTCGCTGGTTGTCCATCATGAGGTTGCGAAGTCGTTCTTCCACACTGGACGGCTGAGGGGTAGTGGCTGCTGTGTCCGCGGTCTGTATAGCATGATACCAATTCAGCCCCCCTGACACACTACCGCAATTAAATTACGGATCTACCTTGGTAGTTCAAGCCTGGTGCCAGAATAGCTTGGCGCCTCAAGGCTTGAACTGTGTGTAATTTCAGTTTGGGTTAGTTGTCGTAGATTAAGGATGATATGAAAATGAACACGACTGAAACAGTGACACCCCCTCCCCCCCCCCTCCCCTCCCCCGAAAAAAAAAAAATAAAATAAATAAATAAATAAAATAAAAAATAAATTTAAAAAAATTGTTTCCGATTAAGCCACTAAACGCGACACGAGTGACATCCCTCGCAGCGTCTGCTAGCTTGACACACGAATGATGTCCCTTACGTCGTCTGCTCAAAACCTCGTCCCTCGTATTCCCTCTCCCCCCCCCCCCCCCCCCCCCCCCCATCCCCCCTTCCCCGTCGGCGAAAGCAAAAGTTTAGGGTGGGTGTGATACAAATGAAACAGGGTCGTTTGGGTGAGCAAATGCAGAGTACTTATTGGTGTCGTGATGGTAGCATACTGCACGTGCCTTTCGTATGATGGTAATTTAAAGAGCTTGGCAGACGTCATTAGTGGTTTCAGTTGTACCAATATCAGAGAGGTTACGTTACGCCGGACGACTTCCTACAACGAACGAGAGCAAAGCCACGGCCGATAACTCATTCTACCCCAGACACCCCACAGCAAGATAAAGATCGACCATAATAGTTCAAGGGTTATGCCAGAATAGCTTGGCGCCTATGGGCGCCAAGCTATTCTGGCATCACCCTTGAACTGTCAAGGTCAATCTGTGTCCCGCACTGCAACGCAGTCTTCAGAGGACGACTTCAAAATTTTGGGATTTCGGTCTTGGGGTAAAATGAGATAACCAACTTGTAACATAAGCATAGACAACACTCCAAACATCTCAAGGATCTATGCCTCTTGGAGATGTTTGGAGCGTTATGGCACAAGCCGGTTGTCGACAGCCATGATTTTGCTCTCACGTTCCGATCCAGTAAGCAAAACACCCTCGTGCCGACGTTGGTCACGGTTGGCCCGTGCACAGCCGTCAGCCGGTTCACTGAAATCACACACGTGCACACATTTTGCGGAATATTGGACACATTCTGATTTAGGTGACAGCAAGTTTACGGTCACCTGAGACGAGAATAGACGATTTCAGAAGTAGGTCAAAATTGCACATGATTCGACGAAAAAAGTGGATTAAAAGCCCGGGCAAACACGCTGAAACACGTGTAATTGTGACCTGCTTCTGATTTCCGAACAAAGTGTATTGCCAGTTCATTTGAGCTGTGGATTTGTGTTGCACATGGTCGTGTTCAGACACGCAGGACTCGGTGGATTTTTCTCTTTCAGACGTAAAGACGTACGTGTGTGTGTGTGTGTGTGTGTGTGTGTGTGTGTGTGTGTGTGTGTGTGTGTGTGTGTGTTTTGCGTGTGTGTGTTTTGTGTGTGTGTGTGTGGTGTTTGCGCGTGTGTCCAAATGTTGTAATAATAATAATAATAATAATAATAATAATAATAATAATAATAATAATAATAATAATAATAATAAAATTACAGAACAATATACAGGTACTTTATCCGGTTCCATGAAACGGCTCAAATCAACGCGAACTGAACACAACACGCCAACACGCACGCTCACATGAAACACACGCATTCACACTGAACAAAAACGCAGTGCAACACACAGGACGTTCACGAGGTGCGAAGGGTCAGTTCATCGACTGAAGTTTTGGAAATTATGACCGCTTGTAACTGAAATTTTCAAAGACCTACAAATTGGCCAGAAACCGGTACCAAAGCGATATAGATCTCCAGCCTTCTCTGGAAAAAAAAAGTAAAAAGATGTTAGCCGACTGAGGCAAAACCCTGTGACCCACGTACGTGTGTGACGCATTTGTTGTTAACCACTTCGATGCCAGTAACCACGGACTTCGTGTCAGAAGCCACTGCACACTGATCGATATTCGCGAAAAGAACACAATATAAATGAGACCAGAAGTAGGCATGAAGAACATATGACCGACAAGAGACATACATCCTCATAAGCCCCCGCGACTGCGGGGGCTCATGAGGGTTTATATCTCTTGCAGCTGGTTAGCGTTCGCCTTGCTACGTCAGTTAAGGGGTTAATATGAACAGTTTATGATTTTACTGGATGTGGTCAGTTATGACAGACGACAGACGAAGCAGCAAAGCAAAGCAGGGGTTAGTTTGACTCCTTTATTCAAGCCTTTAGTATGTCAGCCCACACCCCAAAAACCGACCTATCGGTACCAGACGAGTGTCAAATTCTTATTTGGATTTTTGTCATGTCCAATGTCTCTAGAGTTAAAAAAAATCATGGTAGCCGTCTCGATCGCTCAGCTTTCTGTCGTCTGTCACGTGATTTCAAACCCAACTCTCTGTCGGCATAGCAAGCAGAAGACGATCGAGACGGCCATCATACTTTTCTGAACTCTGAATACATTGGTCATGGCAAAAATCCATATTAGAATTTGCCACTAGTTTGGTACCGAAAAAAGTCTCGGCTGACTGACTACTTCATTGTACAACGGAGAAGGGGAAAAAAAAAGAAAAAACAAACAAACACCGCTGTACCTGTTTTGAGCGAGCAGCATGAGGCCACTTAAATGATGGTCTTTAATGACAGGTAACATGTTGCCCATCAAGGCTTCTCCCGAGGGAACACCTGCCTATTAAGACTACTATTTTCTTGACTGCTCAAAACAGGTTCTTCAGCAACACATTATCAATCGATGAAATCGGAGGAAACTTTCTAACAGATGTTATAACACAGGAGAGAACGTTAGCAGTTGAAGTGAAACAAGATTTCACAGAAACCAATCCTCTCGACAGCGACATGACAAAAAAAAAAAAAACGCTGGTGATCCAGTTTCAACACAAATTGGAATGATCAAACAAAACTGAACATTACTGATAAATCAACGCTGGGTTACATCAAATTCAAATTAACCCTTTGGCTGTCGCGTAGCCAACGGGTTAAGAACGGAATAAAACCCATGTTTGTGTACTGGTGTATGATTTTGGACTTTATTTTCTTAAGCCGTAAGGTCCAAATTCATAGAGCAGCCCACGCATTATATCATATGATTAACTCATTCGAGACGTGCCGCCTCCGGATACGCGGCTTATGCCGCGTATCCGGAGGCGGCACGTCTCGAATGAGTTAACCAGTTCAGTGCCAGTTGACGCAGAATGTGTTTCTATTGTCTTCGTTAATTTAACACCACTTCGATATCAAAGTGGTGTCAGCAAGAGGCACAGATCCTCAAGAGCCCCCGCAACTGCGGGAGCGTTGATGAGGATCTATACTTCTTGCAGTTAGACGATGTTTAGCGTTTCTTGGCACTGAACGGGTTGATTTGGGTTCAACGGCATTTTTCTTCTAGGGAAAAGCAGTTTAAATACACAAGAAAGGAGAAAATGAGAAGCTGTCATAGTGTGTACATGTTTGCCGCAGCATTGTAAAAGCAGTAAGCGTCAGTCAACTAACATTAAAAAAAAACTGCTTTAAAATGCTTTAAAAATGCGGCGTTTTAACTTGTGTTGAAAAAGTCAAGAAATTGTCAAGAAAGAGTCATTTATGTTCATTTAATCCCTAGACTGCTACCGACGATACCGCTCGCCGTGTGGTATCGTTCAGGAGCAGTCAAGAGATAAACTTAATCAAAAAATGACCTGATCAAAAACTGACCAATGACTGAAATTACATGAATTGTTTTACAAATCGATGCCATTGTCATCATTTTTCAGCTGATCTGTGATTTAACCTTTTGGTTGTCGGTAGCTGTTTTTGTCGCGATAATCATCCTGATAAAACCCTCTACCGGCAGCCAAAAGGTTAAGCCGCAACGTGCGAAAAATGACAGATCAGCGCTCAGTTATGCTGTGTTGCTTCCCTTTAAAGTGTTGCTCTATCTTTAAACCTCTTCACAGCCTAGCACAAGCGGACTGTCTTCCGCAATCTTCCTTAATTCAACGCCAAAGAGCCCAGACGTTCCAGGAACATGGGACAGCAAGAGGCATAGATCCCCAAGAGCCCCCGCGCATGAGGATCTATGTCTCTTGCAGTTGGATCATGTTCCTTCTACTTCTCGGCTGGCATGGGGTTACTTTATATCTGAGGCGCGTTAGTTAGTATTAGTATTAGTTAGTTAGTAGCTTAGGAGGAGCTTTTTTTAACTTGTTGCCTGGAAACGTTGCAAGTAGTGCTCATTAGTTAACAGGCCGTAAACATGTAGGCCAATTATAATAGTGCTAAAAAGCAAAAGCATAACGATCGACACTCAAGCAGAATGAAAACACAAACAAACAAAAGAAACTTCAGGTGCAAGCACTGACATGCACTGCGAGGCGGGGACGGAAAACGGAGGGTTGGGGTTAAGGAAAGTTCAGTTTACTCCGGTACAATTCACAGTATGTTCAGCACGCTTTAACCCGTTCCGGCAGTGCCGAGAAAATGTCAACACACCCAAGTGCAAGAGGTATAGATCCTCATGAGCCCCCGCAGTTGCGGGGGCTCATGAGGATCTGTTCCTTTTACTGACACCACTTTGAATCCATGTTCCTAGGACAGCCAGGGCTTGTTGATGTTGAACTGACGAAGACTGCAGAAACACAGTTTGACTGAACGGGTTATGGTCGAAGCACCCAGACGCACTGTGATTTCAAATCCATGAAAATGCTTTAGGAATCACTTCTTTACGTTCCCTAGGGTCCCAGCCCTTCACTAGGCACAATGCCTACCCTGCCCAAGTTCTTTACGTTCCCTAGGGTCCCAGCCCTTCACTAGGCACAATGCCTACCCTGCCCAAGCTTTCCGTTTCTACGTCGTACATTCGTATTTTTGTATTTTGACAAGATAGTCTCTCTTGTCTTCATCCTTAACTCATTCTACCCCAGACACACCACAGCAGGATAAGGATCCGCCATGATAGTTCAAGGGTCGATGCCAGAACAGCTTGGCGCCTACGGGCGCCAAGCTATTCTGACATCACCCTTGAACTATCATGGTCGATCTGTGTCCTGCACTGCAATGCAGTCTTGAGAGGACAGGAGCAAAATGTAAGGATTTTGGTGTTGGGGTAGAATGAGTTAAAGCCAAGTCCTTGTTTGAAGGGCTACAAACAGCCACGGATTTGAAAAGGCCAGCCACTTTTTGCACCGAACAGTCAAACTGAGACTGTAATGCGCTCGCGGGTCTTGATTATACAAAACACATTATTATTATTATTACATTCTTTATGAAAAGCTAGCACTGATTTTACAAGTATTTCACTAATTATAGTGGAATAAATCATCCCAGTACAGTTTCAAGATACATGTAGTAAATATTGCGAGCCTGCCCACAAAGCTAGGAATGCCTAATACAATCATTTAGAGCAGGCTAACTGAAAACGCAGAGCTTGGCTGTTCAATTATGGGTGCAGAAAGCATTACCATAACGATGACAATACAAAAGAAAATGTCATTTGGGCCCACGCTTGGGTTTTTTGTTTTCAGTGCTAATGACCGCAACAGATTTTGAAAAAAAACCAAATGCTACTGCTTGAAGCTGCATTTTGTTTGAAAACAAAACCCGCGAGCGCATTACAGTCTGTTTGACTCTTCGGTGCAAAAGTTTCCAAATCCGTGGCTGTTTGTAGCCCTTTAAACACGCACTTGGTTTAACTCATTCTACCCCAGACACACCACAGCAAAATAAGGATCGACCATGATAGTTCAAGGGAGATGCCAAAATAGCTTGGCGCCTATGGGCGCCAAGCTATTCTGGCATCACCCTTGAACTATCACGGTCGATCTGTGTCCTGCACTGCAATGCAGTCTTCAGAGGACAACGGCAAAATTTGGGGATTTCGGTGTTGGGGTAGAATGCGTTAAGGATGAAGACAAGAGAGACTATCTCGTCAAAATACAAAAATACGAATGTATGACGTAGAAACGGAGAGCTTGGGCAGGGTAGGCATTGTGCCTAGTGAAGGGGAAGTCATTCCTAAAGCATTTTCATGGATTTGAAATCACAGTGCGTCTGGGTGCTTCGACCATAACCAGTTCACTGCCCGTTGACGGAAACTGTGTTTCTGCAGCCTCGTCAGTTTAAGATCAACAGACCCTAGCTGTCCTAGGAACATGGATATGAAGTGTTGTAAAGGGCGGGGACTCATGAGGATCTATACCTCTTGCAGTTGGGTGGGTTCACATTTTCCCGACACTGAACGGGTTAAGGAATGCTGAACATACTATAAATTAGTTTTACCGGAGAAAACTTAACTTTCAATAACCCCAACCCTCCCTTTTCTGTCTCCGTATATAAAAAAGCCATGGGCACAAGTAAATCTTTTGGACATTCGCAGTACACGACTTTCGTCCCCTCTGAAAAAGGGAGGGTTCAGTTCATTGAAAATTCAGTAAGTAAAGTTAATATCATGTCCGGAGCGCTTTAACCCATTCAGCCCTGACGTACTACAGCAGATGGGTCGACCATGATAATTCAAGGGTAGTGCCAGATCTGGCACTACCCTTGAATTATCATGGTCGATCCATCTCCTGCAACAGGTGCATAGTCGTTAGATGACGCCTCCAAAATTGGGGAAATACGTGCGTCGGGCTGAATGAGTTAAACTAAAACAGAGAAAGCAGCGGACTCATTTCAAACACAACTCGAGAAAAGGAGTGGGGTGCAAGCATGCGAGGTGACATGGAAAAAAAGATAAACAGTAGGCAAAAGATCATCTGGCTGACGTCGTTCGCTGTTGGCCCGCATAAAGCCGTGCGCGGGCCACCTCAGGCGGACGTCACTGAGCCCGTCGCCCTGTTTGGCACCGGGAAGACACTACACACGCATGCATTATCAGGTCAAGACACCACAGAAGCAAGTAAGATTAAGACAAGGGACTCGGAAAACAATTGATCCCTAACCCCTAGTCTCGCCTCGCCCCCCCCCCCCCCCCCTCATTTTCAATGGTAGGGCCAGATTAGCTTGGCGCCAACAGACGCCAAGCTAATCATGCCACTACCCTTGAATGATCATGGTCCATTCACTTCCTGGTGCGGTGCGTCGGCGCTAAGTGGATTAATTCCGGAAGATGGCAAACAGGCCACACAGGGCAATTAGGTTACGCCCCCTTTTCACACACTGTTATCTGTTAGCCTCTTGCAGCATAAAACTATGAACGAAGAACTTTTCTGCCAAAACAAAAAATCCACGCGGAGCACATCACAGGAGAAGCTATTTCAGCAATTCTTAAAAAAAATTAAGAGTTAGCGTTTTTCACAACACTCAAATGCACTAAGTACCCCATAACAAAACTGTCGTCTGCAAGCCTGCATACAACCGTGCACATGCCCCAATTAGGCTCCCATGAACACACTAGGTCGACTAAAATTACCCAGATTTTGCTCTTTTTCACACCACCTGTCATGCCTTTTGTTGCTCAAAACGCCAAAAAAAGGCACACAATTGAAGTTTTACACCCTAAAAAAAAATGGCAAAAAGGGAGGAAATTTTTTGAACTATTTCTGGCGGAAAAGTTACTACATGCACCGGAAGCAATTGCCCTGTGTGGCCTGTAATGAAACAAAAAAGTTGTCAGCTGCAATCAAAACTTTATCACTGATAACCGTACCCTATAAGAAGATACACTGCCAAGTTTTAGACATGAATGGCTGATGGTTTTAAAGCTGCACCAAAATTACTACCTGCACCCCTTGGTGCCCGGAGTACCATTCGCTCCTGCGGCTGACTGTCAGCACCACACATGCAAAGATCTAAAAAGAAAGACTTATGTTCAAGCTAGCAACCCTATATTTTGCAGACAAGCAGACACACATGTTACGCATTCAAAACAACCAGCAAGTACAATTTTCAACAGTTGGTTATTTTTTGGCAATTTATTTGCTATACTAACCCCCCCAAGCAGGAACCATTTTGACAGTTTTTTCAACTTTGAACCCAACTGGACAACATAGAAAAGCACTGTTTAAAAAAATTCAGCAAACTGCCTAACCACAACTAGTCTGCATGAGGTGTCATTTCTTTTATTCCCTCCTTCCAGCTTTAAACAAGGCTTAAGATACTCAAGGCAACTGAAGCTATGTTCCGCACTTTTTCTGAAAATGAATCACCAGCCAACAAGCTTTTTCTTGCAAACAGCTACAAATCCTTGTACCAGCCAACTCAAGGGACCAAGGTGCTTCTCTGACTTTGACTACTTTGCATGGCAAAGCAGCAGAATGCTTTAAATAGTGTAAAATGCTTGAAAAAGTAGCAAAAATTTCACGTGAACGCGTGCGTTCATTCGGGAGAGGGGGGGGGAGGGAGGGGGGGGAAGGGGGGGGGGGAGGTGTGCGTGTTAATGCTTTGGGTTAGTATTATTAGGGTAAGCATAGTAGAGTTAGGATTAGGGTTAACATAGTTTTGGGATCTGAGTTAGCATAGTAACGTTAGGCTTACCATGACTGAGGGTTGGGGGTGAGGGTTATTTGGGGGGGGGGGTGGGGGGGGGGGAACGGGGGCAAGAAGGTGGTGTTTGGGGTGGGTGGTGGGTGGGTGAAAATGTGTGGCATGGATTTTTAGGCATAATAGATATGCTCAGGATACAGCAGGATGATTTGTGTTTGAAAAAGGTGAAGAGATTTCTCACACACTAACTTCTCGATAATATTTATGACAACCGTGCCTTTTCACCGCACCACCCCATCTAAACCGACTACAGAAACCAGTCAAAACAACATGTTTTGGTGTCACCACACTGAGGTTTGCAGTTTACAGCATGTTTTCACTAAGATGACCCTCACAAAGCCCAAAATACACTGTGCAGGATAAACGGGTATTTTGAATGCAGTCAAAACAAAAGCAAAGAAATCGGCCAACCGACAAAAATCTAATTTAACTAAATTTCATCTAGATGACACCGTAATGACTGTTACCTTGTCAGAAGAGTTTTTGAATGACTACTATGACAGAAAATGTGACCTGGGATTGTTCCTGTGTGTTTTCTAGTCTTTTCTTTCCCCTTTGCACAAATATGCACCATTTTGCCTCTATAATCCTTATACAGCTAAATAAAGCTATCTGTAGGGCATCAAAAGTGCCAACATGGCCTAAAAACACCTGATATCAGCATAAAAAGCAAAAAATGTCGATTTTTTGGCACAATCTCCTTCCAAACGCCAATAGTAGAAAAATTCACTCTGCCTTTACAGGCCACACAGGGCAATTAGGTTACGCCCCCTTTTCACACACTGTTATCTGTTAGCCTCTTGCAGCATAAAACTATGAACGAAGAACTTTTCTGCCAAAACAAAAAATCCACGCGGAGCACATCACAGGAGAAGCTATTTCAGCAATTCTTAAAAAAATTAAGAGTTAGCGTTTTTCACAACACTCAAATGCACTAAGTACCCCATAACAAAACTGTCGTCTGCAAGCCTGCATACAACCGTGCACATGCCCCAATTAGGCTCCCATGAACACACTAGGTCGACTAAAATTACCCAGATTTTGCTCTTTTTCACACCACCTGTCATGCCTTTTGTTGCTCAAAACGCCAAAAAAAAGGCACACAATTGAAGTTTTACACCCTAAAAAAAATGGCAAAAAGGGAGGAAATTTTTTTAACTATTTCTGGCGGAAAAGTTACTACATGCACCGGAAGCAATTGCCCTGTGTGGCCACAATACCCGAACAACAGAAACAAAAATATCGTCAGGAGTTCCCGCGGGCGCGCACAATACCATGCTACGCTGATTACTACTGACACGAACAATGTCACGTAGCCAGTGAAGGCCGGCAAAAGACAGTATTTGGTAAAAAGCAAGATTTCCATTGTAACAGATAAGGGCGTCCGTTTTCGTGAAAAAGCGAGCTTTTCATTTTAATATAACGAAAATCCTGCTGTTCACAAAAACGAACTTGTCTTTTGCATTTTAGAACACAGGGCAGAATGCCGCACGAAAGAGACATTGTGCCTATCACGTGATCTACTATCAAAGATGGCCGCGAAAGATGACGAAGATGAAAAAGACCAATACATTATAGAGATCACACGGTGAGGAAATCAGTTTGCACGCGTTGTGTGCCGCCATTGACCCTCGAAACCTTTGTCAGGGGACAACTCGCGCAGATTGCCTCATCCTGTGTAAAGATGGAACCCGTGCCGCCAGTTGCATGAAACTTTTCTAAGCCAGTAACTGCCAACCAACTGTCCCTGTGCATTGCAGCGGGAGTTTTTCGTGGGGTTTGAAATAGTTCAAAGAAAGCCGCTCGGACTAGACAGGCCGCAGGTACTGGCTATCTTGAAAAGTACGTGCAATTTGACCCAGTAGAGTAAGCAAAAGGGACAACCCATGCATTGATGCTGTGGGAACGCGATCACGTGTTCTTACTTGGTGTTCAATGAATTCATTCAGCCTCGGACACAACACAGCAAGACGTGAATTGAGTATGCTAGTTCAAGGGTGGTGCCAGAATAGCTTGGCGCCCATAGGCGCCAAGCTATTCTGGCACCACCCTTAAACTAGCATGCTCGATCTGTCTCTAGAATTGTAATACAGCCCTTCAGAGGGTAACTTCACAATTCGGGGATTTCGGTCCGGGGGTAATATGTGTTAAGATTGTCCGGAACGTGAAGGTAGTGACCTTAAACTGCGATCTATGGCACGGAGGAAGTATTAACCCATTAACTCCCAGAAATAAGTGACTTTCATTCTGTAGAATGGAAATCATTCAGTCCTACGAGTTCAAAGGTTAACTCAGTCCAGACGTGCATAAAACCGCGTATCCGAATGCAGCCCGTCTCGAAGCTGTGAACTCATTCGAGACGTGCCGCCTCCGCGTATCCGGAGGCGGTACGTCTCGAATGCGTTAACCCATTTATCCCAAGGCCGCATTTCTCAAATTTTGGACGTTTCACCCAGCGAATATGTGCCATGTGCAGGAGATTGATCGGCCATGATAATTCAAGGGTGGTGCCAGATGAACTTGGCGTCACCAGGCCATTGGTCTATATCCTTCTCTGTATAATAATGTAGCCTGCATATGGCAGTGTACAAATTTGAAGCTTTTAGCCTCAGTATGATATAGGTTAAGGTCCACCTCATGCAATATAAGGTGGTTTCTCAATACAAGTTCTACGGTATGTCCTTCGCGAAATATGTCCATACGCGTTTTGCTCGCTGGGGGAAAACGCCGCAAGTCCTGCGGACTTGAAAACTTGCTAGTGTGTTTTGCGTTGATTAGAGTGACATGGTTGCACGAAAGAAGAAGTGTCATGCAGGATTCGAACCGGGAACCACCATACTAAGCCACAACATGCTGCCACCACGACACTGTAGGCTCACTAGCAATAAACAATAAGTGAAAGAAATAAAACTAGGAATGCGAAATTCACAACCCTTTGACAGTCAGTGTAGGACACAAAATGAACGCCTGTGCTTCGCCCTTTGGCTGTCGACAGCGACTTTTGTCAAAGTGATTATTTTGGCAGCCGCTACCGACAGCCAAAGGGTTAAAAGTGCTTAACCACCTTAGCCATGCAGCCACCGGCATTTGCAAACATTACCATTGCTTCATGGACAGCGGGGCTAAACTTGAGAGAGAAAAGTCACCCAAAACTCCTTATATTGAACACTTCCAGGTCAAACAAATTTGATAACAATAAACCCATTGACTGATGCTGACCATACCGTTCGGCGGACTAAAAAGACACGCATCGTCAGCAGCCAGTGATCGGGCTGACATCGGCCGGAGTGGTGGGCCCGCGCACAGTTGTGCGCGGTCCCACCACTGCTGACGAAGTCGGCCCGAGGGTCTTCTACTCACTGGGTAGCAGCCAAGGGGTTAACATGCACATAAACTGGCCACGTGCAGCACATAAAATATTAAATGTGCGCTGAATCTGTGGTTCTGGACTTCATTGCCTTACCTTAAGTCCAGAAACAGAGACCAGTGCACTTAAGGTGAGTCACATTCCAAGCAACATGTTCATATGGACAGCCCCGGCGCACGTATTTCCCAAATTTTGGAGGCGCCATCTAACGACTATGCACCTGTTGCTGTCGATCATGATAATTCAAGGGCAGTGCCAGATTAGCTTGGCGCCGACAGGCGTCAAGCTAATCTGGCACTACCCTTCAATTATCATGATCGACCCATCTCCTGCTGTAGTACGTCAGGGCTGAATGGGTTAAGAAGAATGCAAACACACATAGACTTTAATTATGCCTGGCCTGCTAAACAAAATAAATCACTCCTGATGAGTTCGGCCGATAAAATGCGATCTATTTTATCTTTCGAACTCATCACAACTGATTTTTTTTTTTTTTATCGGTGTAACTGAGCACCAATGATTTATTTGCTAACAGGAGGTCAGAAACTTAAATTTAATTTAAATTTAATTTAATTATACAACGACTTTTTAAAATGGTTTTGACACCAGAATCGATTTTCTTTATCTTCGACGTGGTGCGGTGCCACATTTGGGTCTCTCTTACTTTACCCCGCCTCAGAGACTGATCTTTTTACTGTGGCATTGCTCAAACTAAACGGTCAGCAGTATGGCCGAGTTAGCACAACCGTTATCAATATGCGCGAATCAGTGGAGACAGGTTTGTAAGACATGGTCGGGAGAAAGCGTGCGAGTTATATACATAACTTTCAGTCTCAGATAATATAGGACTTCTGCTGAGCAGAATGACGTCATGACAAACTGTTCGTGCCTTTCTTGTAGACTTGCGCATAGTTTTGGGAATCTATATATATATATATATATATATATATATATATATATATATATATATATATATATATATACAGAATACAGTCAAACCTGTCAGAGCGACCACCTGTATCCGACAACCACCTGTTGAAGCATACCACCTATTTTGGGTCCCATGAACTTTTTCCGCTACTAATATGAGCCTGTGTAAGGAGACCATATGTCTAAGGCGACCGCTTATAGACAGTCCCTTGGCATGGCGTGGTCGCCCAATACCGGTTTGACTGTACTTGCTTTCCTAACAAGCCCCACTTTTGAGCAGAAACTGACGCTATATGAGTACGTGTGTTGTTTCGTGACTTTGGACCTCACGACTACAGAGCAGCAACGTCCAAACTCACAGACCAGCACACGTGAACTGACTAAGCATGCTGGTCTGTGCGTTAGTTTGGACCTTAGGACCATAAGGTCCAAAATCACAGACCAGCACTCCGCGTGATCGACGGATGTCAGTGGATCACACATAATGAACCAATTGCGCATCGTCTCTGTTTACGCTGAGGCTGTGAAGGTCTTCCTCCATATTATCAAACTCGCGCTCGTAATCATAGCTTCCTTGCCTACTGTCAGGGGACGCTACCTGTCTCTGCTTGGGGGCGGAGTTGGCTGCCCATGCTACCCCTAGGGTGGTCGGGGGCCGCTCGGACGTCACTCCCGCGCTGCCTTGCACGCGAGGTGCCGGGGCGGGTTTGCTGGACTGGACGGGGAGCGCGGCCCCGGAATGGCTGTAGTGGTAGGACCGTCTGTCGTCCGAACTGAAGCCGCCAAAGGCCGCACGCTCTGCGTTAGTCTGTTAAAAACAGATGACATCGTTTTATTGTCAATACAATATATATGAACTAAGTAGTAAATACAGCAGTAAATATTCCATCTAAAGAACAGAACAATTGCTACTTAGGCCTATCTTTCGTGATCGGAAGTTCACTGACACTTTCGACCACAAAATGATAAGTAGCAAATTGTGTACTTGTTTGTATGACTATTTTGAAAAGGATTTTAACCTGAAATATTAACTCATTCTGCCCGCGACACACCACAGCAAGATGTGTCTCGACATGATAGTTCAGTCAAGGCGGGTGGTGGCAGAATAGGTTGGCCTATGGCCCAACCTATTCTGCCACCACCCTTGCCGGAAAAAGCATGGTCGATCTGTCTCCTGAATTGTAATGCAGTCCTCACAGGGTAACTCCAAAATGTGGGTATTTCGTATCTCGGGCACAATGAGTTAATAAATTCCGTTGTGGTGTCTCAGTTTCAGTGTCGTTGGGGGGGGGGGGTGTCTTTGCATTTTACAAGCCTGGCAGTCCACTTTTGGGTCTGGATTAAGAACTTGAAAAACTACTGAATGCCCTTGAGAACAATGTTCCTGTCATATCTCATGTTCGACAGTGTAATAACTATCGTAAATGTTTCACACTGAGCATCAAGACCACACTGACCTTCATAGCCTGGTCAGAGGTGCCTGTGAGCGATCGCGGATCCCCGTCCCCATTTCCCATAGTTCCCGGCAACATCCGGTCCTCATCTACAGCAAGACCACGCCTCATGGCGCCAGGTTTGTCTGGAAAGATATCAAACAAATAGATTTGAAAAAAAAGGAGCATAAGAAATCGAGCCTGACACATTGCGATTTATAATAAAATTATTTAATAATAATTACGGTATTTATAATGCGCTTATCTTATAATAATTATAACTCTAAGCGCGCACTCATAACTGACTCGCGCACGCATGCGCACGCTTTAGACAATGACTCACGTACCACAAATAGTGAAAATACATTACGGCGACGGTCAGCTTGGGGTGGGGAGTGTGGTGATATAGTGCTAGAACTGTTGAAAGAGGTGAGTTTTGAGGGCGGACTGGAAGGAGGAGAGAGAGTGTTTCTGACGGAGAGAGAGTGGGAGGGTGTTCCAGGTGCCGGATGGACCGTAGACGGAGAAGGAGCGGGGGCCGAAAGTGCTGAGTTTGGTGCGGGAGATGAGGAGGCGGAGAGGGTCGGAGGCGGAGCGGAGGGAGCGGGAAGGAGTGTAGGGGTGAAGTAAGTTGGAGAGATAGGTAGGAGAGTTATGGACTGATCATGATAGTGCAATGGTAATGTTACAATATAATACCTTGGCGACTGTGGGCATCAAGAAGTTCTAGCACCACCCTTGAAATATCATGAACTTAGCGCTGGACAGACGAACAGTTAGATCCCCTGCCCCCGCCTATCAGACACCCATTCGCCAGCCCACAGAGAAATACGCAGGTATAGAACAAGACGATCATCTACATCCCTAAAAAGGATGCATCAAGTCTCTTATATAACCCATGTCTTTCTCCGGAACTTAGGAAGTAGGCAGGAGAAACATACAATTCTGCCAGCGCTAGCCTCACCTATCTGGTTTGTGAGTATCATGAACTTGAATTGTAATGCAGTCTTCAGCTGACATATCCCAGTTGAAATTTCGACTCCGGGACGTAGCCCTCTGGCAGTCCACAGCGGTTTTTGTCGCGATGTTTTCTGCAGGAATCATCAGGACAAAAACCGCCACCGACAACCACTGAATGGTTGATGTGTTAACTCATTCAGCCCCGACACACCACAGAAAGACGTGGACTGAGCATGATAGTTTAAGGATGGTGCCAGAATAGCTTGGCGCCCATAGGCGCCAAGCTATTCTGGCACCACCCTTGAACTATCGTACTCGATCTGTTTTTAGAAATGTAATATCAATCGTTCAGAGGTCAACTTTAATTTTGGGTATTTTGGTCCTGGGGTAGAATGTGTTGTACCCATTTTCCCATGGATACAGAAACTGTTTTTTAACCACTTCCCTGCCAGTGATCGCAAATTGCGCGGCATGAATGACTGCACACTGGCCGACATTCGCGCCAAGAACGCAGCTGCCAAAGGGACATACTTAGGCATAAAGAACACAGGATTAACAAGAGGCATAACTCCTCATCAGTCCCCGCAACATGCAGATTTATTTGTCTTGCAGCTGGGTAGCGTTCGGCAGCAAACTGATTTTGGGCAGTGCCAATTGGCTTTATAGGTGCCTGCCCAGGTTAATCTGGCACTACCCTTGAAACTAAAAATCTGCGTTGCATTTTGTACGCATAACATTGAGTAGTCCCTTTCTATCGCATGGTGTTTCTTTGATGCTGATTTCAACGATAGCAAGGCTGACGACCACTACTTTCACGTATTCACCTCTCATTTGCACTGGGGCGGCTCTCGGCATCTGCGGTGAGGTTTCGATCCGCCCCGGCATGTTGGGCGTGAGGTCAAGCCGGGGGTTGGGGCGTTCCGGGACCCCGGGCGAGACACTCCCGTCAGCCTGTGGCCGTCGCCCGTACGTCGGCTGAAAACCACCACCGTGGACATTAACCCTTTTAGCCCAGACACACTGCAGCAGGAGATAGATCGACCATGATAATTCAACGGTACTGCCAGCTGCGCTTGGCGCCTGGCGGCGCCAAGCTAAGCTGGCACTACCCTTGAATTTTCATGGTCGACGCATCTCCTGCAACTGGTACCACATAGTTGTTAGGTGACGCCTTTAAAATTTGGGAAATGCGGCCGTGGGGTTAAAAGCGTTGACCTCTTCCCTATCGCATCACCACGAGCAGCACCCAAGTAAAGGACTGCCCTATGATGGCAGAAGACGGCAAGTCCATTTTCGTGAAAAGCTAGATTTTTGTTGTACCACAATGAAAATCTCGCTTTTCACAAAGACATACTTACCCTGTTTTGCCTTCACAGGGCAAGACAAGGATTATATTCTCATACATTCTCGTACGCCTCTGCTGTTGCGACAACAACAACAATAACAAACAAGAACAAACAGACAAAAGACCACCACCATTACCACGACCAACAAAAACAACAGCAACAACAACAAACAAATAAACAAACAAATAAACAAACAAACAAACAAACAAACAACGCGAAAAATAACCCCTGGACCTACAGACTTCACAGATCAGCACGCATACATTCCTGTGTCAATGATTGTTGTATCCATTTAACTTCGTATGTTTCCAGTTGGTGAGTGGTCCCCAGCAGCAAAAGGTCTTCGGGCCCACGACGGCCGCAGCGCGGCCGTCGTGGGCCCGAGGACCTTTGCTTATTAGGGTGCAGGGGAAAAGAAGACGGTAGTAATGAAGCAGCTTTCACAGCATTTTCACTGCTCCAAACTCAAACGACGAGAGGAAGGGGAAGGACGGAGGGGCAGGCGAAAGGGGGGGGGGGGGCGGGGAGGCGGGGGTATTCATCACGTACATTATCAATCATATCGACTCACATCAAATCGGCGGCGAATCTGTCCTAGCAGTAAAAGCGCAGATTTCAAGTCACCCTCAACCAAATCTGAAAAGAAAAGACAAAAGCGTTGACATGTCTCTACCTTCTCTAGTGTAATATGAGGGAGTTGAATGACCGACAACTAAACAGTAGTGTTTGATTAGCTTGGCACTACCATAGAACTATCGAGCTCGATCATTCCCTGCGACTTTCTCGTTATCAGTAACCCCCTAGCGGCAAGAATAAAGTTTATTGAATTAAATTAAATTGAATTGAACTGAATTGAATTGAATTGAATTGAATTGAACTGAACTGAATTGAACAGAATTGAACTGAATTGAATTGAATTAAATTGAAACCCGGTCGGGTCTCATTTTTTGCTGTTGTTTTTTTTTTTTGTTTCTTGTTGTTGAAGGGGTCTAAAACTGTGCATTGCTATGCGCTTGGTACCCGAGCTACGTTATCAGACACAGACATACCTAAAAGCAGTTGACAAACGATGCCGACAGAATTCTCAATTGTTTTATGCGAAAGCGCACTACTCAAGCATGTGTTGCTTGCTTGTCTTTTCGACTAAGTGTTAACTCGTTCAGTACCGAGAAAATCTGACATAACACCACCCAGCTGCAAGAGGTATAGATCCTCATGTGCCCCCGCAGTCGCGGGGGCACATGAGGATCTATGCCTTTTGCTGACACTACTTTGAATCCATGTTGAAAGCTAGTGTGCTGGATTAACAAAGATTGCAGAAACACAATCTGCATCAACTGGCACTGAACGAGTTAAAATCTTTTGGCTGCTACTTGACAGACTCCGTCCTGCAGGCTGTACATGAGGATCTATGCCTCTTGCTCAAGGATATAAGTTCATCATAGGAGGCCAAAGAATCCACTAATTTGCTGACCATTGGCCTGTATGCCGATGACGTCAACACCACGTGACGCAAGGTGAGCCAAACACCGATCAAGGAGGACCAGAGCTTGAGATCTGGACAGCGGGGCCCCTTGGTCTATGTAAGCTACCTCACTGTTGACTGAAACACACAAAAGAAGAAAAAAATGGTTAAAACATCTCAGTAATTGTTAAAATATTTTACTGAGTTAACCCATTTAACCTCAAGGTTTCATTTGTCAAATTAATGTGACATAAAAGCTATGTACTAGATGCAGGAGACGGATCGACCATGATAATTGAAGGGTAGTGCCAGATTAGCTTGGCGCCGTCAGGTGCCAAGCTAATCTGGCACTATCCTTCAATTATCATGGTCGATCCATTTCCTGTTGTAGTGCGTCGGGGTTAAATTTCATTTTAAAAAAAAGACTACAAATAAAGCGTAATGATAAATACATATTAAACAATACTCCTGTGCATATATGACGTGAAACCAGACAAAGCGTTTAGAGAACCCAACAAAGATGCAAACACAATAGAGCTCGGGAAGATGACGTCATCACGCTAGTCGTGGCGGCATCTTGAGAGGATACGCGACTCATGCGCTCATCGGTAAAAATCGCTGTCAGGACAAAGTCAGGAAAATCCTGACGTGCTATAGGCAATAAAAGCAAGCCTTGCCATCACCGTAGGAAACCGCTCACCAGAATCTGTTTTTGTTTGTTTCCAAAGAGGAAGAAACATGCAGAAAAACGTGTTGAAACACTACTTCGCTACTATCTGAAGTCCATCGCCAGGCTAGCGTGTCCTCTCAAGATGGCGGCGCGGCAGCCGACGCTCCCAGGCAACGCGGGGAACTTCCCGAGCCCTATATAAATTTCAAGTACAACACAAATCAGTTTAACTCTTAAAATCCCAGAACTAAATGACTTGCATTCTACAGAATGGAAGTCATTTAGTTCTGCGAGTTTAAGAGTTTACTGTTTGGATCAAACCCCGTTTTGAAAATGATTTCAACCCAAACATTTGATACGGTGCCCTTTCTACGCGTGGTTTTTTTTTTTTTTCTTTGTTGGGATTTTCTTTGCATTTTACACGAATGGCAGTCACCTATTTTGTCTGGATTTGAGACGAATAGCAAACTAAATGCACGTATTCAGTTAAAACGGACCAGTGCTTGCCGTCTGGACGAGGAACCGTTTTCGGCGGTAAGAAAACAACAGACCAACACACACATGTGGATCATCTTTTTAAAAACAAATGACAGCAAAATCTGGTGACGCGGCTTAGAGCATATATACTACGTTGGTGCCACTTGAAACATTACTATCAGTATAACAGAAAGAAAAAAATGAATGTCACATGTGAAAAATCCGTAACAAAAAGGTATAAAATACAAAGAAATACACAGAGAACGATAGAAACCCGCTTAGAAAGGATTAGTAGTTAGTATAATGACTGTCCTGGTGCACACGATCAACCATACTACCCCGTATCTTCAATGTCTTTGTCTTGATTTGAACGTCTTGGGTAAGACGTCTGACGACTGCAAGCTTGGTCAGCACAAAGACAAGCCACACCCAATGCGCAAAAGGCCATCGGGCCGACGTCGGCCGCCATTGGCCCGCGCACGGCCGCGCATTGGGACACTTCAGTGAAACAGAACTTTGCGAACTCAGCTGCAAACGCAGCACTGCAGTCTGTTCCATGAAGTAAAAGAGACAAATCCACGCCTGAGGCTAGAAATCCGGACTAAGAAAAGGTACGAGTAAAATGCAAAGAGAGAAACACGCTGAGGTCTCACAAGTACAACGCAATTTATTAACTCATTCAGTCCCAACACACCACAGCAAGACATGGATCGAGCATGATAGTTCAAGAGTGGTGTCAGAATAGCTTGGCGCTCATAGGCGCCAAGCTATTCTGGCAACACTCTTGACTGAACTAGCTTGTTCGATCTGTCTCTACAACAAACCAAGGGGAATCACTCAGCGCTGGACAGACGAACAGTTAGATCCCTGCCCCCCGGGGGCAGGGGATCTAACTGTTCGTCTGTCAGCGCTGAGTGATTCCCCTTGGTTTGTTGTACAATTCTGCCAGCGCTAGCCTCACCTATCTGGTTTGTGAGGATCTGTCTCTAGAATAGTAATACAGTCCTTCAGAGGGCAACTTCAAAATTTGGGGATTTCGGTCCTGGCGCAGAATGAGTTAATTTATTGATAATGTGTTAATAGACTGCCAGTGTGTTGTAGTTTCCTTATGTGGTTTTTCTTTGGTTGGGATTTTCTTCTCATGCTAGAAAGGATCGCCCCTCCCACCCGGTGGCCCCCCAATGACATTTCATATTTATTTCTGCTCCTGATATACAGACAGGGTTTTGCAGGTTCAGCCAGTGACTGCCACATACCAGCGTCTAACATGAGTAGACACGGGAGGACGTAACATAACAGAAAGGTTCGTGTAAAGAAAAGGTACGAGTAAAATGCAAAGAGAGAAACACGCTGAGGTCTCACAAGTACAACGCAATTTATTAACTCATTCAGTCCCAACACACCACAGCAAGACATGGATCGAGCATGATAGTTCAAGAGTGGTGTCAGAATAGCTTGGCGCTCATAGGCGCCAAGCTATTCTGGCAACACTCTTGACTGAACTGTGTAAAGACTGTCTGAAATTACAGACTGAACTAAAACACGTCCTTCATCTCACGGCCTGAGGTAATTTTTTTCTCACAGGAGCAAGAGTCATAGATTCTCATGAGCCCCTGCGTCTGCAGGGGCCCATGAGAATCTATGCCTCTTGCAGATGGAAGCCTATGCACTACAGAGTTACTTTTAGGCGGAGCAGAACCTTTTGGAGTGGGGCCTCGAGAAGCCTTGACTAATAACCTCCGACAAAAAGTCTGCAAACAACTGGCCGCTCGGAATCACTGAGAGAGGCTCGACTCGACCCAGTTAGCAAAAGGCCGTCGGACCGACGTCGGACACAGTGGGCCCGCGCACTACCGTTGCCGGGCCCACTGCGGCCAACATCGGCCGAGGACCATTGCTTACAGGGAAATTGAAGTTTCGTGTTCCCTTTTCGGGCCGGTGGTTGTTGCATCATAGGATTTAGAGCTGCCAGATCAAGACCGACTGTTGGTAATGTAGACGTATGTGGTGGTCTGTGATTTCGGACCTTAGACTCAAGGCCGTAAACTCCGCAAGGCCGTAAACTCCGAAGTCACAGAACAGTGTTTTTAAACGTTCAAAGCAGTGCCCTGTGACTCACACATTATTTTTCTGTTTTTCGAGAACGGCTGTCGACGCAATTCGTGTTTCGATACAAAATTTCCTGACGAAATTCCTCTCCGTTTATTTATTTTTGGGGTATGACCCATTCACCTATTTTCCTGTTGAAATTAATACAGAGAGAGAGAGAGAGAGAGAGAGAGAGAGAGAGAGAGAGAGAGAGAGAGAGAGAGAGAGAGAGAGAGAGAGAGAGAGAGAGAGAGAGAGAGAGAGAGAGAGAGAGATGCCACACATAAGGGTATACCCAATGCGCAAAAGGCCATCGGGCCGACGTCGGCAGCCGTTGGCCCGCGCACGGGGTAGTCTCTGCCGCTATTTGTCAAAAGCCGGCATGCCTAGTTTTCATAAAAGCGAAATTTTCATTTCCATGTATGAATATCTCGCTATTCTATTAAAAAAAAAAAAAAAAAAAAAAAAATGGACCTGCTGTCTTTTGACAAAATAACTGCAGAGCTGCTGCCACTACAGCGCTAAAGAGAATATAGGAAACCTTTGGATATAACAAAATTGGTCAGGGGACCGGCGAATTGTTCTTGCTGCTGTTAATATCCGAAGTTTGTTTTAAGTGAAGTAGTACGTATTACATACAAACAGTGCTGTGTCGGGGCCTCTGAAAAAGTGATGTGATATCCGGACGTTTGTTTTATCCGACCTCGTTTTAAGCGAAGTAGACTGAGTGTACGCCGCCTTGTGCAGACGGAAGGGACGTTACAGATGTGATGCCCGCTCTGCAGGAATTTGAAACCAAGACATCCAGTACCTTTCCCTTAATCTGGCTGACCAGACTTACTTTTTTCCCCCTTAGTCCTGATGTGAGATGGCTTTAGTCGCCTGCTCGGCGTTACACCCCAATAACGAACGAACTTGATCTGACGGTTGTGTGCCGGTCTGTGATTTTGGACCTGTGGCTCAAGAGCCGTGAAGTCCGGTGTCACATACCAAACAACTGGCTGCTCGAAATCACTGAGAGAGGCTCCACTCAACCCAGTTAGCAACAAGGCCCTCGGGCCGACGTCGGCCGCAGTGGGCCCGCGCTCTGCTCACTGCGGCCGACGAGGGCCCGAGGACCATTGCTTACAGGGAGATTGAAGTGTCGTGTTCCTTTTTCGGGCCGGTCGTTGCATCGTAAGATTTAGAGCTATCACGTCAAGAACAAACAACAACAACAAAAAATATTATTAATGCCGCATGACGACAGCAAGCAAATAAATACGAGAAGAGCTTTTAACCAGTGTCCCTAATTCCAGAGATGGACGTACACTAGTCTGGGACAAACCGACAAAGACTTGTCGAGCAGTCATGCCCACACAGAAAAAAATCTTAACCCTTTGGCTGTCGGTAGTAGTTTTGTCGCGATGATTCCCGCACAAAGACCGCTACCGACAGCCAAATGGTTAAATTTACATGTACATCGCTGACAAAAAAGCAACAATTTTGTTGTCGAACGGCTGACCCATTTAACCACATGGAATCGTTTCGACAAAGCACGCTACCGACAGCCAAAGGGTTAACTTTACGTGTAGATCACTGACCGAACAAAAACCAACCCAATAATTTTGATTACGAGGGACTGACCCATTTAACTCCATGGAATCACCGAGACAAAAGGAGTACATGTACCAACAGCCCAAGTGTTAACAAAAGTTTTGTTCGAACACAATAATTGCGATAAAGCAGACGAAAAGATAACGAAGTGAGAGCTTCTGGCAGTCTCCCCTTTTCTTTTCATGAAGTCTTATTACTGGCAGTCTTTTCTTAGCACTGGCAGTCTCCCCTTTTCTTTTCTTGAAGTGAGAGCTGATATATGTGATTTAAGTTCAACCTTCTGGCTCAGTGCCGCCAGGCGCCACGCTATTTTGGCACCATCTTTGAGCAACCACGGTCGATCTGTCTCCAAAACTGTCATGTACTCTTCAGAGGACAAACCCCCAAAAAATGAGAATTGCAACGCTTTGGCTCAATTAGATAACTCATTCGAGACGTTCCGCATCCGGATACGAGACTTAATGCCACGTATCCGAATGCAGCTCGTCTCGAATGAGTTAACTTATTTAAGGCGTCCCGCATCAACAGCTACAGATCAATAGCTGCGAAAGTGTCGTATAGCGTTGCCACAGGCAACGCTATACGACACTTTCGCAGCTATTGATGTTGGACTCCTTGAATGAGTTAAAATACGTTTCCACCGCTATGAAATGGCCTTAGTCGCCTGCTCGGCGTTAAACCCCTCTAAATAACTAAATAAAAACATTTATGCCATCTCTATCCACTGAAACAAAGTTAATGAATCAATGAATCAATCATTTCTGAGCTTTTATCACAGTTATATTTTACGTTTGCCTCAGACTTCGTTTGTGTCTGTTCATCCAGACAGATGGACAAATAATGGCCCTGGGCGCCCGCTGATTCTAGCGCAGGTCAGGACATGTCACACACACGTGCACAACGGAGGTCTATTCTGAGACACGAGGCTTTCATAATGCAATAATTATATACCTTTCAAGTCAAACGGATCAAAATAAAAAAAGGAGGCTAACGAACATCTATAGTAATTTATACTGACGAGCGAAATAGTGGTGTGTTTTCGATGGTTCCGTGATTTTGCATTTCTTTAGATCGTCAGTATAATTATACAGACTGTGCAGAGTATTTTTCTGTTGCTGAATGAATCACACAGAAATGATCACATGATCTCCCTCAGTTAGCGTTGGGAAATGGAACTAAAATGTCAAGACGTCTGTTGAGGGATAGACGCAAAGAAACAAGGCTTGCGTGGTGAGCATACAAAATGTCAATTTTGTCGAAAGCATCGCACGTCAGCAAACACACTTATATGTACCCGAGCCAATTTACATACCAAACTGAGGCCGGTGTGTGTGTGTGTGTGTGTGTGTGTGTGTGTGTGTGTGTGTGTGTGTGTGTGTGTGTGTGTGTGTGTGTGTGTGTGTGTGTGTGTGTGTGTGTGTGTGTGCGTGTGTGTGTGTGTGTGTGTGTGTGTGTGTGTGTGTGTGTGTAAGAGAGAGAGAGAGAGAGAGAGAGAGAGAGAGAGAGAGAGAGAGAGAGAGAGAGAGAGAAAGTATGGGGAGGGGGAGGGGTGTTAAAAGGTGTCTCTTGCAAAGAATGCTATTTACAGCATATCTGTTAAATGTGACAAGTGCTGTACACCGTTAACCCATTCAGCCCTGACTCACTACAGCAGGAGATGGGTCGACCATGATAATTCAAGGGCAGTACCAGATTAGCTTAAGGGTTTATCATGGTCGATCCATCTCCGGCAATAGGTGCATAGTCGTTAGATGACGCCTATAAAATTTGGGAAATACGTGCGCCGGGCTGAATGAGTTAACACCCTCGCTGCCAGTGATCACGAATTTCGCGTCTCAAACGAACACACACAGTCAGTGCGTGAAGAACACAATGCAACCGAGACCAAAAGCAGACATCTGGAACACAGCACTAACAAGAGACATACATCCTCATGAGCCCCCGCGACTGCGGGGGTTCATGAGGACTTATGTCTCGTGTAGATGGGTGGAGTTCGCCTTACCCCCGTAGTTACTGACGCACACTGGTTGTCTCTTTCGATCATTTAGGGAGGCAACCAATGTGCCGCTACTGACGATTCCGCCGTGCGCCGGAAAAGACGCGTAGCTACGTTTAAGCAATATGGTCAGTAGCAGTCAAAAAAGAAGAAGAGAAGAAGTAGAAAGACTTCAAGCTGAATTCACTATTAGAATGCATTATATTCCTCATTTCTGACTTTTGTCCCTGACACCAAAGACCGAGCACCATGTATGCGTGCTGCTGGTGTGTGGTTTTGAAACATGTACTGCTTTCACTAGTCATAACTCATTCAACCCCAACACACCACAGCAAGAATGGATGAATGAATGAATGAATGAATGATACTTTATTTCTCAAGGATGGAAACAATAGGCGCACAGGCCTCTTTTCATGTTTGTCCTTGCTAAACTACAACATTAAAGGCAACATTAAAACAATATGTTAACAGCACAACAAGGCCACTTGTGTTACATTCCGATACAAGTTCCAAAGTCGCTGAAGATTACACACACACACACACAGTAAAATGACGGGGTCTTTGGGGGGGGGGGGGGTGCGATGTAAAGTGTGTTTATAGAAGACATGGATCGAGCATGATAGTTCATGGGTGGTGCTAGAATAGCTTGGCGCCCATAGGCGCCAAGCTATCTGGCACCACCCTTGAACTATCACTGATGCTCGAACTGTCTCTAGAATTGTAATACAGTCGTTCAGAGGGCAACTTCCAAATTTGGGGATTTCGGTCCGGGGGAAGAATGTGATACTCTACAAAATCACACAACAACACATGCACCTAAAGATACCTGCTGCGCAGTTCTTCTGACAATAAAATGCTTCGGATTTCAAAAGTAAGGGCTAAAGGATTTTGGGCAGAGGTCTTTTTCTTACCGGGGTCCATCAATCTGGAATGACCATCGATCTTCCTAAAACCTTGAGACACAGCTAGTCCAGTGCCAGTTTTAAAAGCACTCTTAAACCCTATCTTTTTCCCATCTTGATTTTCAGTGTTCATGTGTTTAGTCATCTTCCGTTGTTTTGTGTAATTGTACGTGTGGGGTTTGTTTTGTTACATTTTGTGTAATATTGTTCTTGTTCACATGTACGGCGGACTAGAGCATTTTACCATGTATAGGCGCCTTATAAATCCTCTTTATTATTATTATTATTATTATTATTATTATTATTAGTAGTAGTAGTAGTAGTAGTAGTAGTAGTAGTAGTAGTAGTAGTAGTATTATATTATAGATAACCTTAGCGTTCCCGGAATTTGTCGGTCTTTTGCCGGCTGGGAGGCATCGGTGTCCGGAACTTAAGAACCTTACCAGCCACTTTGTCCGGTTTTGATATTTGCGATCTGGACAGCCCTGTGTAAGGTGGCTGCCACCTTTCTTGTGCCGATGCCTTCTTTTAACCCGTTTAGTGCCAAGAAAAACTGAACACCAACCAAATGCAAGAGATATAGATCCTCATCAGCCCCTGCAGTTGCGGGGGCTTATGAGGATTATGCCTCTTTCTGACACCGTTTGAATCCGTGTTCCTGGGACGTCTAGGTTTTTAGTGCTGAATCAAGGAAGATTCCAGAAACACAGTCTGCGTCAAGCGGCACTGAACGGGTTAACCGTTTGGCTGTTTGGTAGCGGGTTAACCGTTTGGCTGTTTGGTAGCGGGTTAACCGTTTGGCTGTTTGGTAGCGGGTTAACCGTTAGGCTGTTTGGTAGCGGGTTTTGTCGCAATGATTTCTACAGGAAATGTATCCTTATTCCTGTGTTATTTTTCTCTATGACGCCGGTGAAAGCTGACGGCTATTTCTAGTCGTTTAGGTCCTGTGTACGTCTTAAGTGGGTTAGCTTGTACGACCACAGACGCAGACCTCGAAGGCCGTCTCTGTGTGCGTGTGTGCGTGTGCGTATGTGCGTGCGTGCGTGCGTGCGTGCGTGCGTGCGTGCGAGAGAGAGAGATAGAGAGAGAATACTGAAGACGAGAGAGAGAGAGAGAGAGAGAGAGAGAGAGAGAGAGAGAGAGAGAGAGAGAGAGAGAGAGAGAGAGAGAGAGAATACTGAAGACGAGAGAGAGAGAGAGAGAGAGAGAGAGAGAGAGAGAGAGAGAGAGAGAGAGAGAGAGAGAGAGAGAGAGAGAGAGAGAGAGAATGAATGAATGAATGAATGAATGAATGAATGAATGAATGAATGAATGAATGAATGAATGAATGAATGAATGAAACTTTATTTTCCAAGGATAAAAGAATAGGTACGCAGACATGTTTTCATTCTTGTCCTTGCTACACACTACAAAACAAAATAACGTACATAAAATAACACACACACACGCGCGCGCCGGTGTGCAATTGCCGCGTGCACAGGCTTGTGCCAGATTAGGTTACAAAGTAAAGTAGGTTATAGCACTGTCAGGGGAGAGAAATGTGCATGATCGACCAGTGATCATAGATCTACTGTGGCCAAAGCACAAAAAAAAAAAAAAAGATAGGAAAGAGAGGGGGCGCTAAGAAAGTGACTGAAAGCAATGCATATGGAAGCCCCCCCGAAGGGGGGCGTATCACATATCCACTGTTCCAGCCACTCAGTGCATGGAAATCCAAATCTAGGTCCCCCCAAAGGGGGTCCAGATATTTAGCCGGTGTGGACAGCTGTTTCGGTCTTTGCGACCTCTTCAGCACACCATCGGCAATACTGGAGGAGGCAGGAAATTCCGCCTACCTGCAATGACAACCACATTTTACTGTGGTGTCTGCAGGGGCATACATTCCATGCCACCACCTAGAGTCAAACCTCCATGCACCCCAAAAGAGAACCCACCAAAAGGGGGGAAGGGGCCGCAGTCGATATTGTAGTGATAAATGAAAAGAAAAGGGGAGACTGCCAGTGCTAATATTTTAGGAAGGTTACAAAGTAAAGTAGGTTATAGCACTGTCAGGGGAGAGAAATGTGCATGATCGACCAGTGATCATAGATCTACTGTGGCCAAAGCACAAAAAAAAAAAAGATAGGAAAGAGAGGGGGCGCTAAGAAAGTGACTGAAAGCAATGCATATGGAAGCCCCCCCGAAGGGGGGCGTATCACATATCCACTGTTCCAGCCACTCAGTGCATGGAAATCCAAATCTAGGTCCCCCCAAAGGGGGTCCAGATATTTAGCCGGTGTGGACAGCTGTTTCGGTCTTTGCGACCTCTTCAGCACACCATCGGCAATACTGGAGGAGGCAGGAAATTCCGCCTACCTGCAATGACAACCACATTTTACTGTGGTGTCTGCAGGGGCATACATTCCATGCCACCACCTAGAGTCAAACCTCCATGCACCCCAAAAGAGAACCCACCAAAAGGGGGGAAGGGGCCGCAGTCGATATTGTAGTGATAAATGAAAAGAAAAGGGGAGACTGCCAGTGCTAATATTTTAGGAAGGTTACAAAGTAAAGTAGGTTATAGCACTGTCAGGGGAGAGAAATGTGCATGATCGACCAGTGATCATAGATCTACTGTGGCCAAAGCACACACAAAAAAAAAAAAATAGATAGGAAAGAGAGGGGGCGCTAAGAAAGTGACTGAAAGCAATGCATATGGAAGCCCCCCCCGAAGGGGGGCGTATCACATATCCACTGTTCCAGCCACTCAGTGCATGGAAATCCAAATCTAGGTCCCCCCAAAGGGGGTCCAGATATTTAGCCGGTGTGGACAGCTGTTTCGGTCTTTGCGACCTCTTCAGCACACCATCGGCAAAACTGGAGGAGGCAGGAAATTCCGCCTACCTGCAATGACAACCACATTTTACTGTGGTGTCTGCAGGGGCATACATTCCATGCCACCACCTAGAGTCAAACCTCCATGCACCCCAAAAGAGAACCCACCAAAAGGGGGAAAGGGGCCGCAGTCGATATTGTAGTGATAAATGAAAAGAAAAGGGGAGACTGCCAGTGCTAATATTTTAGGAAGGTTACAAAGTAAAGTAGGTTATAGCACTGTCAGGGGAGAGAAATGTGCATGATCGACCAGTGATCATAGATCTACTGTGGCCAAAGCACAAAAAAAAAAAAAAAAAAAAAAAAGATAGGAAAGAGAGGGGGCGCTAAGAAAGTGACTGAAAGCAATGCATATGGAAGCCCCCCCGAAGGGGGGCGTATCACATATCCACTGTTCCAGCCACTCAGTGCATGGAAATCCAAATCTAGGTCCCCCCAAAGGGGGTCCAGATATTTAGCCGGTGTGGACAGCTGTTTCGGTCTTTGCGACCTCTTCAGCACACCATCGGCAGCACTGGCAGTCTCCCCTTTTCTTTTCATTGTGCCAGATTAGCTTGTAGCCTACAGGCGCCAAGCCAAGCTTGCACAACCCTCCACGCACACACAAACACACACACACACTGACACACACACACACACAGACATACACACACACACATCAGTATATCATGTACACATACATTCTATCACTTAAAACTATACTACAGCAAATATAAAAAGTATAAGATTTTGTACATAAAACCGCTATTGTTCTTATCATAAAAATCAACACGGCTCACTCCAACAAACATAAACACACACACACACACACACACACACACACACACACACACACACACACACACGCGCGCGCGCGCGCGCGCGCGCGTGCGCAAGCACGTAGGGATGCGCGCGTGCACACACATACACTTGCACACACACAGATAAACACACACCCGCACACACACGCGATAGCGGCCTCCCCGCGCCATTAAACCGCGCACAGCTAGATGCTATAGTCTGCCATGGAATTGTGAATAAGCCAGATATTCAGTGTAACTAGACTTGTATAGCGATCCCGCAACCACCGCGCGCGCGGGTCGACGCGAAGAAACCACAGCACTGCCACGCGGCGCGAGCGCCCAATGCTGTGTCTATTCCGACGGCATCCCGTCTGGCCAGCCGAGACCATGGGGTCATGGATATTACATAATGCGGCTTGCTGGAATGCCAGCGGTATATTACATGCGTTCATAAATGTTAGAAGAGAATGCAGACTATCCGGGAAATGCCGCATAAGGCATGGAGTGCTACATGTAAAAATAAAAATAGAAATAAAAAATAAAAGGAAAAATTAAGTTTTGTCTAGATGTTTGAGCAGCTTGGTCGTGTAAGTTTTAAGCGATGGCGCGGCTCTAACATCCGCAGGAATAGAGTTCCATAACTTTGCACCAGAATAGGACAACGACGACCTATAAATGTCCAGTCGAGGCATCGGTACAACAAGATTGTTCCCTGGTGTTCGACTGGACCTAGTATGAGCAAAGTGGAACAAACTATTGAGATAGGCTGGTGTTTCTGAGAGGGTGATTTTGCGCATGAGCACCAACTTATTATACTTAAACTGTTTTTCAAGTGGCAAAATGTCTAACAGCTTGAACTTATTGTCAGTACTAATGACTTCTGAGGGTCTGTCAACAATGAGTTTAATGGCTCTTCTGTGGAGCGAGTTCAGACTTTTTAAATTAGCATCGCTACTACCGTCCCAAATAGATGAGGCATAATCCAAATGTGACTGAATATGGGCATAGTAGAAGAGTTTCCTTGTTGGCTCATCAGCGAAATGTCTCAATTTCGACAGGAGGAATAGATGTTTAGATACTATTTTACACAGTTTAATAATGTGGCCTTGCCAGCACAACTTGTCGTCTAAGTTGATTCCAAGCACGCGTTGTTCTCTGACTTGCTCCACAGGCTGGCCGTTAAGTGTTAGTTGAAGGGGAGGGGGTTCAACTGATGCTTTTGCCGTGTGGTAATCAGCATGCATTTGGTTTTATTGGGATTAGGTATCATGGCATTATGTCTGCACCATTCAGATACCTCATTTAAACTGTCTTGGAGAATCTTCACCATACATGTTACGTCTGATGACGAAACGTCCAGTGTTCCATCGTCTGCAAAAAGACTGCAAGTTACACTGGAGTCAGATATATGTAATGGAAGGTCGTTTATGAAGACAGAAAACAATAATGGAACAAGAATCGATCCCTGTGGTACTCCGTGCTCTATCACCCCTTCAGGTGAGTTTTTACCATTCACGTAGACATACTGCGTACGCCCATGCAGATATGACGTAAGGAAGGCAAGTGTGTCTGCGCTTACTTGATAGACATTAAGTTTTTGAACTAAAGTTTTATGATAGACGAGGTCAAATGCTTTTGAGATAGATAGAGAGAGAGAGAGAGAGAGAGAGAGAGAGAGAGAGAGAGAGAGAGAGAGAGAGAGAGAGAGAGAGAGAGAGAGAGAGAGAGAGAGAAATGAAATGAAATGAAATGAAACTTTATTTCTGAACGGAAGAAGCAGTTAGCACATGTGCCATTTTTCACGCTTGCTTGAGAGAGAGAGAGAGAGAGAGAGAGAGAGGGAGGGAGAGAAGGGCTGACCTGGGACAAATCGCAACAAAAGATTTCTCAACGTTAATCGACAGAGCATACTATGTAGAACTCAATCGCAAAGGTACTCAGAAATATCGGCCTTATTGCGCCGCAATAATTAATTAAAAATTAATTTACCATCAATAAACCTACATTACTGCTTTAGTGCTTCGCTGTACGCAGGTTAACTGCTGTCAGCTGGTCCCCCTAATCTGAATAAAACAAGTCTCCCTCACTCTCTCTCTCTCTCTCTCTCTCTCTCTCTCTCTCTCTCTCTGACTCAGACGGGCGCATTCATGCGGTTAACCGCTTGTATTATATGTCTCTTGTTATGCTGGGTCCAATTTATTCCCAATTAAGTCTGTTATCCTTTTCATTTATCATTTGGACTACTTAGCTCTGTCTATGTGTGAAGGGGGGCGGGTGGGGTGGGGGGTGTCTGTGAGTCTATGAGTATGTCTGTCTATGTGAACAGTGTTGTCATCTGTTTGCAAGTATTATGTTTACATATATGTATGTATATTTGTAATTAGTCTTGTAGTTGTTAGCAACGGCAGGTTTGTAAAATGGCTGTGTCGATGACGATGTCAATGCCAAAACCGTTGTAAAATAAAGTTTCATTGATTCATTGATTCTCTCTCTCTCTCTCTCTCTCTCTCTCTCTCTCTCTCTCTCTCTCTCTCTCTCTCTCTCTCTCTCTCTCTCTCTCTCTCTCTCTCTCTCTCTCTCTCTCTCTCTCTCTCTTTCTCTCTCTCGCCTCCGATGTTGGAGTAAACAAGCGGATAAGCTGCCATAGGTGCGACCACAGACATTAATGTTTGTTTATGAACCTGGGTATGATACTTCCGATGTGTGTTTGTCTCTGTCCAAATGGTGACCCTGATGTCTGTCACGTATTGGACTGTCGACTGTCAACGCGGCGATTTCGTTTGTCTGTGTAGACATCAGCGCTTTCTATAATCGTGCGTGTTGTTGAGTAAAGTCTAGAACACCAATAATGACGGAAAATGCCAGCAGGTTTGTTTATTTAGTCCTTTTCTAAGGTTGACACCATCACTAGCGGACATAATTGTCATCAATCTCAATAGTATGGCAATTCGATTCGTATATTCGCAGCTGTCTATTCTCCGTTTATGTGTGCCGGTGTATGAGCTGTTCTTAATTGGACGAACTTTTGATCGGCAAACCTAGATCGGAGAAGATCGGCGATCTTTTGGTTTGTTTCTTAATTGAGGTTGAACGAACCTAGGCGAACTTCAGCAAACCAGGTTTGCCATGCGATTCTCTTTCTTAACTGAAGTGCTTGATTCGGCGTACTTAATGTCTGCGAAGGTGTTCAAAATGGCTGCCGCTATGCCGCTTCGCGATTTGAACGATGTTTGTTTTTGTACTCCTTGCAGTAGCGACCCCACAAACAGCTTTGCGCCTCCCATAAATCAATAAAAATAGGTTTTGTTCTTCGCACGAGTGAAATATCGCCGTCCGCCATATATGTTTGTATCGGTGACTGTCTTCTTATCTCCAACGCAGAAGAGGGTAAAAGTTTTGACCAATCAGAGAAAAGGTTCGACTTCGTTTGCTCAACACGTTGAGCGAACCTTTTCCGACAGCGAACTATGGTTTGCCGAGGTTCGTGAACTACTTCGAACTAGGTTCGCAGTATCTTTAGATCGTCCAATTAAGAACCAACCTGGTTCGCCCGAGATCGTGAACTGTAGTTCGTGAGAGTGCGCGAACTAAAGTACGTTTAATTAAGAACATGCTTATGGGAAAGTAATTTCGAGCGTACGTCCACACGAAGAAGTATTTCATTACTAGTGAGCATAAGGAGCTTGCTATTGCATACTTAACGGCAGATTTGAAAAATGGCATTGCCTCTGGCATTGTTAATATCTTTACCGTTGTAAAATAAAGATTCATTGATTCATTGATTCATACTTAGCGTTTTTGCGTTGTGGACAGGCAAGCATCAAGATTGGGTCTTTCTGGTCTGTAAGGGATTAGGGGAAGGAAAGTATATCGAGCCAGTTCATGAATATTAATTTGCTTGTTATACAATATATCAGAACATGTGTCAAAGAAGGGGAAATTTTATGGCGTGGGTACATAGAGCCGATAAACAACAGATGTGATTACTTGACCCGAATAAAATGTCCTCGTCTTACGACTCGGACATTTTGATTCGGGTTTCGTAATCACATCTGCCTGTTATCGGAACTATATCAAGCAAAATGTTGCTCAATATAATATAATATAATATAATATAATATAATATAATATAATATAATATAATATAATATAATATAATATAATATAATATAATATAATATAATATAATATAATATTAATTATATCAAGAAAATAATAGGGTCAGAGTGTATTTTTGTGTAATTTAGGATATTATAGCTGCAAGCTGTAGGTATACTCCCGAGCATCAAACACAGATCAGAACACATACATAAATGCATAAATTATCCCGAACGGACAATGAAGGGAATAATAAAAAGGGATATGGATTCATATTTGAAAAAGAAAATGGAACAAGAGGCATAGATTCTCATGAGCTCCTGCGGTCGCAGGGGCTCATGAGAATCTATACTTCTTGCAGACGGATGCGGCTCATGAGAATATAAGCTTCTTGCTGACGGAAGGAGCTCATGAGGATCTGTGTAATATGCGCAGGATCAGGGGCTGACGTCAGAGTTCGAGACTGCACAAGCAGGCACACGTACACAATGAGGATAAGTTCCCTGTGGAGATTGACAGACTGCTGACGCAGGGAACTATTGTATTCCATCGATCGCTGGAAGGGAAGATGACAACGTTCGTGGACCTATTGCTGTCAGAGGACGTATCTCTGGCTGGTCAAGGAAAGGGGATGCGGGTGAGGTGGATATGGGGGTGGCTGGGTGGGGGTGGGCGGGGGTTGAGGGGGGGGGCTGCAACTGAGAACTGGAACTGAGCCAGAGATAAAATAGAAAACTTGTGACTCCGTTGGTGTTTGAAGCTGGAACCACGGAAACAAGAACACACTCTCATAGCGTTAACCCTTTCCCCCTACTGCTAGACAGTGTGGCAGGCTGACTGATGCCTTGAGACTCACTTAAGTCATGCACGGGACCAACAAGACTACAGATCCTCATGAGCCCCCGCGACTGCGGGGGCTCATGAGGATCTGTGTCTCTTGCATTTTGGGGTGCAGTCTGCTGTCCTCAGGCAGTGACGGGGTTAACAAGACACTTCTACCCGGTGAGCATGACGCACATTAGAGCAGACGCGAACTTGGCATCCAAGAAAAAAGCTGAAGACGCAAATAATCCTGTTCGATCGACCCCTTGTTTAACTCATTCAGTGCCAATTGATGCAGATTGGGTTTCTGCATTCTTTGCTAATCCAGCACCCAAATGCCCTAGCTTTCCCCAAGGACACGGATTCAATTTGGTGTATGCAAGAGGCATAGATCCTCAAGAGCCCCCGCAACTGCGGGGGCTCATGAAGATCTATACCTCTTGCATTTGGGTGGTGTTCGGCACTGATAGAGTTAAACATTTTCTTTTCTGCTGTGTGAGCAAAAACTGAGAGACAGCAGCAATTCTATAGATTTTTCTTCGTATGCCTTTTGTTTTTAGCTGCAATCACAATGCGTCTTGCGGATTGAAAACAAAATTCACTTGACGTCTGAGGACGGAAACAACCATATATATTTTAGTCGCAGGATCTTATTTTATCTTATTTTATAGAGTCCGAAATAGCTCAGGCGGTTAAACTTCGAAACAGGAGAGCGAAGGGAATCGCCGGGTCGTGGGTTCGAATCCCGTCCCGGCCCTGGTAGCTGGACTCACAATCCAGGGGGAAATACGGATTTGTTCAATAGCATGTCCGTTGAAAGGACCTGGTAAATCAAAGTGGCACAGTTGGAGTGCGCCTGAGTTGATCAGTGTTCAGGTCGTACTCCATAGGCAATAGATTTCCCTGTCCCCCATAACCCGCCCTTCAAGGCCGTCCATGATCACGTCGGTGCTGTGGACGTTAAACCCGAACTAACCAACCAACCAACCTTATTTTACACAGTAAATTGCAGTGCGTGCTAAAAAATAAAAAAAAAAAGGAAAAAAATAAGGACTGGAGCCCGTTCAAGGAATTGTTTCTTCAAACAGGAGCAGTGGTTGTTGTTTCATTACTCCTAATTTGTAATCCCCAAAAATGTGATTTTAGAATGTGTGCTGGTCTGTGATTTCAAATCTTACGGCAATCATCCGTAAGGTTTAAAATTGCAACACACATGCATATACTGAAACCCAACACGCACACTCACGTAACAGACACGGATTTACGCCATTTAAGACAAGCACAGTACAAGACAGACGAAGGGCCAGTTCAGGTACTGAAGTTACAGAGATTTTTGATCGCTTGTATTTGAAATTTGTAAAGTGGCCTGAAACCGGTACCAAAGTGTGGGGGGTGGGGGGTGGAAGAACCGGAGTACCCGGAGAAAGAACCCCCGACGTTCCGCCCGAATTAACGGTGACACTTACCAGAGGAGAAAGGTCCGACGCCGGAACCCGGTATCGAACCTCGCACCTTTGGCATTGGTGGCAGGCGCCTTAACCACTGCGCCACGGACCGCCCCGTTTTCATATTTTTCATAGTTATCCTTCCCCTTTAGGCCCCACGCCGAATTTTCTTTGTGTTTATCAATATATATGCTTGGAAATCAGCTCAGGGTTTTAATACCCTTGCCACGCACGCTGAGGCAGAGACGCCACTTTAACGAAGTAATACACTTTCAACCCTTTGTTAGGGATGAAAATTATCCCCAAATCCGCCATGTCTGAACGTCTAATCATTGCCTTCCCTCGTCTTAAGCCTGACGTATATTTACCTCCTTTAGAGCCGAGAAGAATTGAACACCACCCAGCTGCAAGAGGCATAGATCCTCATGAGCCCCCGCGACAGCGGGGGCTCATGAGGATCTATGCCTCTTGCTGAAACCGCTTTGTTTCCATGTCTCTTTGACGGCTGGGGTTCCGTCACGTTGAATTTCCAATGATTTCTACCACACCGTGGCAATCTGCGTCCACAGGGGTGCAGAGAAGGGATCAATATAAACAGAGCATGTAAGGAGGACAGACACAAGAGGCAATAGATCCGTGTGAGCTCATGACGCTTGACGTCATGAGGATCTTTACACCCAGCTCTTGTAGGTGAATGGTGTTTCGGTGAAAGTGCAATATCTCAAGGTACTGAAAGGACAAAATCCGCCAATGGCGCAACCCATCTGATCTGGAAATCCATTCACCTGACAGGTGCGATATTACAGGGTAGAAGTTGAGTGTTCGTATACTATCATTTCTAGACCGACCAAGCGACTCCCATTCTCAAACTGGCTGAATCATAGTCACCGAAAGCGAGGTCTGTCTGGAAATGATAGTATACGAACTCTCCACTTCCATGTTTTATAGAACCTTTCACAACACGAATCCGGTCACCAAACATCAAACAAAGCGGACGACAGTTTAACATTAGCCTGGTCGTTGACTGCGCCGTTCACCCCAGATTCTGTTGAGTTTCGCTGATTTTGTAGAGCAAACAATGTAAATGTTGGATATCTACAGTAGTGACGATGAATCGTAAAAGTTTGTCTGTTTTTAACGCTATCGTGAGGAGCGCGATGTCATTGATTCTAATGTAAAGACGTGGTTGTTTGCACTCTCAAGCTTACCAGCCGCCTAGCCCTTGTCATTCGGAATACACCAGTGTGTGAAATAAGTTTGACTAAAATAGTTCAAGGGTAGTGCCAAAATAGATTGGCGCCTCTAGGCGCCAAGCTATTCTGGCACCACCCTTGAACTAAAGCCATTGGCCTATATCCGTATCTGTAAGTGCTACAGTATAATGTAGCTTGCATATGACAGTTAACAAATTTGAAGCTTTTAGCCTAAGTATGATATGTGTTCAAGGTGTACTATGCGATTCTAGGCCCAGAAAGCACCGCGCGGTAAGACTGGGACTTATGGTGTGGGGAGTTTTGCAATGTAAAAGTGGTCTTGAAAGGTTCTATTTGCAAATGGGGTCATAGACTGGAACGGTCAGAACTTGTCTGTTCGAAGAACACGCGTGAAAGTATACTGTCAACCCGGGATCTGCCCTGCCGGTGGACGACGATTGTGTTTCTGAAAGCTTCCTTAATTCAAAGCAAGAGAACCCCAGCTGTTCAAAGAATATACACTCGATGTTGTGTCAGCAAGAGGCACAGATCCTCATGAGCCCCCGCAATTACGGGGGCTCATGAGGATCTATGTCTCTTGCAGCTGGATTGGGTTCAGTCCGCATCATCGGCAGCGAAAGGGTTGATGAACAACAAAAGGTGTAGGTTTCCGTGAGCTCCTGCAAGCCTGCAGGGACACATGAGGACCTATGTCTCTTCCACTGAGACCGACAATGTCCGCTTCTGTGGAAGTCAATGTGATCAGATCAGAATACAGATGCCACTAACCCTACTTATTGATAACAGGAAATGATTCTTTTTTTCCCCTCCACTGCGGTTTACTGTGTAAGGTATACAATATCCTTTACTAATGCTGACAAGGTCGGATACATAACACAAGTCGGATATGAAAACATTTAACAATTGTTCAGAGGTCTCCACAGCACTTTGTCTATGCAAATTACTTCGCGAAACTTCGGATAAAAGAAGAAAATAACAGAACGACTGTGCACTTCCTGACAACCTGCTATGCTATTGTTGTCTGTGACATTCAGAGAATGAAGACTAAATATTCACAGCTTTGCTAATGGAATCTCTACCCATTTTGTTTCGTTTCATGCGACAGTATAATGATAAGCCTTCGTTTATAATTTACGAGCAACCCGCCATCCTTTGTGGATGTATTCCAATGGGATATTTCAACATGGGCAGTAGAGGACGTGTGTCCCAGAGCCACGCGTTCAACTATCGTTCTTTCAATCTGAGGGCGGAAATGGGTCGACGTTTGAATGTGAGAGGTATACATGCATTCTCGTCAATCTTGCTGCTGCCGGGGATCATGAAAATCTATGCCTCTCGCACACACAGAAGGGGCCAGGCTGAGGGTGCTTGTGTACGTATTTGTGCGTGTCGATATAGTTGTCATGGTACCAAGTTGTTACAATAATTATCAGCACATGCATCCACCACAGAACTGCACTCTGGATTGTATGGCCCGCGACCACAATCACAGCTCAGAGGGGCGCTTCTCTAGGAAATATTGACCCTGTCTGCCGGTATTTGGCAAAAGTCAGTATGTCAGTTACATAACAATGAAAATCCCGCTTTTCTAAAAAACAATAACATGCCGGCTTTTAAATAACGCCAGTTATACAACACATTAACCCCTTCACTGCAAGCGGACGTAGATTGTACTATGAAATCTCAGCTAATTTAATGCCAAAGAACGCAACTGCGGGAGCTCATGAGGATCTATGTCTCTTGCAGTTGGATCTATTTTGTTCACTTTTCTCGGCCGTCAAAGGGTTAACTCATGCGGCAAGTCTCGAATGTAACCAAATGGTAAATTTACCCCTACAAGTACCGCTGTGTTTTCGTGTTACTCGAAGTACCTATTTTCACATACAAAAAAAAAAAAAAGTCGTTATCGTGGGACTTTTTCGCGCTTCTACAAGTACAGCAGAACCTGGTTTGTGTGACTACCCTGAAGAGAGATCACCGGTCATCAAAGACCATCCATTAGGTGGCTGTACCCACTAGGTGGCTGTACCCACTGAAATGATGGTCTTCATCACACTTTTGCCCTACAAGGCTTCTCTTGAGGCAAAATCCATACCACAAAGGTGCAAAATGCACAGAAGAACCTCAATGTAGAAAGAAACACGCTTAGAAATGACAGACCAGTTCTGCTTTATTGCATCTTTTAATTTGGATCTACCTATGTCCTCACTTTGTCTGCATAACTATTGACACAATCCATTCGGCAACATTTTATACTCTGTATCTCAGTAACATTGCAAAGAACTATATTTTCACTTATTCTTAACTCATTGTACCCCAAGACCGAAATCCCCAAATTTTGTCGTTGTCCTCTGAAGACTGCAGTGCAGTGCAGGACACAGATCGACTATGATAGTTCAAGAGTGATGCCAGAATAGCTTGGCGCCCATAGGCGCCAAGCTATTCTGGCATCACCATTGAACTATCATGGTCGATCCATATCTTGTTGTGATGTGTCTGGGGTAGAATGAGTTAAGTGAAGTTCATGCAGCAGACTATCAGCAAGCAACACAAGTAAAAGTGCATTTTTTTAATTTTTTATTTTTGTACACCATGTCCCACTAAAGGCTTCACCTTTTGAGACAAGCTCAGTTACTATTCTGGCATCACCCTTGAACTATCCTGGTCGATCCATATCTTGCTGTGGTGTGTCTGGGGTAAAATGAGTTAAGTGAAATACATGCAGCAGACTATCAGCAAGCAACACAAGTAAAAGTGCATTTTATTTTTATTTTTATTTTTGTACACCCATGTCCCACGCATGAAGGTTTCACCTTCTGAGACAAGCTCAGTTACGACACAGTTTATTAATATTTCGAATTAGACATACACACACGTATACAATTTAAAACGTATCTCTTCATGGTGGGACTGAATCTGTTGTTTCTATTTTGAAGAAGAGTTTTAACTCATTCTACCCCAGACACACTAGAGGAAGATAAGGTTCGACCATGATAGTTCAAGGGTGATGCCAGAATAGCTTGGCGCCTATGGGCGCCAAGCTATTCTGGCATCACCCTTGAACTATCATGGTCGATCTGTGTCCTGCACTGCAATGCAGTCTTCAGAGGACAAGGACAAAATTTAAGGATTTCGGTGTTGGGGTAGAATGAGTTAACACACAAAAATGCAGTACACTCCGGATATTACAAATGGCCAGAGGACCCGCTTTTTGTTGTTGCTATATCCGATGTTTGTTATAAGCGAAGTAATTCACGTTGGAAAAGCTGCTGTTGGGACCTGTGAAAAGGCGTTGCTGTATCCGGCTTTTGTTATGTCCGACCTTGTTATAAGCGGAGTAGACTGTATTAGTAATTTGTGTTGTAACTGTCTTTCAAAAGCGTGTTTCTTTCTTGGTTGGGTTCTTCTTCCCTTAACTCATTCAGCCCGACGGCGGTACTTCCCCAATTTTGGAGGCGTCATCTAATGACTATGCACCAGTTGCAGGAGATGGATCGATCATGATAATTCAAGGGCAGTGCCAGATTAGCTTGGCGCCGACAGGCGCCAACCTAATCTGGCACTACCCTTGAATTATCATGGTCGACCCATCTCCTGCTGTAGTGCGTCAGGACTGAATGGGTTAAGACAGCACCTTTCGTTTCAGACCACTTTTTCGAGGGTTGCTCAAAACAGGTTGTACTGTTATTACCTATTCCGCAGAGATGCACTGTTCTCAGCTGTCTTTGTGTTTTCGTATTATAAACTATTTTCCAACACGCGCAAGAGAAGGGCCGCCTTCTGCTACAAGCATAGACAACACTTCAAACATCTCCAAGAGGCATAAATCCTCATGAGCCCGGAGGGCTCCTGCTTCTCGGAGATGCTCGGAGTGGTGTCTATGCTTCTGGTTATCCACCGTGCGTGACTTAACTCTCCTTCGTTGTTGGAAGCGGGTTCGTTGCAAAACGTAACGTCACTAATTTTTTGAATCATGGGATTTTTTTTTTTTCACTTTCGTTTCTGGGATCTGTGGTGATAACGGTGAAACATGTACTTACTGAGCGCCTCTGTGAGCTGCACTAGGGTAACCCCATCAGCAACGGCCAGCCTCAGGTCCGTGACCTGTGGAAGTCCCACTCGCCTCCTCAAGTCGTTCAGCCATGTCGTGTGGTTCTGCACACATGCATTGCACACAGTCTTCAAGATCACCGATCTATGCACGAAAAAGTCTCCAAAACAACATCACACACTTAGACATTGTGAAAGTCTGTCCGACTGAGCCCCTCTTCACTGCCTGTGGTCGAAGATCATGTTTCTGAGATCTTTGTCATTTTAGCGCCAAAGAGCAAAAGAACATGGAAACAACATGGTTCGAGCAAGAGGCATATATCCTCATGAGCCCCCGCAACTGCGGGGGCTCATGAAGATCTATGCCTCCTGCAGCTGGATCGAGTCTATTTCTTTCTCCTCGGTGAACGGGTCAAGGTCGAAAAAGCATTAACACGGTGTGAATACAGTAGTAGTCACCCTATCAAATGAGAACAACAGATTAACAGAGTAAATTTACACACCTTATCAAAAGGTGTTTCTCGACCTCAGCTTGTCTTGTTCACATCATGACAGCGAAAGGAGCGACACCAGAATGATCACAGTCATGCTCACACTGGCGGCCGGGTGGCAATTTTAGTGCCTCTGTGACCGTGCCTCGATCGACCCGTGGCTTTGAAATGACTATAAGGGCTTTGTGTCCGCACGGGGCAGTGCGGGTGCATGTGGACTGATGATAGTGCGATCTGCCCTCTGGGCAGTACGAGAACATCTACAGAGTTGATCGTTACTTGGTCAGTACTGACCGGTAACGATTCTTCTGTCTGATAATTATGAGACCGGCCTTCAGCAGGATTGTTGTTTCCTGTGTTACATCTGTGCAGGTGCAGGAAAAAAGAGAAAATAGTGCGCTTTTCTTTTGTCATCTCATGCATCTATTTCCCCCCCCCTCCCCCTTTTCACCTCCCACTCCCCCACCCCCACCCCCTCCTCTACGACACATATACACACACCACGCAAAATCACGCACGGTACAAAAGTATTCTTTCAACATTGCATGCTTAGAACATTACAATCACGTCTACGTGCCAATACGTCATAAGAAGAACATATTATTAAGTAAAAAGATTTCTGTGCATCTGGCTCGTGGGGCTTTTTTGTCAATAGGTTTACAGGTGTGCTCTCGACAACCTGTCTTAAACTAAACACCTGGAAAATACCTGTTCAAACGCGTGTTGCCCGCGACACTAGGCGTCGACTTTATCGATAGGCGTTGCACACTTATAGTAATAGACTGATGACCGTATTGTATACGAAAGTTCGATTCAGGCGGCCGGATCGCTAACTCAGTCAAGGCTTTTTCAGTTCCGCAGTCAAAGAGCTGATTTAAAATTGTTAGCTAAGCACCAACCACGAGCTGCAGATCTCAGGGATTTAGAAGACTCTATCCATCGAATTTTCCTGGCAAAACGGATGCTTATGATAATTATGCCTTATCGGGTGAGCTGTCTATGACGCACGTCTTTCAATAGTAATACGAAACGTAATTACACATTAGATATCCTACACGCATGATACTATGTGGGGCATAATTCATGTTTGTGGATGTCCATAATGGCATTATGACGTGTGCATTATAGAGCGTCAGTCACCTACGGCCGTCTGAACAGCCCTCTAGATAAGGCACACTGTCGCGCAAAAGTCCTATACAGTAGGTAAAATGTATTAACGAGGGCTTAAACGTGGGTTAGTACATTCAGCCATAACACACTCAGACAAGGTATGCATGGTTCGACCAAACTAGTTTAAGAGTGGTTCAGCCACGGGGTGGTGCCAGAATAGCTTTGGCGCCTTCAGGCGCCAAGTTATTCTCGCATCACCCTTGAATTGTCATGGTCGATCTGTCTCCTGAACTGTAGGTCATTATAAGGCGACGATTAGATTTAGGAATATATCGACTTAAGGATTTGAAGGTGGGCTTGAGAGGAGTGGGAAGGGGGGTGGGGGGGGGAGGAGGGGGAGTATGTAGGCCGCATTTTTCATAACGACAGTAAATCCTTCACTGCCAGGGGCCCTAAAATCATGTCTCTGAAATCATAACGACGCCTGACCATCACGTCCAGGATCACGGATATAAACGGGACCAGCAAGGGGCATAGACCCTCATAAGCCTCCGCATCTGCGGGGTCTCATTAAGATCTATGCCTCTTGCAGTTGTGTGGTGTTGACTTTTTGTTTTTGACACTGTCGGGACCACCACCCAGTGGAAGGATCGCTAAACACAAAATTTCGATAACTGCCCTCGTTAATTCCGCTTTGGATTAAACGCAAGAGAGAACTTGATTAAGACCCCATGATTTATCGACCCATCGACCGCTTATAACGCCGGCCCAGTGCGCAAAAGGCCATCGGGCCGAGGTCGGCCGACCTCGGCCCGATTGCGCAGTGGGGGTTGACTTCTCCGTTTGGTCGATACAGTGAAACTGTTTTGTCAGAGCGACCGACGGCAAGTGTCTAGCAGCAGCGGGATATGATCACAAAGACTGATGAAAAGAAAGCGGCTGGCAACCAACCCAGTGATGAATAAAGCAACCGAGCAACCAGCGACGACGACAACAAAAAACACCACCAACAACAGAAGAGAAAAAAAAAACAATCGACATCAAATATCAACAACCAATAACAAGAACAAAAACAACCAACTAACCAGCCAGGCAACCAGCCAGCCACCTAATCAATCAATCAACCAACCAGCCAACCATCACCACCGCCAGAACCAGCACCAATCAACCAAATAACCACCACCGCCGTTAACAGCATCAGCAACAACAACAACAACAAAAAACAGCGACAACAACAACAGCAACAAAACAGCGGCAACAACAACAGCAACACTAACCTACAACTGCAACACCATCAACAGCACTTTTTAAAAACAAGCATAACAAGAACTGAAACAACAGCAGCAGCAGCAACAACAACAACAACAACACACTTCCCAACAACAACACACAACACAACAACAGCAACAATGGCAACACCTGTCGACAGAAAGACAGGACAGTTCAAAGCAAAATGGTACACACAGCAGGCTGTAGATACACAAGGCAAATCACACGGAAGTCAGTACACACAGACCACGCATGGTGCTGTAAATTGCGACAGCTTGTCGAGATGTTTATAACTGCGGGGTTATCGGCCTATTCACCAAGCGAAAGGTAATCCCTGTGCACAGTCTACTGCAGTCTGAAGCACGTAGCATACACATTCCAATAGCCAGTTTTCAGTCTACGCCGGCATGGATCCTCATGAGCCCCTGCGACGGCAGGGGCTCATGAGGATCTGTGCCTCTTGTCTGCACTATCTGGTAACATGTACGTCTGAAAGGTTTTCAAATGGCGAATATCTCTGGATTAGCGCGTTCTTACGATGAAGGCCGCAAACTTGCAGTACCGCGTTTAGTTTCACTACAGTACTGTCGTGGTCAGCTAAGTTCGCTGAGTTGAACTCAAGTTGCTCAGTGAGCGAAGGTCCTCGGGCCCACGACGGCCGCAGTGGGCCCGAAGCACGTTGTGCGCGGGCATGGGCCGTCGTGGTCGAAGACGTCTGCGAATGAGGCCGGCCTCGCAGATGCCCCAGCGCCCCCGCCCCTCCCCCGCCCCCACCCCCCCACCCCTAAGTATTAGAAATTCACATTATTTCAACTAGAAGCATGCAGTAAAGTCACCCTCCACCTGCGCAGAGGTAATCTGGTGTGCAAGGACAGAGAGAGGCCGCGCCTGTGGTGGCGTTTATGGTCATAATTATACGTGACACACTGACATTATGTTAAAGCGACCTACTCCAGGCAGTAAAGGGTTAATAGGTCGCAAGATGTGCTTTATAATGTTTTTAGCATGTCTTAAAATAATGCTGGACAAATGGGCGAGCATAAATTATGAAGTTTGAACGTCATAAACTATCGAAATAGTTTTCTGCTCTTCTTCAAGTTTGTAGGCAAGAGCCGGAGTTCCTTCTCTTATGCTCAAATGGCAGTGAAAAACCTCTGGTTTGGTGTGCTTACTCACGTGAATTGTGAAGAAAAAGAAAAAAAGTAGTGCGAAAGTCTTAGTTGAAGCAAGAAAATATTGAAACCTCATACGGTATCTGCGAATTTTAGCAAGCAAAGCCCGCCATGGAGCAGATCGCTTTAACCCCTTAACCGAAGCGGGTCAGAGCGAACGCCATCCATCTGGAAGAGACATAACACGCACAAAAACACAAGACTAACAAGAGACAAATCCTCATGAGCCCCCGCGACTGCGGGGGCTCATGAGGATTTGTCTCTTGTTAGTCTTGTGTTTGCTCGTGCCCATGCTTGTTTCCATTTCATTTTGTGTCCTTTACTGCTAGTGTCGGTCAGTGTCACTGCAGTGGTTGCAGTCAAGGGGTGAAGCAGTGTACAACTGAAGCAGCGAACCAGCCTTCGTGAAACAACACCAGTAATGACGCATCTGCGACCGGACACTAAAATTATTATGATCGTTGTCCTTGAGTGATGTCAACGTCAAAGGTAAAAAAAAAAAAAAAAAAAAAAATAACAGCAAGAGTCATAGATCGTCATAAGCCCCTCGCAGCTGCGGGGGTTCATGACGACCTATGCCTGTTGCTGACCACCACTTTGAATCCGTGATTCTGGTACGGCTGGGGCTCCCCGACAATGCGCAAAAGGCCATCGGGCCGACGTTGGCCGCCGCTGGTCCACGCAGAGTTGTGCGCGAGCCAATGACGGCCAACGTCGGCCCGATGGCCTTCTCCGCATTGGGTCTTTGGCGTTGATTGAGCTCAACACATATTTCAGAAACACAGCCTGCGTCAAGTCGGTGGCAGTGAAGGGGTTAACCCTTATCATTCGGAATACACCAGTGTGTGAAATAAGTGTGAATAAAATTGTTCAAGGGTAGTGCCAGAATAGCTTGGCGCCTTTAGGCGCCAAGCTACTGGCACCATCCTTGAACTAAAGCCATTGGTCTATATCCTTATCAATAAGTAATATAATGTAGCTTGCATATTTGGCAGTGTACAAATTTGAAGCTTTTAGCCTCAGTATGATATGGGTTAAGTCGATGTTTACCAGCCAGCTAGATTAGTACAGCGCTACTGACTTAGTGATACTCACTTGATATAGACAGTGATACGAAAATCGTACACGTTTATGTCTCCTGCAGACAGGCCTCCGGTATTCCAGTCACTTTTCCTCTCAAAATATCATTCGTATTTAATCACTACACAGGAAACGGAGACGAGTGCATATTCCACATACACTGTCACAACACAAGAGATTAAACCGCTGCACTGAGGTTGAAATCTAGACCCAACTCGTGACTGCAAAGCCTGTGTACGCTTTCTCAGATTCCAACAACAAATAACACACTTCTAACAATCACAGGAAGAGTTTTAGGCTCCGTCCTACTAGCATACCAAACACTGACGTTTCCTCGTATTTGTGCCCTCACAAGTTACGACACAAAATATCACACTAATAATCATAGCACACTGTCACACGAACATATTTTTAGAGTATGTCCTCGGAGTGTGCCCTCTCCGATTACAATAAAACACACAAAGACCTGCCAATTGCCACGACACGCCACTATGAGTGTTCAAAAGGCATTCCTATCAAGCATTGACGAGCTGGGCTACGGGTACGCTGAACGAACATGCACAGTGTATAGAATACCCAGGGTCAGGCTATAATCACCCGTTAGAAGAGCTTGCGCCCGCTAGACAACATATACATAGCGTGGGACTATCCACCCGTAGGAAGCCAGCACTGGCGACAAAGACGACTCGATTCGGGTCGTGGTTTACTAGTGGTTATACGCGCTGTGATAATGGAGAGGCTGCGTTTTGTCCGAACGACTCCCACGAACGCACGAGAGAGAAATCACGGCGGATAACCAGCTTGCACAATAAGGAAAACAACACTCCTGACATGTCCAAGAGGCTAGATCCTCATGAGCCCTCCGGGCTCATGAGGATCTATGCCCCATGGAGATGTTTGGAGTGTTGTCTATGCTTTTGGTAAAAGCCATGACTTGGCTGTCGTTCGTTGTTGGAAGTCGTTCGTTTCAAACGAAACCTCGCATACGTTTCTGCTTTTGCGTCCGATTATTGTGAATGGATCTTATTCTGCTGTGCGTGTTTGAACATATATATTAACAGTCTCTCCTTTGAATAAACAGTAGAATGCTTTTATTCGGCTACGCTTGAGATCATTCTACAGCTTAGTTCAGTCTGATACGCATACATTCCTTTTAAGGATGGTTTAACCCTTTGGATGTTGGTAGCTGTTTTTGTCGCCCTGATTCCTGCCGGAATCATCGAGAAAAGAACTGCTACCGACAGCCAAAGAGATAATGTGCACGAGGCTGCTAGGCGCCAAAGCTGTTCTGGGACCACCCATAAACTATGATTGACGACGTAAGCGGCAAGCTAGTCCGGCAAAACCTTAAAGTTAACCGCATGACTGCTGCTAATGATATATTTTAGTAACAAAATAACCGCATAGTTACCATCTTTTTCCGCCCAGCACAATCGTCAGTAGGCCCACCACTGCAGGAGTTAAACCATGTTGCTGAATGTCTTGCTGTAGCATATCACGACTAAATGGGCTGAGGTTGTCCAGACTCAAAAGCAGTGTTTGGGCATTGTAAAAAAAAAAAAAAAAAAAAAAAAAGAAGACCAAAAGCATTTTCGCGCAGTCTTCTATAAACAAGTGATTTAGTTATCCATCCTTGCACAACGTAAGATTTAACTCATTGCGTCCCAGGTACGAAATACCCACATTTTGGAGTTGTCCTCCGAGGACTGCATTACATATTATGAGACATGTACACATACCAAGGGGAATTACTCAGCGCTGGACAGACAAACAGTTAGATCCCCTGCCCCCGCCTATCGGGCAACCAATCGCTAGCCTCACCTATCTGGTTTGTGGGTCAGTAATTTATATCACAGATCGACCATGATAGTTCAAGGGTGGTGCCAAAATAGTTTGGCGCATATAGGCGCCAAGCTATTCTGGCACCACCCTTGAACTCTCATGGTCAAGCCATATCTTGCTGTGGTGTGTTGGGACTGAATGAGTTAAAAGGCAATTGCTGGAATAGCTATCACTGATAATACAGGATTTCTGGCCAAAAATTTGAACAGGAAGGAAAATGTAGAGCATTTCTTGACCGCGTTTAGTCGCTGGCCCGTTAAGCGGGTGAATATCAACGGTATCACACCCCGGAACGGGGTATTTGAGTTTTGCACGGTGCTTTGTGTGTACCAAAGGCACGTACACAAACACCGCTTAGTCTCTGCACTCTACCGGCGTCTGTAACGAGCATTAAACAAACGCCGCCAGTCGGCAAAAAGAATAGATCTTCATGCGCCCCCGCAGTTGCGGAGACTCATGAGAATCTACTCTTCTTGCTGGTCCCATTTGGGCCTTGGTTCTTCAAACAGTGAATGTCATCGGTTCTTTACTATCAACAATCATCGGCATTACATTGCAAAACACTCATACGTTAAAGGGGCAACAGGGTTTGATAGGATTATAACCTGTCAAACGGACGCATTTACTTCTATTTCCCTCAGGCAGTGTGGATGAAATAGCTGGCAAGTTCTTGTGTCGTTAGTCCGGCATGCGCCCGCAAATACGGCCACGGGACAGCTATTGTTGTGCGTTGACGAATCGATTGAAGGTTATTCTATGTTATTTCCTCCCATTGTTGGGTATTGAACACCTAGTTTAACACACTTCACTGCCAGTGGACGCACATTTTGTTTCTGAAATTTGTCTTAACCCCTTCACTGTCGAGAAAAAAATGAACACTACACGGCTGCAAGAGGTATAGACCTATATTTGCCTTGGTCGGTTGTGGATTTCGGTCGTTAAATGAACGATTTCGGTAGCAACATTTACGTCCAGTGGCGAGGAAGGGGTTAATGTTACGTCAAAGAGTCCCAGCGTCCTAAAACATGGATACAAAGTGATGTCAATTAGAGACATAGATCCTCATGAGCCCCCGCAACTGCGGGGGCTCGTGAGGACATATTTCTCTTGCAGTTGGATTGCGTTTTTACCTTTTCTCCGCAGGGAAGGGGATAATAAGCTTGGTGACACTCTAGATCTACACGGAATTCTCTCAATGCTCGCCAGGTCAGCCTTATGAAAGCTGTAAACAAAAATTCAGCAAGTCCATTTTTTGTGAAAAGCAGTAATTGCCGTCACTAATGAAAACTACGCTTTTCACCAAAATGTCCTTTGTTGTCTTTTTCCTACATTTAGCGGAAGTACTTACCCCGCACACTTTGGGTGGGACCGACATTGAATGCTTGTTAATTATCGACGTCTGAAAGGACTTGAGTAATCTATCTTACATCAGTAAGAAACAAGGTATTGACGTTAATCGATTTGTGGGAGACGCATGAGGTCACATATGTTCTGAGTGTAGACAGCATCTTCAATTACCTGAACTTACATAAGGAGAGCGATGACTAGTAGATACAATCAATGATTATACAAGAAACATTGATCCTTACGAGCCCCTGCAACTGCAGGGGCTCATGAGGATCTATGTCTCTTGCTGGCCCGATGTACAATGCGCCAATGAAGGAGACCAGTCCATGAGAGAATTAAAGATCTTATGACCACCAACAGAGCGGGATCATTGTGATCACTGGGCCTACGGGGATTGTAGCCGATAGAAATCACATTACCATTATGCCGCTCCTTCCCGCACGCCTATTGATGTGGCGTAGGAACCGGGCTGGGGTGTGTGTGGGGGGGGGGGGGACGGGGGGGGGGGGGGGTGAGGGAGGGGTACTTTGATGGGGAGTGCGTACAGTAGAGCAGAGCCAGAGAAGTGCCAGAGAAGAGCAGGGCAGGGTAGATCATGGTAGAGTAGACAAGAACAGGGCAGGGTAGAGCAGAGCAGAGTAGAGAAAAACTGGGCAGGGTAGAGCAGAACAGAGCCAGAATAGAACAGGGTAGGGTAGTGCAAAGTAGAGTAAAGAAGAACATGGCAGGGTAGAGTAGAGCTGAGTAGAACAGGGTAGGGTAGAGCAGAGCAGACTGAGAAGAGCAGGGCAGGGTTGAGCAGAGCAGAGTAGAGAAGAGCAGGGCAGGGTAGAGCAGAACAGAGCCAGGGTAGAACAGGGTAGAGTAGAGCAGAGCAAAGAAGAACAGGGCAGAGTAGAGCAAAACAGAGTAGAACAGGGTAGGGTAGAGCAGAGTAGAGAAGAACAGGGCAGGGTAGAGCAGAGCAAAGTAGAGAAGAGCAGGGCAGGGTAGTGCAGAGCAGAGCCAGAGTAGAGAAGAGCAGGGCAGGGTAGAGCAGAGCAGAGCCAGAGCAGAGCCAGAGCCAGAGAAGGGTAGAGCACGGTACAGCAGAGCAGGGCAGAGCCAGAGAAGAGCAGGGCAGTGTAGAGCAGGGTAGAGCAGAGCAGAGCAAAGCAAAGTAGCACCCGATTCTTACCAGAGCAAAAGAAAGAAAAGAAAAAAAGGAAAGAAAGAAAACAAATAAACAAACAAACAAACAAACAAGCAAAACCCATCCAACTAAATCCAACCAGTCCGGTCAACTGTTCAGCCCTCAAAACTTCCGACGCCAACAATGGGACCTAGATGTACCGAGCACAATGGACGAGATGGGATGCCACGTAATCTGTAATCAGGCACGTATCCTCAGATATCCTTGACATGCTACTGATGCGCTTTGTAGCTTAACTCATTCTGCCCCAGTACCGAAATCCCCAAATTGTGAAGTCGCCCTCTGAAGGACTGTACTAAAATTCTAGAGACAGATCGAGCATGACAGTTCAAGAGTGGTGCCAGAATGACTTGCAAGCTATTCTGGCACCACCCTTGAACTTTCACGCTCGATCCATGTCTTGCTGTGGTGTGTCGGGGCTAAAAGAGTTTTGTGTCTCTCACGATAAGACTGTCAAATAACAGACAAGAAGGTCTATGAGGGACATAGCATGATCGATGTCTGATTTCTTAAGATTCATGTACAGGTCCTTTAACCCGTGCACTGCCGATAAAATGTGAACACCACCCAACTGCGCAAGAGACATAGATCTTCATGAGCCCCCGCAACTGCGGGGGCTCATGAAGATCTATGTCTCTTGCTGAAACCACTTTGTGTCCCCGTTCCTTAGACGGCGGGGGATCTTTCACGTTGAATTCACCATGATTGAATTTAAAAAAAAAAATCTGCGTTCATTGGCAGTAAAGGGGTTAACCAAACCCTCCTATGAGCAGGAGACATAGAGTCTCATGAACTGCAGGGGTCCATGAGAATCTATGTCACTTGTTTATGTTGACTGTCACCTTTGAGTATGTTTTGCCACAACACCCCATTAATTTTGTCTGCAACTGTCCCTCTTAAGAATCCATGCCTCCAGTAGCTATGTGAGGTTGGGAGTGGGAGGGGGGGGGGGGTCGATCATGAGAATCTATTATGATTTGAGTATTGTCGGTCAGGATTGGCCCAATGTACTTCATTTCGCCTCCTCAAACAGACGAAACCATTGAGGTTTGTGAGTGTGCAACTACATTCTTTGACCCCAAGTCAAGACCTGTACGGAGTATCGTGTCCATAAGGATGACAGGTCACACATGAATGCAACATCGCGAATTTTTGACGGCGACTGTAAACCTGTTCGCAGTCGGTAGCGCTGCAGGAATCATCGCGACAAAAACCACTGCCGGCAAAAGGGTTAAATGAAGTTTATGAGCAATCTATTTACCACCACCCCACCACCACCCCCTACGCTGCCGGTGGACGCAAATTTATGTCTTTGGCGGCAGGGAGAATTCAGCAAATGAGGTTCTTTGCCTCTTGTAGTTGGGTGGTGTTCGCAGTTTTTCGGCAGTGAAGGGGTTAAAGGGACCTGTCCCAGGCCCATATACTCCGTGTGGGCCATAAAAAAGCAGAAACAACCTCCTCACCCGCCCCCCCCCCCCCCACCTCCCCAATCCCTTTAAAGCATTCTATCTAAATCACGAACATTTGATCAGAACACCCTCCAAACAATATTCACACCTATACAGTTACAGCCAAGTCTAGAATTTCACCGAGTGAACATAACAGAAACGCCGGCTGGCTCAGCCCACGGTATGCAAAGTACAATATAATCGCCATATCCCTCCCTTATCTCAATAATATATGCGCGAGACCTATGCCCTCTGTGTGTGCCCTACCCCTCCTCCATCCAGCCCAGTTCGTGGTTTTACTTTTTTTTTTTTCAATCTAGCGAAGCCATTGTGCACAGTTCCATGAGTGAGCTTAGTCCTAGGCCGCCACTAATAGCGGAGCACCTTGCTTAGTGGCTGGCCCAGGACTATGCTGACATGCAACTGGCCCCTGGGCTCAGTTGCATGAGTGAGTTTAGTGCTGCGCAAGCCATAACACCATGTCGGGTTTTGACTGCTAAAATGTGCCGGTACAACGGGTTATCGACGTTGTCTTGGTTCAACAACATCTTTGCTACCCTTCTTTTCACAGTCATTGTGAATAGGCACACGCGTACATAAACGTTTTCTCAGTACTGCCCCTTGTGCGCGACGAGGGAACTCTCCCACCTATACAGGAAACGAAGAGCAGAAAAGTCTTTAAATGTATGACATTCAGTCAGAGATCACAAGACCAGATAACCTCTCTGTCGGACATACTAATACATTTATAAAGAATATACTTTGAACTGATAACCTTTTAATAGTACCCCGGAGCAGGTTCCTTTATCTCGTGTAGTATTCCTGGGCCTGTGTCAAGGGACTTAACTAGTGTATGTTTCCGGGGGCCTGTGCTCCTGCCAAAGGAGAAAATAGACCGAGCTGTGGCCACAAGTCTAAACACGTTGAATGGGAACAAAAGTCGATCACAATTCGATCAATGTAAGGCGGGAGTCCTCTTTCAATGTGTAGCGCCGTAACGAGTCTCACTCAAAAATCGTCTGCTGAGGCACTACAGACACAAGCTGGAGAAAGATCGACCGTGACAGGTCAAGGGTGGTGCCTGATTAGCTTGGCGCCTGAAAAGACGCCAAGCTAATCAGGTACCACCATTGACCTGTCACGGTCGATCACTCTCACAAGGTTAGCCCAGGACGTGACAGAAATAAGCGTATATGTTTCAAACGTCCAAAATGCGTACTTGAACGGCCATTGAATCTGCAGGAAACCCCTCCGTTGCGGTCAAAGGTAATGTCCCCAAAACCACAAATTAATAAAGATGAAATTCAGACCAAAAATGTGACTGCCAAGCGTGTAAAATTCAATGATATTCTCACGAAGAGAAAACCAGCACGCTTAGAAAACTTAAAGACAGTGACAACATAGTTGTAGTTTTATTGTCTTTTCTAAGTGTGTTTCTGTCTTCCGGTTGGGAATTTCGTTATTCAGTTTCTGTGATGGTGGGAGAACGATCGACCAATACAGCTCAACGCACCGTGCGTCAGGTAAGCACTACCCTGGAGCGATCACGGTTGATACTTCGATCGATCTTGCACACTTCGTGATGGACGTGCCACAGGCTGCGGCAGCGAAATGCATTTTCACCGTGTGTATCAAGTTGCACAGTTATAACAATATTTATTTTTTCTAATGACTGTAGGAGGCTGGGCAGCTTAGGCGTGTAAGGGCCTGACGGGTTCAATGTACTGAAATGGGAGACAACCGCTGCGTGGCCCTTATTTTCAGGTGGTACAAGGTGGGGAGTTCGAACCTTTTTTTTTTTTAAATTAAAAAAAAATCGTTTTCAGACCCTTTTCTTAACTATTTTTTTTAATCGTTTTCAGACCCTTTTCCTTGTCCCTTCTTTGAAACCACCTTCGTGGTGGACAAAAGATGTTGAACCCGTTCAGTGTCATCTGACACAGACTATGTTTCTGCAATCTTTATTAATTCAATACCAAAATAAATAAATAAATAAATAATCCTAGATGTCCCAGAAACATGACTTCAACGTGATGTTAGCAAGAGGCATAGATCCTCATGAGCCCCCGCAACTGCGGGGGCTCATGAGGATCTATACCTCTTGCAGTCGGATGGTGTTCAGATTTCTCGGCACTGAACGAATTAACGCTTCATCGTTTCTAATCACTGTAAAACAGTTTGTTGTTTGTGTTGTGTTGTTTTTCATTGACCAGAGGAAATAAACGCTGTGCATACACACTGTGAAAAAGCATTTTTCTACCTCAGCCTATGGGACGAGACAGACTGAGGGGTCAGGAGCTGACTACATTTTACTGCTGACAGTACCGTGATAAATTGGACGCGTGGCTTGAGTTGATTGTGTCGCGATTCGCAACTGCGTGCGTGGAATACACACGAGATAAGACGGCAGTTAGACGGACGTAGCAAAGTCTGCTTTAAGTACAGCATAGACATCAGAATACCTTGTCAAACGGTCTCAACCCATTGACTGTCGGAGCTAGCTACGCGAATGCTACCCAGCTGCAAGAGAAATGTCTCTTGTTAGTCCTATGCTCATTGTGCCTATCTTAGTCCCATTTAATTTGTGTTCATCAGGCGAATGTATGTCAGTAAGTATTGGTTTCAAGACGAGAGTCGGTCAGTAAGCTGTGGTTTACTTTTAAGGATGCCATCAATCACAACATAGATATTATAAAAAAAAATATGCCTGACAAGGCAAAGTAAATTACGAGTGGTCAGTTCGACTGATAAAATGCGAGCTAA
>BTPG01000004.1:66102029-66168029 GCA_036245525.1 Semisulcospira habei | reverse complement strand
CTCAGAATCGATATACTCTCTGAAGTGCCGTGGTGCCCCAGTTAGGTCGCTGTTATTTCACCCCGCCTCAGTGTGGTTATGTGGCATTGCAACAGTAAAGCTTTACTAAGTACGGCGGAGACCGCACAATCTGTATCACCACTAACTGAGACAGCCTTGTAACACCTGGTCGGGAAAGTGGTGCGGGTTGTATGAAAAGTGCTTTACTGAGTGGTTCAAAGTGACAGCAGACAGCACGCTCAATTCTTGGCTTGACTTCGCGAACGAAGATTCTATAGGGCTTGCCCACGTCGTCTGCAGGCATTTTCGTGGCTGCGGAGGCCAATCCGGGACAGGCAGGTTCGACCGCAGTGGCTGCAGGGGAAGGTCTGGTCAGGGTTCTGAGTTACGACAGCTCTGTTTTTTCTTCTGAGCCGCTTGTCCTTAAGGTTAGCTCTGCGAGAGTCCTCAAAGGAGACGGCTGCCTTGTGAATGGTGGAGCGCCAGGTGTCACGGTCCGCGGCAAGCGAAGACCACTGGTGGTGGTCGATTTGGCAGGCACTAAGTGACTTCTTGAGACCGTCTTTGTATCTCTTCTTTGGTGCCCCTCTGTCTCGGTGTCCAGTGGCGAGCTCGCCGAACAGAGTGATCTTGGGTAGGCGATGATCCTCCATCCTGGAGACGTGCCCCGCCCAGCGAAGCTGTGTCCGCAGCAGCAAAGCCTCGATGCTCACAGTTTCCGCCTGTTCAAGGACCTCGACGTTGGTGACATAGTCACTCCAGTGAATGCCCAGGATGGTACGCAGGCAGCGCTGGTGAAAGCGTTCGAGGAGTCGTAGTTGGCTGCGGTAGAGGGCCCAGGACTCGGAACCGTACAGCAGGGTGGTGAGGACGACAGCTCTGTACACGCTGATCTTGGTGCCTTTTTTCAGCTGTTGATTGTGCCACACCCGCTTGAATAGTCGCCCGAAAGCACTGTTCGCTTTTGCCAGCCTGTTGTCCAGCTCCTTGTCCAGCTTGGCGTCTGACGTGATGATGCAGCCAAGGTAGGTAAACTGGTGTACAGACTTCAGTTCGGACTCGCCGATGGTGATGTGGGGAGGGCGATGCTCTTCCTTGGGTGCCGGCTGATGAAGGACCTCTGTCTTTTTCAGACTGACCTCAAGTCCAAAGAGCTGGGCGGCATCTGCGAAGCAGGACGTAATGCGCTGCAAGGCTCTCTCTGTGTGTGCAACGAGGGCAGCGTCATCAGCAAAGAGCAGCTCACGAATCAGTTGGTGTAGGGTTTTCGTGTGGGCCTGCAGTCGTCTGAGGTTGAACAGGCTGCCATCGAGACGATACCTGATGTACACTGCGTCGTCATCGTCGAGGTCCACTGTGGCCTGCTTCAACATCATGCTGAAGAAGATGGTGAAGAGGGTCGGTGCCAGCACGCAGCCTTGCTTCACGCCGTTGCGAATGGGGAATGGTTCTGAGAGGTCACTGTTTAGTCTGACCTGGCCTTGCTGGTCCTCGTGGAGCTGGACGATCATGTTGAGGAACTTTGGGGGACAGCCTAGTCGCTCCAGGATCTGCCACATACCTTGCCTGCTCACAGTGTCAAACGCTTTTGTTAGGTCGACAAACGTTACGTACAGCCCTTTGTTCTGCTCGCGGCACTTCTCCTGAAGCTGTCTCAGCACAAAGACCATGTCGGTGGTACTCCTGTTGGCTCTGAAGCCACACTGGCCCTCTGGGAGGTGGTCTTCAGCGATGGCAGGTACCAGCCGATTCAGGAGCAACCTTGCGAGAATTTTCCCGGCAATGGACAGCAGGGTAATTCCACGATAATTAGAGCAGGCAGACTTCTCTCCTTTGTTCTTGTACAGGGTGATGATGACTGCATCACGGAGATCCTTTGGTAGTGTTCCTTTTTCCCAGCAGCAGAGAAAGAGGTCGTGGAGCTTGTTGTGCAGTGCGGGGCCTCCATGTTTCCAGATCTCTGGCGGGATTCCGTCAATGCCTGCTGCTTTGCCACTCTTGAGCTGGTGGATGGCTGTGAGGGTCTCTTCGGCGGTGGGCGGTTCGTCCAATTCAACCTTTAGTGGAAGGTGTGGGATTTGGAGGATGACTGTTTCTTGAACAGTGCGCTCAGCGCCGAAGAGGTCCTGAAAGTATTCCGACCAGCGGTTCAAGATGGAGGTATTATCTGTGAGGAGTGCCTGTCCATCAGCGCTTCGCAGGGGACTTTGTACCAGGTGCCTAGGGCCATACACTGCTTTCAGTGCTTCGTAGAAGCCCCTGTAGTCACCGTTGTCAGCGCAGAGCTGGGTCCTCTGTGCGAGTCTGGACCACCACTCGTTCTGGAGCTCTCTAAGCTTGAGCTGGAGACTGCTGCAGATGAGGCGGAAGGCAGACTTCTTCACAGGGCAGGAAGGCTGGGCTAGGTGGGCCTGGTGGGCGGCTCTTTTTTTTGCTAGAAGTTCCTGGATCTCTACGTCGTTTTCGTCAAACCAGTCTTTGTTCCTCTTTCTAGCAAAGCCCAAGACTTCCACAGAAGATTTTACAATAGCAGTTTTCAGTTGTTCCCAGAGTGTTTCAGGGGAGGAGTCTGCTGGATCAACTGTATCTTTGAGCATGCGCTGTAAATCAGCCTGAAGGGCAGCTTTCTTGTCGTCACGCTGAAGGCTGGCAACATCAAGCTTTTTCTTGGGGGGGCCCCCTTTCTTGGGTTTCAGCTTGAGGCGGAGCCTGAGTTTGCAGCGAACAAGGCGGTGGTCAGTGTGGCACTCTGCGCTGGGCATCACTCTGGTGAGGAGGACGTCACTGCGGTCCCTCTGACGCACTAGGACATAGTCGATAAGGTGCCAGTGCTTGGAGCGAGGATGCATCCAGGTGGTCTTTCGACTGTCCTTTTGCTGGAAAGTAGTGTTGGTGATGACAAGTTGCTGCTCTGCACAGAGCTCCAACAGTAGGCGACCATTGTCATTGCAGTTCCCAACGCCATGCTTGCCGAGGACTCCTTTCCAGGCTTCAGAGTCTTGGCCCACTCTGGCGTTGAAGTCGCCAAGGATGATGACTTTGTCGTCTGCAGGGGTGCTCTGTAGGAGGCTGCGCAGGTCAGAGTAGAACTTGTCTTTTTCTGCAGGCTCTGCCAGGAGGGTTGGGGAGTACACACTGAGAAGGGTGACGTATTGCTGGTGTCTCAGTGGGAGGCGCATGGACATGATGCGGTGGGAGTGACCCGTTGGTAGGTTTTCCAACTTAGTCGCAATGTGGGTCTTCACCATGAAGCCCACGCCTGAGAGCCGTCTTTCTGATGCAGGCCTGCCTGACCAGTAGAGGGTGTAGCCAGCGCCAAGTTCTTGGAGGCTGCCTTCCTCCGGAAGGCGTACTTCGCTGAGCGCGGCGATGTCGATGTTTAACCTCCGCAATTCATGGGCAATGAGGGCGGAGCGACGTTCAGGGCGTCCGCTGTCTGCTGTGTCGAGCATGGTTCGGATGTTCCAGCATGCAACGTTGAGTCCGGTCGTGGTCGTCATGAGAGTGGATCCATTGTTTTTTCTTGTTTTCTGACCGCATGGGAAGATGCCCGTTGACCGCGGCTAGCCAACTGGGTTACGAGGGGATGAGCTTTGGTTAGGCCACCTTTTCTAGGCCCCTCTCCGTGTGGAGCAAGCAGTGCTGTCCCTAGAGAAGGCTGCTTGGTCGTTCAGGGTGTGCCGAGTGACGTTGTCATCCCCAGGTCAACATCAGGCGACCAATATCCTGAACCGCCTGCATGCAGGTTTGAGACTGCGGCTTCCAGTGACATCTTTCACCTGCCGTTTTGCCCCTTGCCCATCGCTACAGGACTTGGAATGTTCAGTGTCATAGTCCGTGGGCGTTTCCTAAAGCCTGCGCGGTGGAGCTTTTTGGTGGAGTGCAGTGTGCGCAGTACTGGCCCCACCCTTTAAACCCTTGGTTCGTTTGCCATGGCCTAGCAAGCTGGGACGGTGGCATCGAGGTCCTCGGGTCGTAGGTTTTATATCAGACTGTCCTTGTCTTAGTCTCTGGCTCAAAAGCCTTCCCCGGAGACACGGGGGCTTTGATGTCAGGGGTTTCCTCCCTTAGCCTTTCCGCAGCCAAGCGGCCAAGCCTGCAAGGCAGCAGGGGACTCGTGGGGGCGGGGTCGTCTATGTCCCGTGCAGATGTGAACATCTGCCCACTGCCCAAGGCAGGCAAGCACTGCGAAAAGTAAACAGTGGGACCAAGTTACCAAGATGTGTTGACAAGTTTGACAACTGAGCAGACTACTAGACCACGCCCATAAACGGCACGTGTGATTGAGGTAGAACTGTACATTGCAGTTGATAACTTGACAGTAGCCCCAGTAGACACCGCGGCTGCGTTTCGCTTTGCAAGCACCCAATCAATTTCAACCTTTTTTCAATTATGTATACTTTTTGTGGTGGCTCGCAAAGCTGCTGTGCCTACTGAACAGGCTACAGAGGTGACCGAGCGTGGGAGGATGAAATTAGTTCATTAAAAGAGGGTGTTCGTTATGCAAGTGTATTCTCTTCGTTCGTTGTACACTACTTTCGACTTCGCCAACATCCATTTTTGCTGCTGACATTTCAAAATCGAAAATGCCCAAACGCGATTTTTTGTTGACTTTTTCATATACAATATTTACATAAGCCTACAGTTTGTCTCAGCTGTTGAGTACGATTAGGTCAAATGTGACCTGTATGCCCTAGGGGTGAAAAATCAGACAATCGTTTTCTGCACCACTTTTTCAGTCATAAAAAAAGCTAACATAACTTTAATTTTTCTTTTATGAAAACGAAAAAAAACCTATCTTCTAATTATTCATAGGATTAGGTCAAATTGCGACCTGCAAGCCTAGGTGTGAAAATCAGCAAGAAAATTGCGAAGTTTGATCCTCTAATACGTCAAATCTTAGTACTGCGATGAGTGACGTATAACATCAAGTTGTCACTACGAACATGGCGTCATGGGACTAATGATGCCATGGCGTCAAGCTTTAAGTGAGGTCATTTCACTGCTCGTGCTATTATTGTATTATTCTTCAGAACAGCTACGACTACACCAGACCAGAAAACTTACGAATGGTGGGAATCGCTGTGTGTGCTGGTGTGTGTTGATCAAAGGGTGGGTTAGAATAGAAAGAGATGGATTCCTGTCTCTACATGAGCCCACAGAGCGTACTAATGGTGGGAAGCGCCGTATGTCTGTCTTTATTTATGTGCACCGAGGTGTGTGCACCGACGTGTGTGTTGATAAGAGGGAAATGGGTCAGCATAATAAGCCTAAAAATATGAACAACTCTGAATGTTCCTAAAAGATAAACGCATGTGAGCTCCAAACAATAGGTTATACTTTGGGATGAAATCCTCATCTTGTTTTCTTCACTAAAGAAACAGCAAACAAACTGATTGGTCACATTGTGATCAGAGTACAGTCCAACTAACCACATTTTTTTTTATGGACATTAAAAGGAACGACACTATACCTCCCTGAGATACATCTTCCCTGAGTTTGACAAAACTGAGTGCGCCGTCAACTTCAGTTCAATCATGCAATTCTCTTCAAAAGGAAGTCTTTCAGCCATGGGTAGATCGTGCCTCCCACTTCAGATGGTAAATGCTTTAGCAGCTGCCCCTCTTTACAGACTCCTCCTTCCCCTTTATGTTCTTAATTAAAAAGAGTTACATTAGCCAGGTCACATTGAAATTGGTGAAAATAATAATAATAATAATAATAATAATAATGAGTATTTATATAGCGCTTAATCTTACTCAAAAGCTCTAAGCGCTTTACAATCTGTACACAAAAATAAAAATACAATGACAAGCACATAACAAACAAAGCACAATGCCCGAACACACCACTTTTACAATAAACTAAACAACAATACATACATAATAATTTATATTCTAATTAACATTCAGTCTAAACAAGGAGGATTGCGGAACTACAACTAAGGCATCAAACACTGGCAGTTATTCAAAGTAAAGCTTGAAGAGGTGAGTTTTCAACGACCTCTTGAAGTCAGAGACAGACTCACTGTTTCTGACCTCAAGAGGAAGTGTATTCCATAACACTGGGGCTTGATAAACAAAAGTGCGCTGACCAAATGTTTTAGTTTGGACAGAAGGTACACACAACTTCCGTTTATCAGAAGAGGAGCGGAGCTCACGAGAGGGTGTATACACATTCAGCAAAGAGGACAAGTATTCTGGGCTGGTGCCTGAAAGGCAGTTAAAACAGATTGACATAACTTTGTATTGAATACGTGAGGACACAGGTAGCCAGTGAAGGGACTTCAAGATGGGTGTGACATGCTCAGTCTTACGGTCTCTCACAACAAGCCGGGCTGCATTGTTCTGAATTTTTTGGAGGCGATCAATGAGATACTGAGGGCAGCCACAAAGCAAAGAGTTACAATAATCTAGCTTGGACAGCACAAATGCACAAACTAGTGTTTTAGTGGCTGCCACGGTCAGCAGGTGACGAACTGAACTAATACGACGAAGTTCCAGATAAGCGGATCTACACACTGCACTGACATGCTGTGACATAGATAACTCGCTGTCAAGTGTAACACCCAGATCACCCAGAAAAGATCAACTTTCCACATTTTTTATGCACACTACACATACTTTGTTAAGAAAATGGTAACAAAAAAAAAAAAAAAAAAAAATTATATTTTTTTTTTTTTTTGTTACGCTCAATTATTGCGTCGTTATTAGATATTCTTAATGGAGTAGGATAAATTATTCCATTGTGTGTTGTTCATATTGTTTTTCCGAGTATAGAATTACTGGACAATACTAATCACTACCAGTACATGTGTCTGTTTGCTCATCTGTCATTCAGCCGCTGAATTTCGTTAACACTACTTGTTTTTAAGTCTCTTTACATTTGTTCTCATTGGCCTGGCTCTATTCGATATTTTTCGCTGGCCGCGCGCTCTCAAGGCAAAACGGAAGTCTTCTTGTCACATGTTACCAAGGTAATATATGATAAGCAGACTCACTTATTACATGTTACAATGACAACGTTACTCGCTGAGCAAAGCGTTGTCCCCCAAATACGTCTTTGGCCAATCACATTTCTCAGTACAGACATACCTTAATCTTCATTCTGTAAAACCTCTATACAAAAAATGCCAATAAATAAACAATTTAGGGGGTTACACAGCAAACATAACTGTATGTAGGTGTTCTGTGATACCGTTGGTACCAGTTTCATACTAAAAATAACGGAATAATTGGATAAGTTAGGTAATATCAAGAACAAGATAATTCAACCGAAGGCCCTATGCTCTGTTGTACTGACCGTAGTCGAAACGGCGAAGAAATAAAAAGCTGGATAAAAAACAAGATGAAGATTTCATCCCAAAGTCTAACGTATTGTTTGGAGCTCAGGTGCGTTTATCTTTTAGGAGCATTCAGAGTTGTTCATATTTTTAGGCTTATAATACTGATCCATTTGCCTCCTCTCTAAGCCAACCTCTGATCAACACACACGTCGGCGCACACAAATAAAGACGGACACACGGCGCTTCCCGCCATTAGTACGCTCTGTGGTCTGGCGTAGCATAGCTATTCTGAAGAAGAAGAATAGCACGAGAATCGAAATGATGTCACTTCAAGCTTCACGTCATGGCATCATTAGTCCCACGACGCCGTGTTCATAGTGACGACTCGATGTTATATGTCACTGATAGCAGTACTAACATTTGACATATCAAAGGATCAACTTTGCAATTTTCTTGCCGATTTTCACGCCTAGGGCTTACAGGTCACAATACAATACAATACAATACAATACAACTTTATTGTCTGTTCGAGTCCAGGCACGACAGAAATTTGCCTTTCGGCTCGTCATGAAACAACAATATAAGACATTAACAAACGCTGCAAAAGCATATCATGAAAAATTATCATTGCAGCAATCTATCACAAGCAATCTGTCACAAGATGGGAGGTAATGTTAAGTAGATCATACTTATCGCGGCGTTATAAACGAGAGTTCAAAATCGAGACAGCAGTTGGAATAAAAGACTTCTTAAAAACATTCCTTTTGGCAAGTGGCATGTTGAAACGTCTGCCTGATGGTAGCATTTGAAACTGATCAGAGAGTGGGTGACTAGGATCATTGACAATGCTAGCAGCTATCCTTCGGACAGCTCTATGGTACAGATCATCTACTGGGTACTGTCCTAGGCCAATGATCTTCTCAGCTGTTCTGACGATACGTGACAGTCTGCCCCTGTTTTTCATACTGAGATTGCCATACCAAGCAGTGATGTTAAACGTCAGTATGCTTTCGATCAGGCTTCTATAAACGGATTCTAAAACCCTGGAACTGACATCAAAACTTCTCAGTTTCCTAAGAAGGTACAGACGCTGGTTTGCTTTTTTCACAATCAGATCAGTGTTTCCAGTGAAGGACAGCCCACTATCCACGACTGTGCCAAGGTACTTAAATTCAGTGACCACCTCTACAGGTTGATTATTAATTGAGACAGGTACAAAAATATCATCAACTTTCCTGTCATCAATGACGAGTTCCTTGGTTTTCTGTACATTCATTTCCAGAAAACTGTCTTTGCACCATGACTCTTTGCAATTTGACCTAATCCTACCACATGGCCTGGACAAATAGCAGGCTTATGCAAACACTGTTTATGAAAAATCATGCGGGTAGTAATGAGAAGATTCGTTAAAGAAAAAATAAAGTTATGTTAGCTGTTTTACAAATAACTCCGAAAAAGTGGTGCAGAAAATTGTCTGATTTTCACACCTAGGGCAAACAGGTCACAATTTACCTAATCGTTCCCGACAGCCGAGACAAACTGTATGCTTATGTAAATACCGTATATGAAAAATCATGCAATTATTAACGAGAAGATTGGGGGTTTTTTCGTACAAAAAAAAGATTCAATTGTTTTACGATTAACCATGATGTGGACTTGTGTGCCCGGGTGTTTGTGGGTGAATAGGTTGGGGAATATATACGAAGTCGAAGCAGAGGTCGCGTTGACGTACTTTTATTTGTCGTTAAAACAAACAGAACAGCACCTAGGACAAATACAACAAAACATATTATCAGAAATGGTACCAGAAAGTTGCATCATACAAATACTGTATTCACTAAATGAACCAACTTATTAATTTGAGTCATAACTTAAGGCTGAAACGTCATGTTGGCACTAAATTATAATTAAAGCCAAAAGATCAATATAAGGCGTCACATAATCATCAAAGATACACATGATCAACCATACCACACATCATGATATTAAATGGCAACGAAGCATGAAATCAGCATGCAAATCAGGGCATTTAAGGCATCATGACCATAGAGTAAGCAAATCATACAAACACTAACAGTAACCGAACATGTAGTGAAATGGGAAACGACTACAACACAACCTATAGCAGGTGCAACCATTTATCTCTATAAATATATAGTCTTTCCTAAGTATATAAGGTAACATAAACACAACAGTCCTTTTGGTCGCTTTTACAACAGTCACACCGCAAACACAATCATACGCATCCAGCGACACATAACAACAAACTAGGTAGCCTGTACTCGCATCACTTTCAATCTAACCCACTTTGTACTTCTGGCTCCACAGTCGTACACAGACTCTCACTCATCCATAAAATGGGTACACTAGGGACAGGGACACTTGTGCGCGCACAGTCATCCTACCTACTAGCATTCACACCACGTTCATACTCAGACCTAGCTATATACACAACACATCACATACATTCCTTGGGCACAATCAAGTGGGAAGAGATGTCACATACTTAAATCAATAGTCGCTCTCATTCAGTGTGTGTAGCACAGAACAAAGGAGGAGATAGGCAGAAAAACTTAAGTGTAGGTTGTGGCTTACTTGCATGTGCAAAAGTAGTTACCTAAGTCTATGCAAAAAGCAACAATAATAGACCTAATGCAAACAGGCATCAACATGCAAAGCAAAGCAACCTCAATAAACAAATCAAAAGAATACGTCAAACAATATATTATAAACAAACAGAAAGTTCAAGGCAGGGAGAGTGAAAGGAAAGAAAAGAATAATGTGTCGTACACAACTAGTGGCCACAGGAAATACTGTGTGTTGTTCCTGTGATTCCGGACCCAATGGCACCAGGCCATAGAATGCAGTATAACAGACCAACTTAGATGTCGCACAACCTAGCATGCTATAAGCTCAGCTCATGTGTCGGTCTGCGATTCCGGACCCAACGACACCAGGCCGCAGGATGCAAAATCACAGACAAACACTACACTGGAGTTACTAAGTGACGCATAATGGCCAAACACTGTGTCAATCTGCAATCCCGGACCAAATGACACTAGGCCATATAATGCAGAATCCCAGACCGACACAACATGTGAAAGAGAGAGAGCGAGAGAGAGAGAGAGAGAGAGAGAGAGAGAGAGAGAGAGAGAGAGAGAGAGAGAGAGAGAGAGAGAGAGAGAGAGAGAGAGAGAGAGAGAGAAAGAAATCTGCATCTTAAAACATGAACAATTAGTGTGACATCAAGAGTGTGGATCCGGACCTTAAGAACTTTTACTAAAACAGGCTGCCGGTGCCTTTAACCCCTAGTCACATAATATACATATAAGGGGCGCCATGTGCGCATACGTCGAACTCACTAATAATTACTATGCGCTAAGCCGTAGAGAAAAGGATCATTTCATAGGAGTGTGCAACCGACTACCCAGAAAATCAGCGAGTGTTGCCACTTGTTGTAACAGATCAAAGTAAAAGCCTTCACCAGTTAGTTGAATGTATTTAACGTTATAATCAAACACTGCCGATCATACACTAAATTTGGAAAGGTAGAAATCTATCGCATTACTCTGCTCGACCCAATGTAAACAAGCAGACGACAAATAGCGGGTCAAGGTCAGACCAAGATGGCTGTCTATTTTAGCACTCGTGACGTCACACGTATTGCCTGAGTGGAATTCACGCGGAACTAAGCACGACAAGGTGAGAAAGGATAGCAGCGGCAAGAAAGCCCAATTAAACATGAAATAAAATGCATCAAGCACACAATACAAATAACGTATCAAATCATATGAAATCTCAAAACAAACATTCGATGGCAAATCAAACCAAACAAATGAATCAAGCAAAACAACAAGCACTGAAAGCATCTTCGATCAGTACAACAATCAAGCGAGCATAAAAATAGCTGTCATGTTGTTTTGCCCTGGTTAGAGTCTGGGCTACTGATCTAAATACTTCTTTCAGATACGCAGAGTGTTACAAACAAACTTGGCACAGTGCCAACGAAGCGAAATGAAAGTGTGCGTCATACTGCAACGAACTGATCACTCAGTCCTGCCATAAATTCAGTGGATAATCTGGCACTGAAAATATGTTACCCTACAGCAAAGGAGGCTAGCACTTAGACATCAGGCGAAATGGGAACAAGGGTTTCCAAAACAGTCGCGAAGCAACTTGTTGCGATCGTATCGAAAGAAAGGCCGCTAATGGCTGACTGTCCGACACAGGGCAAAACCGACAATCTAGCTCGTAACTCTTCATAAGTCCAATAAACAGCTGGTGGATAAAATAACATCATTCATCAACGCACAATGTAACAAGAACATGACTTACGGATATCCCAGTGGAGATGCGGTTGAAGATAAGCTCAGTGATGGCTCAGAGCGGTGGTAGCTATACTGTCAGTGGGGCAACTCTTAGGACAAAGACTTCCCGCTCTGGCACTGACCGGCTTAAATACTCTGCGAGCGAACCGCAAAGAGAGCAACTCGGCACGGACAAAGAAACGGTCCCAGACAGACCGAAAAATGGGTGAATCTGTGCTTCCGAGGTACTACAAAAAGAGCCATAACTCAATAATTACTTATCACAAAGGCTTCGGGTTTGGCGTAAAAGACAGGAAATGTAAATAGCTACAACCTACCAAAAACTATATTCAGGAGGGAAGTCCTAGGAATTTATTATTAAATTTTAAAGTGGGCTAAGAGGGCTCATTGAAATTTGTAAAAGTAAGTAAATCGCTAATTGAACTATGGTGATCCTAAAATCACTAAACACCGAGCATATGAGTAGAAGGGGAGTTGCACGAGGAAACTGATGTGAGTTACGGATTCTCGATCGGTAAAGCCGTTAAAAAGTTATAGAGGCTAGAACACGGACTCACTAACACAACTTTTAGAGTACTACAAAATGACTAGCTGACTGACTTCGTTGCTGGGTTGCGGCCCCTGGCTAAGCGTGGGTAGCACAAAGGCTTAGAGACTTTGGTGGCCAGAGGGTAAAGGTATAAAAAAAAACACATCATAGCGTCTCAGCTGGAGGGACCGCATCAGCCGGTTACATTTCGCCCCGCTGAAACCCTACCAGCGTCCTCGCTGGAACAAAATATTAGGAACTACTCAGGCCTCGAGCAGAACCACACCACTAACATGATACAACATGTTACAACATCACCACCTAAACCCTCTTGCTAACCTGTATGGAAAGCATGGTCACAAAAGTGCAAAACATTCCAAGCACAGCTTGCATAGCAAAATGACAAAACAGAAAAATGGTAATTAAAACATTATCCTGAGTCAAAATGTACCCTGCTTAGGAATAAAATATAAAAGAATCCACTTATATAGCTACTAGGCATGCAAAACACCAGAAACCTTGCTTTGCAAGAGTCAGTCCAACTAACAGAACAGTGCACTCATAAAATGGTATTGTTCGTGAGACACAAAGCACAAACGCAAAAAAAAAACACCTACCAAAAACAGTTCATTGCAACAGCAATCTCTAGTCATCTGACTCACACTAAATAAAAGGTCTCTGGGTGGACAGTTCATGGCGCAGTTCATGTTTAAAGTTCTGACGCCGGTGTCACTCATTACAAATTCTAAAGTCATGGAAGCAGACTAAAAAAACAAAGCTTCCACCCGGTTACACATTGCTTTAAATCTGTTCTGCAGTCTGACAGAACGTCTAGTTGGAGCCAATGATGTGCCGGTCTCGGTTTCCGTTGGTGGTTCAGATCTTGCAGCCAGGGCTGCTGTAGGTGGTACCTCTGTCACAACCAGAGCCGGCGTGACAGGCACCGGGACCATGGAGATGTCAGGGGCATCATCAACTGCCTGAGGGACTGCAGCTTCCACTTCTGCTAGGACGGGAACTGCAATGGGATCCCGCATCTCTGGGACTGGAGCTGGAACAGGAACCGGGGCGACAGGGTTGGCACCATTAGTAGTTATTAGAAGAGGCAGAGCCCAGTCCTGTTCAGCCTCGTTCACCGGTGCTTGGACTGGTCTCTGCATTGGTGGTTCCGGCTGGTCAGGTTCCTCAGCCGGTTGTTCAGCCATGTCGTCGAGAAGGTGGTCAGTCCGCAGCAGATCACGACGGTTGACAACCCTCTCAGCACCTCCGTCAAGAGGTCTCACTCGGTAGGCCTGGCCTTCCGGGCTGATTCGCTCGGTGACCACATACACGCCCCTCTGCCATCTGTCCTGGAACTTGTTTAGTCCCCGAACACGGTTGGGCAGCAGGACGTAGTCACCGATCTGCAGAGCGTGGTCAGTAGCCCTTTGGTCAGTCTGCACAGCTCGCTTGGCTGCGGCCTCAGTCAGGTGCTGGTGTGCCTTTTCGTGGGCACGGTGAAGGCGGTCGCGATGGCGACGAACCCATTCCTGAGGCCCAGCTGCAGCTGTTGTCGTAGGCAGACCAAGGAGATCGTCGACAGGCAGGCGAGGCTCTTGCCCAAAGAGCAAGAAGTAGGGTGTGAATCCGGTTGAGGCATGCGGGGTGCAGTTGTACGCATGCACCAGCGCAGAGATGTGGCGCGGCCAATGCGCCTTCTCAACCGGATCCAACTTCCGAAGGAGATCATGCATTGAGCGGTTAAACCTCTCGCATTGTCCATTTCCTTCCGGGTGGTAGGGCGTTGTCCTGGATTTTTTAACACCGTATAGGTCGCAGAGGAGGCTGATCAGATTAGATTCAAAGTTCCTGCCCTGGTCACTATGGATCCGCTCGGGGACACCATAGCGCTGGAACCATTCACGAACAAGTACGTCTGCTACTGTTACTGCCTCTTGGTTCCGTGTTGGAATTGCCTGCGTAAACTTTGAGAAGACATCTGTGATGACCAGTACGTCTCGCTTGCCACCATTGGAGGTCTCCAGCTGGGTAAAGTCCATTGCGACGATCTCGAGGGGACGGGTTGCGAGCAGGTGTGCAGAGGGCAGGGACAGATTTTGTGGAGTGTTGGTCCTGCAGCGTTCACACCGGCCGATATACCCCTTGATGTCTTCGTACATCCCAGGCCAGTAGACCCGTGTCCTTATCAGGTCGACGGTGCGCTCATGGCCCTGGTGTCCCATGTTGTCGTGTAGGGCTACCAGGACATCAGGTCGCAGGCAACTTGGTAGGACCAGCTGCAGGCAGGCACCCCGTCGAGGGTCGGTGACACTCCTATGTAGAAGGCCATCCTTCATCTGCAGCCGCCGATGTTGGTGAAGGAGCGCACGAGCCGGTCTACCAGAAGATGAGGGTTTACTCGGCCAAGCTGCCAGGAATGGGCCAATGACTGCGTCTTCCTCCTGGTAGCGCCGCATTTGGGTGTTGCCAATCCGTGGAAAGACGTCAATATCAGTCTGGGTGTCTGAGGAAGGAACCTTGGAGTCAGGGTAAGGGGAGGAGTCAACTGGGTTGTCACAAGCAGAAATGTCAACTGGTTCACCCACCGCCATGCGCTCACACATGGCTATCTCTGCTGGCACACTGGTCAGGACTGGAGGTGGCACTTCCATCTCCACTTCTTTTACAGGTAGGCGGGATAGCGAGTCTGCTCGATTCTCTCGTCCAGGCCGGTACTCAACACTAAAGTTGAACTGGGCCAACTGTGCTGCCCACCGCTGCTCCAGTGCACCAAGCTTGGCTGTCTTGAGGTGTACCAAGGGATTGTTGTCCGTGAGGACCTTGAATTCTGCCCCAAGCAAGTAGTGCCTGAACTTGTCAGTGATAGCCCACTTGATGGCGAGGAGCTCAAGCTTGGAACTCTGGCAGTGGTAACTCTTCTCAGTGGGACGCAGGCGACGGCTGGCGTATGCGATGACCCTCAGTTGTTTGCCTTGCTTCTGAGAGAGGATCGCACCCAAACCATCATGGCTGGCATCGGTTTCCAAGATAAAAGGCTCATTGAAGTCCGCGTAGCCCAGGACAGGAGCAGATGTCAGAGCCTCTTTCAGTGCTTTGAAGGCGTCGTCGTGTGGTTGGCCCCAAAGTCGAGTGATGTTGCCCCCTTTCTTCTTGGACTTGCAGCTCTCAGTTACTAGGTCATGAAGAGGGCCAGCCAATTTCGCAAACCCTTGGATGAAGCGTCGGTAGTAGCTGGCAAAACCCAAAAAACTGCGCAGCTCCGTCGTGGTGGCTGGAGAGGGCCACTCCTGAACAACCTTGATCTTCTCGCTGTCGCAGGATACCCCATTCGCAGATATGGTGTGTCCAAGGTATGTCACCTGCCTACGCAGAAATTGGCATTTATCTACCCGTAGCTTGAAACCAAGGTCAGACAGGCGCTTCAAGATTCTCTCGAGATGGGCCAGGTGCTCCTCAAATGTCTTCGAATATACCAGAAGATCGTCCAGGTAGACCAGTAGGAACTGGAATAGCTCCTGACTCATCGCCGCTTGCATCAGGCGCTGGAAGGTTGCAGGCGCTGATGATAACCCGAACGGCATCCTCGTGTACTCGAACAACCCCATCGGAGTGATGAACGCTGTCTTGTGCTGATCTTCTGGGTGCATGGCTATTTGGTGGTATCCGCTGGCCAAGTCCAATGTGGAGAAGAACTGCGCACCGACAAGCGAGTCAAACGATTCCTGGATGCGAGGGAGTGGGTATGCGTCGCCGACTGTCTTGGAATTCAGGCGGCGATAGTCCACACACAGTCGCAGGCTGCCATCCTTCTTCCACACAAGTCCACATCTGGCGCTGCGAGCAAAGGATCGGGGTAAAGAAGTCTAAAACAGCACGGAGAGGGCAACGAACACAACATCAATATGGAGAATGATGGAAACCAACAAGATACAGTCTCTCAGCAGGCTGTTGACCACCAAGCCGGCCAGGGACATGTCCTAATAAATGCTGTGGCAGGCCAGACAGCACGTATTGTCGTGCAATCTGCACAAGCAATAAGACTCCCCAAATTTTCCGCGGTACAAGGAACTTGCCCATGGACAGAGTTCGAAGAGGAAGTCAGACGGAGTCTTGAGGATGGACAAACCTCACCACAGGCGGCAGTACGGCTGGTACTATCTTCGCTGGATGGCCCAGCCAAACGGGAGGTTTTATCCAGGCCAGCTGAGCACAGACAGACGGTGGAGGACATTTTGAGGGTCCTCGACCATCGTTTTGGTGATAAAAGGACACATAGCGAGCTTATGGCTGCCTTCTACGCCTGTAGGATGAGTGCTGGGGAAGACATCCTGGCCTACTCGCACACCCTGGCTGGATTGGGTGCGAGAATTAATGCACTGACACCCAACTCCCTGTCGGACACCATGCTAAGGGACCGGCTAGTCAGCGGGGCACACCTTCAACTAAACGGTGCCCTGCGGCTGTTCCTGCAAATCAGGCCAACCAGCACATTCCAGGACATGGTGGACGAAGCGCTGCGGTGGACTCGCGAGGACAGCGAGCGGTGCGTCAGCGTTCAAATGCACACTGCTGAGTCCAGCGCTGAGATCGAGGCCCTCCGAGCGCAAGTGGTTGAACTGCGTGCGCTGTTGCAACAACAGCAAACAAGGATGAGAACACCAGGAAATGCGCCACGCTCATTCCAGGGAGCTTGTTTCTGGTGCCAGCAGCCTGGACACAGAGAAAGTGGGTGCCCAGCTAAAGAGCGGTACCACAATCGTCGGCGACCAAGACTGCCCCAGCCTCTGAACACCAGCCAAACCACCAGCCGTAACTCTGCCAACCAGGGAAACTTCTAACCCCCGTTGTCAGTAGCCAGACAACGGGGGCCAATGAAGTTTACATGGGACTCGTTGGACGTTGCCCTGTGGTTAGGGTGGAAGTAGGTGGCAGACAAGGACAGGCATTGATTGACACTGGGAGTGAAGTGTCCACGGTAACATCATCGTGGGTGGACACCCACTTGCCTCATATCCCAGTGCAATCGGAGAGCTTCCTGACTGTTCGGGCTGCAAATGGCCAGGCAATCCCATACAGAGGCATCATTTTGTGCAGTCTGGCAGTGTTGAAGGACAGCCTGCAGTCAGTGCCTTTCCTTGTAGTGAACAATCCACAAGACACTGTTACCCGGCGGCGCAAAAACGAGACCCCAATTTTGTTGGGAATGAATGTGTTGAGCCAGCTACAAAATTCAACTCAACAGCCTTCAGCCCTCCCACCAGCCCTTCAGGCATTCGTCCGAGAAGTTCACCTAGATAAATCCTCTGTTCGCGGGCAAGCTCGAGTTGCTGATGGATGCTGCGTACCAGCCAATTCACTCATCAACATCCGCATTACAGGAGTCCAACAGCACCGACCTCTGTATGCATCCCCACTGGCTACCCCACTCCCAGGCGGTCTGGTTGTCATCCCCACGTTGGTGAGCGCGAACCGGCATCAGCGATACATACGACTAGCCAACCTCAGCACCCAAGACCATCTGCTGAGGCCGCGAACGCCCATAGCACTACTTCATGCTGTAGACGCAGTTGAAAACGATGGAATCCGGGTCACCACAGACTGCCGGGAGATGGCTGTCACCATTGAAGAGGTCTCTACATCATCGTCCCCTACACCCCCTCTTTCTTCCAGTGACTCCCTTCCCGAGTGTGGCGGAGATGATTTCCAGAGGGCTCAGCTCCAGCAGCTTCTATCGCAGTATTCCCATGTCTTCGCCCAGGGTGAACATGACCTGGGATACACCGACCTGGAGCAGCACCGCATCCCGACTATGGACAACATCCCCGTCGCACAGCCCTACCGCAGCATCCCGCCAACGCAGCTGCGAGAAGTGCAGGAACACCTCAAGTCACTCATCAAATCCGGTATTGTGGTGGAGAGTAGGAGCCCGTATGCTGCACCTGTGGTACTTGTGAGGAAGAAGGATGGCAGCCTGCGACTGTGTGTGGACTATCGCCGCCTGAATTCCAAGACAGTCGGCGACGCATACCCACTCCCTCGCATCCAGGAATCGTTTGACTCGCTTGTCGGTGCGCAGTTCTTCTCCACATTGGACTTGGCCAGCGGATACCACCAAATAGCCATGCACCCAGAAGATCAGCACAAGACAGCGTTCATCACTCCGATGGGGTTGTTCGAGTACACGAGGATGCCGTTCGGGTTATCATCAGCGCCTGCAACCTTCCAGCGCCTGATGCAAGCGGCGATGAGTCAGGAGCTATTCCAGTTCCTACTGGTCTACCTGGACGATCTTCTGGTATATTCGAAGACATTTGAGGAGCACCTGGCCCATCTCGAGAGAATCTTGAAGCGCCTGTCTGACCTTGGTTTGAAGCTACGGGTAGATAAATGCCAATTTCTGCGTAGGCAGGTGACATACCTTGGACACACCATATCTGCGAATGGGGTATCCTGCGACAGCGAGAAGATCAAGGTTGTTCAGGAGTGGCCCTCTCCAGCCACCACGACGGAGCTGCGCAGTTTTTTGGGTTTTGCCAGCTACTACCGACGCTTCATCCAAGGGTTTGCGAAATTGGCTGCAGATGTGGACTTGTGTGCCCGGGTGTTTGTGGGTGAATAGGTTGGGGAATATATACGAAGTCGAAGCAGAGGTCGCGTTGACGTACTTTTATTTGTCGTTAAAACAAACAGAACAGCACGAATATCCCAGTGGAGATATGGTTGAAGAAAAGCTCAGTGATGGCTCAGAGTGATGGTCGCTATACGGTCAGTGGGGCAACTCTTAGGACAAAGACTCCCCGCTCTGGCACTGACCGGCTTAAATACTCTGCGAGCGAACCGCAAAGAGAGCAACTCGGCACGGACAAAGAAACGGTCCCAGACAGACCGAAAAATGGGTGAATCTGTGCTTCCGAGGTACTACAAAAAGAGCCATAACTCAATAATTACTTATCACAAAGGCTTCGGGTTTGGCGTAAAAGACAGGAAATGTAAATAGCTACAACCTACCAAAAACTATATTCAGGAGGGAAGTCCTAGGAATTTATTATTAAATTTTAAAGTGGGCTAAGAGGGCTCATTAAAATTTGTAAAAGTAAGTAAATCGCTAATTGAACTATGGTGATCCTAAAATCACTAAACACCGAGCATATGAGTAGAAGGGGAGTTGCACGAGGAAACTGATGTGAGTTACGGATTCTCGATCGGTAAAGCCGTTAAAAAGTTATAGAGGCTAGAACACGGACTCACTAACACAACTTTTAGAGTACTACAAAATGACTAGCTGACTGACTTCGTTGCTGGGTTGCGGCCCCTGGCTAAGCGTGGGTAGCACAAAGGCTTAGAGACTTTGGTGGCCAGAGGGTAAAGGTATAAAAAAAAACACATCATAGCGTCTCAGCTGGAGGGACCGCATCAGCCGGTTACAATATAATTCGTGAAATTAATCCCCAAAAACGTGCAAAGTCCTCGACTTCTACCTCCGACATTGACACGCCCCTCCCCTTCCCCCCCCCCCCCCCCACTCCCGCCCCCCTCAACTCTGACCAGACCCTCGAGGCGACAAGAACCAGTGGCAAAGCCTAACTCGCAATACTACTAATACCAGGACTAAATGTCGAAAGAACAATGGCCGTTAGAACTACGTGTCAGCTATACTACAGCTCGATAACACTACGTTTGATAGCAGTACGGCCGTTACGGCGACACGAAGTGCTGGCGACAAATAATTTGCGATCGGAACTCTGTTGACACGTAATTCTATCGATCTTAGTTATATAGATAGTAGTTCTGGTTATACTTAGTGCTAGCGATACTCTCTCCAGTTCGTTACTATATCTTCGCAGCTTGTAATGGTGAACGTACAATGACGATGACTAAGTCTCTATAGTAACTCATTCCAATCAAAATGATTGTCTAGATGAAAGGTTGTTTGTTTCGTCGTGCTCGTGACTGATGTAGTATTACAATAAACTGAAGCTAAAGATAACAACAGAATTATAAATTGTACTCAACAAGCAATGTAAATGCAAGAGACATAGATCCTCATGAACCCCTGCAATTGCAGGGGTTCATGAGGATCTATGCCTCTTGTTGATCTCATTTATATCCATATAACTCGGGCCGACGAAGTGAGTCTGTGATGGTTTCAAAGACGCCATTGCCAAACGCTCTCAAACAGAGGCTAATGGTCGCAAAAACATGCGCTTTGCTTGATTTGGTCCGTTTAACCCCTTGACTGCTATTGAAGATACCGCTCGGCGGAAAATACGTGTAGCTGTGCGTCCTTTTCTGCCCGAGCGGTATTGTCAGTAGCAGTAAATGGGTTACCGAACGCCCATTATCACGAATCATACGGCATGTTTTATCTTGATCAAAAAATCATTCACATCTGCTTTGGCTACAAATAGTTCATTCGGGCCAGAAAACATTTTAAAAAAAAATAAAAGCATGACGTGGCTTGTTACAATTGAGGTCATATACTAATTAAAACCATCAGAAATTATGACTTGCAATCAAACAGATTGCAGGTCCTTTTTTCTGGTTCCAGACCAAATCGGTGACTGCCAAGGGGGTAAAATGCAATAAACCCTTCCACCTCCCTCCACCCCCCCCCCCCCCCCTCGCACCCCCCCCCCCGCTTCCCCCCCCCCCCAAAGAAAGGAGCAAGCGTACAGAGGACAAAAACAGATGTGTTGTACTTGTCCTTTCTAAGCGAGTTTCTGTTTTTTGCTGGCCGGTATTTCTTATTTCTGGTTATTCTAAAGTTGTTTTATACCGATACATAGATATCACATATCGCACATAAACAGCAAAACAAGCAGCAAACAAAATCGACCTAGAATTAGAAATGATGTTCTGATATCAACTGTCATCGACGATACCTCACAGCTTCGTGCATAGTGACCTCTGACGTGACAGATGGATCGACCATTATAGTGCAAGGGCAGTGCCTGCACGTGTATAAATTTTAATGCAGCTAAATCTAAAGTGCAACAAAAGAAAAACAACTTGAACAGCAAATGGATGGAGTTGATTGACGGGATGTGAAACAAAGACATCAAGCTAATGTGTGCAGATCTGTAAATTTGGATCGCACGGCCTTCGAAACTTACGTTCTTTGGTCTGTGTTGGTCTGTGAATTTGGATTTTACGGCCGAAGGCCGTACAATCCAAATTCACAGACCAGCACAGACGTATCTCATTCAGGGTTATTACTTTGAACAAAACACAAAAAGAAGTCACTTACTTCACACTCTCTCAACGCCCAGTCACCAGACCCGACAGGGCTGGGTGACCTTCTTCTGTCCGCCCCCACCCCAGCTCCACCGCGTCCACCTCCCCCTCCGTAGGTCGCCGCGCTCAAGTATCCATCCACCGTTCCACCGTGGTTCCTCACTCCGTATCCCGAGTTGGAATCGGCTCCCTCGAAGCTGTTGGAGACACTGCGGAGTGGGGAGCAAGGCGCGGCGGCGTCCTCGAAGTTCCTGGGTTTTTGGTGGCCCTGCTGATGTTTCTTTTTTTCTGCGGCCTCCCAGGAGCTCTGCCTCAAGAACTCTGCCGTTTTCTTGCGTTTGAAGATCATAGGCAGCATAGTTGTAAGTCAGTCCACGTGTACGGCAGACTCAGAACTGCAGGCGTTGGGGGGAAAAATCTCTATAGGGGATAGTATCCAAGCCTAGGCTGTTTGTTCCTTCTGAAAAATTCAGAACTTATCTGTAAAAACACAAGTTGAAACAACGTTTTCAGTTTCGTAACACAACCGGCTATAGAACTGAAAAGGTTGTATCAATATTTATTTGTGATACATATGTACTTCACTGGCGGCTGACATTTGAGAATTTGCAGGAATACAAGCAGGATCTCTCCCCACGCTCACACACCAGAAATTCAGCAGCCGTGTAAATATCACCGATCTCACGAAACTAATATATATATTCCTCTTGTGCCTGTACGCGCCAGGACTTCCGGCCTCAGGCATCATTGGCGATCTCGTCCAAAATAAATTAAACCTGAGGTTGCAGAGCGGAATAAAACGATCGACTGATTTTCCTGAGGAGCAGGTACGTGTCACCGTAAGTAAATAAAGATGGTCAATATCATCAAGAGGTATATATTCTCATGAGCTCATGCGGCTTTGCCGCAGGGGCTCATGAGAATCTATGCCTCTTGCAGACGGCAAACTATTCATCGACGGCCCAATTACAGATAGAGATTGATTCCTCCTGGGTTCATGAGAATCTAAGCCCTTGCAAACGGCCGAAACGAGCTCATGGAGGAACCAACTGCACACCGCAGTGATCGACTCACTTCAAAGCAATACACACAATACACAAACTCGCTGTTCCTCGGAGACTGCCAAGCACAATTTTTAGCAGGACGCGCTTCCCGTGTCAGCCGAAGAGGCGTCGATCGGTCCGGCTGCACCGGCTGGCTGTCTGGAACCGAAATTCCGGCACTGACCGGTCGAAAAGGGTCGCAGCCATCTGAAAAGAAAGTTCAGAGAGAGGATCTATAAATGCACTAGATTGACACGCTGAGACTGAAAAGGGGGGTGTGGGGAGAGGGGTGGGGTGCTGGGGTGGAGAGTGGATGGGTGGAGGAAGGTTCGGAGATGACCGGTGGTGGTGTAGGAGGGGGAGGGAAGGTGGTGGTGGTGGGGGGGGGGGGGTAGGCATGTGGACAGGGAAAGGGGAGGCTGAGGGGGTAAAATAGAGCATCGATCTGTAAGTACAAAAATCAGTAAGATTGGTAGGTCAGTATGTCGGTCGACTAGTCTTGGAATCGCGGTGCTGAGGAGACACTATTTTCCACCCCTTCACTGCAGAGAAAGGTGAACACCACCCAACTGCAAGAGACAAAGATCCTCATGAGCCCCCTCAACTGCGGGGGCTCATGAGGATCTAGGCCTCTTGCTGACACCACTTTGTATCCATGTTCCCTGACGGCTGACGCTTTGACGCTGAACTAACAATACCTAAAACATAGTCTGTGACGCGTGGCGATGGAGGGGTTAAGCCCCATGGTTGGTCCAACTCTTTCTGTCCTCGGACAGACGTCATCCCGTAGTAGTGTCGCGCAGCCAGCTCAGTAACGTCGGACATCGGCCCGATGTTGTTTTGCTGGCTGGGCAAAATAGAGGGCCGAGCGGCTCGAGAATAGACGAAGTGGTCAAATTCTCAAAAGACTTTCTTATTGCTTTTGACCGTGTGTCAAACTACTCCCAGTAAGAAATGGTCATCGGGCCCAAGACGGCCCAAGACGGCACTGCCATGCGCGGGCCCACTGCGGCCGTCGTGGGCCCAAAGATGTTTTGCTATTAGGGACTACTACTCCTGCTAGTACTACTACTACCAGTACTACTATTCCTACACCTACTACTACTGCTGCAACAACAACAACAAAACTACTACTACTACTTATTATTATTATTATTATTATTATTATTATTATTATTATTATTATTATTACAGTAAACTGCAAAAATAAAGTATCGCCAGGAGACCCAATTTTTCTTGTTATTATTATTATTATTATTATTATTATTATTATTATTATTATTATTATTATCATTATTATTATTATTATTATTACAGTAAACTGCAAAAATAAAGTATCGCCAGGAGACCCAATTTTTATTGTTATTATTATTATTATTATTATTATTATTATTATTATTATCATTATTATTATTATTATTATTATTACAGTAAACGGCAAAAATAAAGTATCGCCAGGAGACCCAATTTTTCTTGTTATTATTATTATTATTATTATTACAGTAAACTGCAAAAATAAAGTATCGCCAGGAGACCCAATTTTTCTTATTATTATTATTATTATTATTATTATTATCATTATTATTATTACAGTAAACTGCAAAAATAAAGTATCGCCAGGAGACCCAATTTTTCTTGTTATATCAGAACTTTGTTTATATTATATTATATTATTGTAGGCTCAAGTATATGTGTAGGTTCAAAGCGCTGCCTTAAGGTGAACAAGTAAAGCAAAATGGGGACGTAGCTTAGTGGATAAGACACTGCGCTGGCAGTCGTAAGATCCCGGGTTCGAATCCCCTGGTGGGCATGAATGGGATGTGGACTTTTCCTCATTTCCATCGAGTCAAATTTACGTACAGACTCGGCTTACGGTTGCCCTTCTCGCCTTCGTGTGTACAGCACGCATAATCATCAAGTGCGCACGTTAAAATCCCATTAACACTATTCGAAAAGAGAAGGCCCGGTAGGGCCGGTGAAATGGAAACAGAAATATATCACATGCACCGAAGTTAATAGTAGGGTGGAGGTTTGCACATAAAGTAGCGCTTAGTAGCAGCAGGCTTTCAAAGCTTCAGCTTCCATCCCTACGGCGCCTTGATATGTGCGCCTCGGAGACACCATACCACACCATACCATACCATACCAACATCCAGTTCCTCACGAAGCATTTTCTTAGATGGAAAGTATCATGTTGGCGTTGACTCTCACTCCTAGATCATCAAATTACTCAGCCTACCCAAATCAGCAGCAAAAGGCGTAGGTTCTTATGATGCAGGGGCTCATAAGAACCTAGGCCTCTTGCTCTCTGGCGTTATGCACACTTACATCTGCTTTTCTCGACAAGGAAGTCGCTCTCAGACAGCGTTGGGGTGACATTACCGCGCTAAAATAAAATCAATATCACGGAGAATTTTGCCCCGAGCCAGCGAAAAACATTCCCAGAGTTATTTTCTGAAAATATCAGCCTTTTCACATTTAACGTTATGTGACTTCTCGAAGACATCACCAAATGGGGTGAATAGGTTATGATAGTTTCAGGGTGGTGCGAGACTAGCTTACCACATAAAATTTGAAGAAAAAAAAAATCCACCTTTCACTGACTTCTCACACTGGTTGTCTCCCTCGGTTCGCTCTGCTGATCAAAGGAGACAGCCGCTGTGTTTACTTCTACTCTTTGAGACATCACCAAAGGAAATGAATGTGGATTTTGATAGTTCAAGGGTATTGCCAGATTAGCTTAGCACATAAAATGAAAAAAAAAACTTTGCACATTTTAGCACATGCACTCTTTCAGACATCACTATAGGTTCTGATAGTTCAAGGGTATTGCCAGATTAGCTTAGCACATAAAATGAAAAAAAATAAATTAACTTTGCACTTTTTAGCACATGCACTATTTTAGACATCACACAAGGGCACAAGGGAGATGGATATAGGTTCTGATAGTTCAAGGGTAGTGCCAGATTAGTTTGGCGCCCTTCAAGGCGCCAAGCTAATCTGGCACTACCCTTGAACTATCATGCTCGATCCTTTTGCCACAGCTGGTGGTCGTCACCATACCAATAAAATTAGGGCTGCACACATCCAGTAATTTTTTTTTTTTTCGAAAAAGGACACCATCTCAAATATCAATGTTACTATCCACGTACTGCTTGTCACAGGCTGGGGTAGATACGTCCCTTTTTTGCACACCATTCGTCAAAACGCTTTTCTCCACCGAAACCAGTGGTTTATGCAGCCTATCCTGTTTTACATAACACGCGAGCCCGTTACAGTGAGCTTATTTTACCCGGCCGTTCGCGCGATGATTGATTCAGTCGAGGAAAGCACAGTCACGTAATCACATGAGACGAGTGACTGTGTGTGATAACTGCGTTGTTGGATGACATTTCACGCAGTAACTGACAGGTGAACAGGGCACTAAACATTTTATGGCACTGTTTTACAACCAATCATAAAGTATGGCAAGCAATCGAGCCTGTGTGATACAAGCAGTGTATTTCCAGTGTATGCGCATGACACAAATAACTTGGCGTGTGGTCTCGTGCTTTAATCCTTTACTGCTGGAACACAGTTAACCCAATGCACGAGACATAGATCATCATGAACCCCCGCGTCCGCGGGGGCTCATGAGGTTCTATGCCTCTTGCTGGCTAAGTGGGACCCCCTAAGAGCAGGGAAGGTTCTGCGGTTGATTGTTAGCATAATATTCTCATAAACATTCAATAGAAAAAAATAGCCTATACATACAGCACGTGCTGCACACTGTACATCGGTTGGCGTCAAAGCTCATGTACCTCAAAATATAACCAGGAAATATTAAATTCTGCAGGGGGATCTGTCTCTCCCGCGAGAAAACGAAAACAGCAGCAGACAGTTGCATCAGTTAACAGTAAAAGAAAATTACGACACTGAATAATTTTCCTTTAATTTATCCAGACCAAAAAAATGGACTGCGAGCACGTGTAAAATGTAAAACAAGCAAACAAACAAGCCAACAAGCAAAACAACAAAGAAAGAGAGTCGCTTAAAAAGGACAGGCACAACACACAGTACAACAACTTCTACAAGTCAGCACCTACAGGATGACGCAAGAGCCCAACTCTGGTCGATCCGACCATATAATGCAGACTTAGATAGATCTTTTCAGAAACGAGGCCGTGTGCGTTTCTGCATTTGATATGTGCACGCCTGCGGGGGCTCATGAGAATGTATGCTCTTTGCATTTTAACCCCTTCATTGCCGAGAGGAAGTGTTAACACCATCCAACTGCAAGAGGCAAAGAACCTCATGAGCCCCCGCAGATGCGGGGGCTCATGAGGTTTTTGCCTCTTGCTGACCCCATTCATTTGAGTACAGTGGTTCTATTGGATTAGGAAATGTTTTAGAAACAAAATCTGCGACTACAGGCAATGAAAGGGTTAATTAGAATATACAAAAGCAAAAACAAAAAAAAAAGCATCGTCAGCCTGAGACAGAGTGCAAAATCAAGTCCGGCCTGAATAAAACTCAACGCCTGCTCTCTAGCATCAAAGGCAAACACCAGAACACAAAACACACCTGCAAAACGGACAGCAGACAGAAACACCGCACAAAAAGCCTACAGCTACACAATAAACACACTTACTGTGTTTGTAACCTTCAAAGCTGACGCCAAAACACACGCGAATTGGAATAAATCGGGTACATAATAGAACCTGCTGTAGGGCCACCAATAAAAGAGACGCTATCCGATCTAAAGACCGCAGATTAGCAGAATAGCGAGCGAGCGACGCGAGTACAGTCGACAAGCGAAACGCCGCTTTGTTAAGTCCACAGTACGTGGAAACTGATTGAACAAACCCGTTCGAGACGTGTCGCAAACGGATACGAGGTAGATTGCCGCGTATCCGTATGTGACACGTCTCGAATGAGCTAACAGTAGAGCATTGTTTATCGCTGAGCTTAGCTGTAGATCACTGTACATATGTCCGGGCTAGGCTCATTGTCAGAGGCAAGGAGTAGAAAATGAGACGGGGAAAAGGGGCGCGGGGGTTTCAGATTCATACCATAAAAGGAAATTGTTGCGTGGTGGTCATTCTAAATAGATCAATTAAAAAGGGGGAAAAGAGAAAAGGGGAAAAAGAGAAACAATGACAATTTTAAAATGCCACAATAAGATATATAAAAAATAATAGCTCTCTCTACTATAATACACACACACACTCTCTCTCTCTCTCTCTCTCTCTCTCTCTCTCTCTCTCTCTCTCTCTCTCTCTCTCTCTCGCTCGCTCGCACACGCACACACAAACACACACATACACACACAAACACCTGCGCTAATTGCATGTTAACACAAGTACAGCCAGTGCTTGATGGGTTTGATGCAAAAAGAGAATTTCATCCATGATCATCTCGAAACATTTCAACGTCGACTTCGTGTACTTTCGTTACTTTGTCCCTTTGTTGTTGGTGTTGTTTGTTTGTTGTTTTTGGTGGGTTTTGATTATGGTGGAGGAGAGACGTCCAAAACCTCTGGCACCTCCCTGCATCCACATGTATAGTTCAAGGGTAATGCCAGAAAACGGCTTGGGACTAAACTGTCCTGGAACTCAAGACTAGTATACTGGCCAAAGAGGACAACCGTCTCAAAGTTGAGAAATTTGACACGAGCCACTCTGAGAGCCCTCCACAAGTAAATTTCTGTTCAAATGAGAGGCCGCAAGTACACTTCTATTCAAATGAGATGCTTTGCATCTCATTTGAATAGGAGCGTACTTGTGGCGTGCTCCCCGAGTGGGTCTATCTGGCAAGTTCTCCCGCAAAATGGTACGAGTACATTGTTCAACGTTTATTACTGGAATTTCCGCCTAAGACTGAAGTGAAGCGGTTTGAATAAATACTCTCACACCTGATACGGGCTTCCCATTGAACGCACCAGTGACCACAAGTCTCTTCTGCTCCCGAAGCGGGATAAGTTAAATGATTCGACCATGATTGCAACGTGTAACTGTCGTTCTATCTCTTCTGTGGTGTATCAGGGTCTGTAGTGAATCTGGCACCGCCACAGACGATCAGAGACAGTCTCCGTCACAGATTATGATCTGGGAGGTTAAAGTTACCGACACTACGTACCACTTCTTTTATCGGACCTGGTAATGAATGCATGAGTGATTACACGCAAGCAGGCTAAATTGACACCAACCACAGACAATAGGAGGGAAGCTTTGTCACGCAAGCTAAACAGATAGATAATCTGGGAGGTTGAAGTTGGTGACACCAAAGATCGTGCATGCGCTCTTGGAATGTAGGATCTTTCGTGACCCTACACTACCACTGGACGCAGACTGTTTTCTGAACTCTTTGGGAACTCAAAGCCACCGGTCCAATAAACACGGATACACAGCCAGGTCAGCATTAGGCATTGATCCTTATGAGCCCCCGCATTTGCGGGGGCTTATCAGGATCAATGCCTAATGCTCATGATGATCTATGCTTTGTGCAGTTAAAATAAAAAATAATCTCAATGGACAGGCTGGCTGACTGAAATTTAACACACTGGACCCTAATTTCGCAAATTTGGCTTTTGTCCCCTGAAAACTGCACGCCAGTTCAGGGAATAGATTCACCATGAAAGTTCAAGGGCGGTGCTAGAATGGCTCGGCGCCTGTAGACGCCAAGCCATTCTGGCACCACCCTTGAACTGATGGTCAATCTGTCTCCTGCTATAGTGTGTCAAGTTATTCTGGCCTCACCCTTGAACAGATCATGTCCATTCACTCTCCTCTTGCAGTGTGTCGAGCCATTCTGGCATCGCCCTTGAGCTGTCATGCTCATTCACTCTCCCTTGGTAGTGTGTCACACCATTCCGGCACCAGCCACCCTCGGACTGTCATATGCAATCACTTGCCTGCCGTATTGTGTCAAGCCATTCTAGCACCACCCTTGAACTGTCACTGTTCAGCACTCTTTTTGTTTCAGTGTGTAAGGGCTAAATGAGATCAAGCAAAGAACGCGTCAGTGTCTGTGACTACAGGTAACCAACCTAAACTGATACTGCCTGTGACTACAGGTAATCAACCTAAACTGATACTGCCTGTGACTACAGGTAATCAACCTAAACTGATACTGTCTGTGACTACAGGTAATCAACCTAAACTGATACTGTCTGTGACTACAGGTAATCAACCTAAACTGATACTGCCTGTGACTACAGGTAATCAACCTAAACTGATACTGTCTGTGACTACAGGTAATCAACCTAAACTGATACTGTCTGTGACTACAGGTAATCAACCTAAACTGATATGTCTGTGACTATAGGTAATCAACCTAAACTGGTACTGCCTGTGACTACAGGTAATCAACCTAAACTGATAATGTCTGTGACTACAGGTAATCAATCTAAACTGATACTGTCTGTGACTACAGGTAATCAACCTAAACTGATACTGTCTGTGACTATAGGTAATCAACCTAAACTGATACTGTCTGTGACTACAGATAATCAACCTAAACTGATACTGTCTGTGACTACAGGTAATCAGTCTACACTGATACTGAGACCAACCGCAGACATTTTGAAGGCGGAATGTCTGCCACAGGCCTGGCTATAATCTTGTTCAAGATATTTTACCGAGGATCTTTAGGATACGGTACAGGGGCGGATCAGTTGCCTCGGAAGGTAGGAGGGGGGGGTCCAACTTTTTGTTTGGGACCTTCATCCTGACACAAAAGGCCTCTGCGACGCTAGACCTAGCTTCCAGTGGCCGAAAAATCAAACAACGTGGGAACGGGAGCGGGGGCGGGGGAGGGGGGGGGATTAAAGGCGTATGCCTGTGAAAACTATTGCCAAAATATCAGACGAGGAGGGGGGAGGGGGTCCAAACTCGCCAAAAAGGGTCTTTGTCATAGCATTTCCAAGCATTTTGGGTATAGAATGTATGTGTGTGTGTTGGGGGGGGGGGGACCTCTGGAACCACCGCCTCCTCCCCTACATCCGCCCCTGCGGGACGCCTAAAGCTTTTATTTTGTCGCTGACACAAAGGATCCTTGGATACTTATGAAATATAATAATAATAATAATAATAATAATAATGACGACAACTATAATAATGTTGCTGCTGTTCTAATTCCCCACGGAAAATGCAAGCACCTTAGACTGAACTAAACTGTAACATACACCCCCATGCACAACCCTTACACGAATGGAAGTACACAGAGGATAAAATTTGAAATGAAAGGTGGTGCTTGAAGCCCATTGCCATTGCAAAAGCATTTTAACCTGTTAAGTTCCACCTGACGCAGATAACGTTTCTGCATTCTTTCTTAATTCAAAACCAAAATGTCCTAGCTTTTCCAGGAACATGGATTCAAAGTGTCAGCAAGAGGCATACATCCTCATGAGCCCCCGCAAATGCGGGGGCGCATGAAGAACAATACCGCCTGCAGTTTGGTGGTGTTCAGATTCTCTCGGTTCTGAACGAGTTAACAAACTAGTCTATGGTGGAAGCGATTGTCACTGTCCGGCTCGAAAACGTCAACGTAAAATTCAAAATCTTACGATCAAATCATATTTCTTTTCTCACAATTGTTTTCTTCTCCGAAAGTATTGGGGGTGGGGTGGAGTTTGGGGGGTGGAGGTATGGGACTGGAGGGGTGTGCGGGGGGTGGAGGATAGATACTCTGTCGCCCGGTCCCCTCTACATTTTCACTGGTAAGCCAGCCCCCCCCCCCCCCAACCCCATCCCCCCAACCCACCCACCCCGCTCCAGCCCCCCTCCCCCTCCTACCCAATCCCACGGTTCCTAAGCCATTGCACAGTGACAATAGGGCTGGAAAGTACAGATGTATATGCAAAGGTATTTCAGTTGAGACAAATTACGCATAGCTTTACAACTTTGTGCCAGTCTGCGATTCTCCACTTTACGGCACTAGGCGGTAAGGTACAAAGTCACAGACAGGCACACAAGCACACATGTTGACTAGATGATTCAAGGTGACAAAAGGTAATTACAAAAAGTGTTCACAAAAGCTGTAAATGTAATGGAAAGAAAACATTACGAGTGCGAAACACGTATGCACATGTTCACAAATAGGTGTTAATCTCTTTGGCAAGCCCGTACCATCTGCAAGAGGCGCAGATTCTCATGTGCCCCTGCCGCTGCCGAGATAACCGAGCAGCACGATGTATATATATTCTGCTTTGATAGAAGACGTAAGACAATAACATCGTACAGTGAATGTGGATATTTGTTTGTGTTATATATATATATATATATATATATATATATATATATATATATATATATATATATATATATATATATATATATATATATATATATATATATATATATATATATATTTTTTTTTTTTTTTTTTTTTTTTTTTTTTTTTTTTTTTGGGGGGGGGGGGGACACTTCCTGCAGCAAGCTTGAATACCGTACAGTATTCTGAAACATCAATCGTACGGCATGTTAGAACATCGATCGCACGCTTCAAACGCACAATTTAAAATCTGATATAATAATTGTTTCGACTGGAATGCAAAGTATTCCTATATTTGTGATCACAGGAACCACCCAGTGCGCAAAGGCAATCGGGTCGTCGTCGTCGGCCCGATGGCCTTTTGCGCATTGGGCAAGTATCTGCCCGTTCTGTAGTTGTATGCAAGCCAGGAAGCAATAATAAAATCGATTCGATGCAAGTACGAAAATACGGCTGGAAAAAGACGTGCTTCCGGTACACGTTATGTTCCGTGTCCTCAGTTGCTGGTGGATAGCGACCACATTTACATTCACCCAGGAAAGCAGCAAGCTAATGCAGCACTACTCTTGAACTTATCTTGTGGACGTGTTAAGAAGCCATTAACGCTCTTGCAGCAAAGCCAACGAAGAATGAACACGCTCCAGAAAAGATAGTTACAACTGAGTATTTTTTGTTGGATTATTCTCTTCATTTTACACGCGTTTGGTCTGGATTAAACCCATTCTCTGCCCTTTGGCAAGTCCGTTTTTGTGAAAAGCGAGATTTTCATTGTATTGCAATGAAAATCTAGCTTTTACAAAAATGGACATGCTGTCATTTGACTACAAGCACATTATATATATATATATATATATATATATATATATATATATATATATATATATATATATATATATATATATATATATTATATATATATATATATATATATATATATATATTTTAAAATTTAAATAATTATTTTATTTTATTTTATTTTATTTTATAATGGTGTCGACTCCTCCACACGTTAGAATCAGCCTGGGAAAGGCATTCACAGTCAGGCTGTAATTCACAGTCAGGCTGTAACAGGTTTCTTTTCTTGCGTTAAGGTTGCGACACACCTGCACAGATATTCTATACCGTTGTTCCTTTCCGGTGATGTAACTTGAGTGCACCTGTGTCCTTCAGTGTCTGCCATCCGAGCTGAATATCTGAGGATTTAACCCCTTCTCTGCCAGTGGAGGCAAAATAAATTGTCTTTGAAAGCAGGGCAACTCAACACCGAATACTCTCCTCAGTTCAAGGAACATGGATATGACCAGGGTCAGCAAGAGGCAAAGCACCACATGAGCCCCCGCATCTGCGGGGGCTCATGCGGTTCTTTGCCTCTTGCAGCTGGGTGATGCTCACGATTTCACGTGAAGAGGGTTAACAGTCGTGACTGGCATGCTAGAGGGTGACAAACATTGGATAGGCTGAATGGGAAACAGACAAAGGAAAAAAATGTGCGCTCAACGTTAGACAAATCTTCGTGAAAAGAGACTATACGGTCACCTGTAGGCACGCCGGTACACGCAAACGCACGCACACACTCATGCACGAACGGACGTAGACACACGTACGTAAGTATGTACGCACGAACGAACGCACGCACACCCACAAACGTAGCGCATACACACCCACATGCACGCACGCACACTTAATACTCTCACGGGGGAGGGGGGGGGGGGAAGGAAGAAGGTCCAAACACCCCAAAAAGGGACTTTGTTTGGGTCGGGGCAGGGGTCAACTTACGGAACCCCTGTGACCCCCCACCCCCCTCCCCCCGCATCCGACCCTGCACACGCACGCGCGCACGCATACACACACGCTAGCGTCTGTCACGAGACATAAGAACACAAATTTCACAGACACGGGACGCTCGCTGCGTCATTGCTCACCTCCTAACCGGTCTATTTACGGTTACTCGTGCTAGGATGTGAGCAATGACGTAACGATCATTCCGTGCCTGTGACAAATTCCACGTCACGATTGTAACCTACGGATACTATCCCACAAGAACTCCATCAACAACTATTCACACAATAATTATGAAACCATCCCCACGCAAACAGAATACTCCAGACCCCTATTGACATTTGTCATGCGGGGGTGACAGATCGACACAGACTCATTACGCCAGAATTTCGCAACACTTCAACATGACAACCTTAAAGTGTTTACTTCATTATTTTCAGAACGTGTTTGTCAAAACAGATCAGCATGTGGGATAATTATTTCGTGTAGGTCATGATAAAACTTTGCCTTTACAGAGGCCGCGATGCGGATAATTATATCGACAAATAAAAGTTTAACCCCTTCACTGCCGAGAAAACGTGAACGCGATCCAACTGCAAGAGGTATAGATCCTTATGAGCCCCCGCGACTGCGACTTTCTCTCAGGAACAACAACACGAAAAACATCGAAAACCAAAACTAACCTGCCAGCCAAACTAACCAGCCAGCAAAACTAACCTGCCAGCCAAAACTTTCCCCTCCCGTGTGCGAAAAAGGCAAAAAAACAACTAAACCAAACAAAACGAAAAAGGCACCATATACCCCAGTAGCAAACCTTCTATGGGCCCACGACGGCTGCAGTAGGCCCGCGCACAGCGCGGGCCTACTGCGGCCGTCGTGGGACCGAGGACGCATGCTCTTTGGGTAACAAGCATAGAAACAAAACAAAACAAAAAACAAACAAAAAAGAAAAAACCCGGGAAAAAACGGGAGGAAAAAAACACGAAAAGGGAAGGGGAAAAGCCACACATAGAAAACAAACAAACGGAACCACTTCTAAACGGAAGCACTTCTGTTCCAAATGTTACGTGCTGTGCTATTAGCGCAATTTGCATGCGGCATTTACCTTCTCCCACTCACAGGTAAATGGCGACCTCACCAAAGTAAACAGCAATTCAGTCAATGATACAACCTTTAAATTCATTGTCGGCCGCGTAGGCATTGTGGATGCGTATTCTCAGCTCCGGCAGTTACTCTTCATTGTGATTGATTGCTTTGCCTCAGTGACTGAATCACTCCCTTAGTCACTGCCCAGACAAATTAAACACAACCCAGCCGCAAGAGGTATAGATCCTCATGAGCCCCCGCGACTGCGGGGGCTCATGAGGATCTATACCTCTCCCTGAGACCAATTTGTATCGATGTCCTTTGGACTGCTGTGGATTGGGGTCATTCAGTGAACAATTAATATTCTGAAAACGCTATATAATGCGCCCAGTGGCAGAGGAGTGGTTAAACGACATTGTCCATCACAAACGCGTTTAACAGAGCCTGTCACGCGGACATAGAGTAAACTTAGGATATGTAAGAAATCGATCGTGGACACAATTTTTTTTTCTTGTTGTTATAAGCGAAGTAAGCTACCTGGGAAAACTGGCGTGGGGACCTCTAAAAAGGTGTCTTTATATCCGACTTTGCTTATATCCGACCTCGTTATAAGCGAAGTCGATTGTATTTCATTTTAACGTGCGCAGACTATAACGAAGAAACACCGTTGAACAAACACGGATACAAAGTGGCGGTCAGCAAGAGGCATTGATTCTCATGAGCCCCCGCAACTGCGGGGGCTCATGAGAATCAATGCCTCTTGCCAAGCTGGGTCGATTTCACCTTTTCTCGGCGTTTTAAGGGGTTAACAGTTGCAGCGTTCGGTTCTGAGGTGTGTGCTTAATGCGTTAGTATCCATCTCATAGTGACAAAAGGATAGTAACGTTCGAGCTGCCGTGGTGGGGCCCAGCTCTCTCTTAACTCATTCTACCCCAGGCACACCACAGCAAGACAAGGAAACACCCAGCAAAGCCTCATTCGAAGCGAGACGACGAAGGAAACAACAGCTGCCAGCCCTAACTCCGCCAGAAACGGGGATCAAGACCCAAGACATCTATGTCAACGGAGAACTACAAAAAAGAAGAAAGTCATCGATGGTTTCCCACACCTGAAACAGGGTGGTTGAGACCCATTCCCCACGCCTGATAAAGGGTGGATGGAACGACTGAATACAACCAAGAAACCACAAGCAAGAAGGAGCTCTTCGACCATTCTCCCACACCTATAATAGGGTGGTTGAGATCCACTCCCACACCTATCTAGGGTGGTTGAGACCGACTCCCACACCTATAATAGGGTGGTTGAGACCCACTCCCACACCTATAATAGGGTGGTTGAGACCCACTCCCACACCTATAATAGGGTGGTTGGAACGCACTCCCCACACCTGAGAAAATGTGGATGGAACGAAAATCACCAATTAACACCACACGATCGACAAGCTAGAACAAGCGACCAACTACACTGCGATCCTTTTTTCTGCTACTTTAACAAGACACGTGTGAGCCAGCTACTCAACTGAGGCCAACAATCGGCCCTGCAGCCCCCACGGCAAAACCCTCTACTGAAGTGACATCTGTCATGAATCGCTACACGCTATGACGTCACTACTGTTTGCTAAAAGACTTACCTCCCGCCAACGAGAAAGGCAAGCCACTTTGTCTACAACACGGACTAAGAATAGAGGAAACGGACATTGTCTACTTCACACCGACCACAAAACTACGCAGCACCAACTTTAATCTACAACTGGTCACAAAGAACTCGTTCTAAAGCGCACAAAAGTGAAAGGAGGACTGGAACGCTCGCAACAAGCGAGGCCAACTATTCTGTGAAGCACTCGAAGTATTGAAGGCCCTTCAACAACGACAAAACCCGGCACCTACCACCAAAACGGTATACAATTCAGGCGGCCCAACAAGCCAACGGCAACAACAGCAATCAACGAAACGACAGCCACACCAAAACAGCAGCAACAGCTACAACAATAAGCTGATTTTAAAGCATCAACTGTGCACCACGGCAACACTGCGTACCACCTACACAGAGGACAATACTAGGTCGTATGGAAGGCAACACAGCCGCACAAACAACCGGCATCGTCTACAAACACGAATACACGAAGAATCAACAACAACAACAACGACACTCAGTCTGGGATTGATCCGTCAAAACGGACGGATTAATAAACAAAGAATATGACTCCCACGTCGATACACGCAAACTCCGCCCAACGGTTCCTTGTATCTTATCGCGGCTAAGCCCCGCTGAGCAGGAAATGATCTTGGAACGGACAGGCACAAGCGCCGAGGGAACAGAAGACGCAGCGATACAATCGGATCCCGACACAAGACTGGACCCTGCAAGGATTTGAAGCAATCATACTTGACATCAATAACACCGCATCAGGAATACTGCAAGGATTTGAAAGCGTTCATACTAGACATCTATAACACCGCGTCAGGAATACTGCAAGGGTTTGAAAGCGACCATACTGGACATCAATAATGCCGCGTCAGGACTACAGTTACATGCATGGACTACACGGATAACATGTCCTTATGTAAGGATTTAAATGCGACACACTGGGAGGAAGACACCAAGAAATGGACTGAGAATTGTAGGCCGGTTCCCTGATGAGTAAATCGGAGCCTGTAGTTACTAACTACGAATACCGATCGAAACGCCCCCGAGTGCTTCACATTCTTCTGCTCGGACATTTTGAGGCGTCGGGACCAGAGTGACCGGATGCATACCTGGGTGGGACCGGTCTTGCTCTTTTACCACAGCTATTCTGGCATCACCTTTGAACTATCATGGTCGAACTGTGTCCTGCACTGCAATGCAGTCTTCAGAGAACAACGGCAACATTTGGGGATTTCGGTGATGGGGTAGAATGAGTTAATAAATTCCACCAAACCCTTGATTTGGTTTGAACTCTCGTATCAGACTAACGTGTAGATCTGTGATTTTGGACACTACGGCTCGAGGCTTCAAGGTCGAAAATCATGGACCTGCGCTTATTAAAGTACCATTACGCATCGCATAAACCTGCAGATACTTTTCAGCACCAATAATTGTTTTTGTTATGCCTTGTCAACACACCTAATGAACTTTAACAGCAGTTTGGACACGCAGAAAAAACACACGCGTAATCGCACTTATTTATTAGTGTGTCAGTCTATTTTTAGCTGTTTCTCACACTAGCAGCGTTGTATTTCTAGAACGGAGTGGGGTCATTGTCAGGTTACTTGATATAAAGACGACTTGTGCTGAACTGGATTCTCCTGTGTCTAAATGAACCATAACTAGATCTGTGTGTAGCGTTTCTGTAACCATCTGTTACAGAAGTGTATCTTTGAACAGTTACGGCGGTAGTGGACCTTTAATGTCACGAGCGACCAACGTTCTATACGCTGCAACGTCTCCCTCCCATGACACTGTGAACTGATGGCGCTCAGCTGGGCTCGATGCCACTGCTCGACACGGGCTGTCTGCCTTGTCTCGGATGTCTATTGGCATCTTGAATGACCAATAACCTACCAAACTCGTGGTGACCCGCCACATCCACGGGGAGGAGGGGGGGGGGTGGGAGCGGGGCGGGGGGGGGGGGGGGGTTATCAATTTACGTCCTTTCCGCAGACGTCTTGAGAGGACCATTATGCTGCAACGCCTGGGCTCATTGTATCGATCAACGGTGTTTCAGTGCTACGTGACGCTTCGTCGACCGATTAGGATCCGAGTTCGCGGCGTGCACTTTAACGTAGTTCGTTCAGGACTGACACGCTAGCAGAGGCGATGGACTAAGACCATGATAGTTCAAGGGTGGTGCCAGAATAGCTTGCCGCCTATCGGCGCCAAGCTATTCCGGCACCACCCTTGAACTATCATGGTCAATCTATCTCTGAACTAGTGTGTATGCAACAGAGGACAAGTGTCAAATTTGACATGTTCGACCTCAATGTTCATGTGAATTAGACAGACGGACAGACAGACAGGTATGAAGGTAAGCAGGCAGGCAGACAGACATGACAGACAGACAGACAAGACAGACAGACAGACACAAAAGACAGATGGTCAGTCAGACGGACGGACGGACGGACAGACAGACAGATCACGACACGGGCAGACTACAACGCAACAACGCAAACAAGAACCTCGGGCGACGACAACAGACGATAACACAAACCGAGAACGAACAGCATCGACAGCCTACACCACCACCACCATCACTACCGCCACCTCCATGTAACAAAAACAACAACAACAACAACAGCTGCACTGACACACGGACTCTCAAATATATATAGCCATTCTCCTTACCTCAGTACACCGAGTGCCACCACCACACAGTACACACCGCTGCAGCGCGCCTTCCGGGTTTGTCAACTGATGAAGCTGAAGCGCGACTAGCTGACAGTACTCTCGTACCTTGAATGAAATCAGACGACTACCTGCGTCCGAGAAGCAGAGATAGATCTAAATAAAACTGTAACATGTACCAGCAAGAGGTATTAAGAATCTGTGCCTCTTGCTTAGTATGGCATGATCTGCGACGACCACACATCGTGAATAAGTCTCGCTTAATTTTTCAGAAGCAGAGACTGAAGTAAATTAGACCGATTTCTCTGCCAGCAAGAGGCATGGATTCTCCTGAGCCCCTGCTGGGCAGGGGCGCATGAAGATCCATGCCTCTTGCAGATGGAAAGCCGTGGACTCGACCGCCGGCATACTATGTATACTGACTTCGCTGTCGACGGTGCTAGGTGCAATCACTGGGCCATCACCCAGTGCGCAAAGGACTTCGGGCCGACGTCGGCCGTTGTTGGCCCGCGCACAGCGCGGGCCAACGGCGGCCGATGTCGGCCCGATGACCTTTTGCTCACAGGGCACTGAACGATCACAAATACGCCGCGCTTTTGCAAACGTGTATCGATCACGGAGCCACGTTTTTAGAATCGTCTGCTAAGCTCTAGGTACAAGCAGAGGGAGGTAGATCGACCGTGATATAGCTCAAGGGTAGTGCTTAACGGATGCATTACTAATGCAGAACAGTCGCATAGGTGAAGGCAAGCGACTGTCCAACCTCCGAGATATCAAACATCCAACCTACGAATAATCAAGCATAAAAATAATTTTTTAAAACCTCTGATTTTCCCCCATTTTTTTCCCCTCCAATTTTGTTTCCTAAATAATTTATGTGGGACCTGGGGAAAACTCTCCCCTTCCTACATTATCTTTGTGGTCTGGGTGATGGTGGGCAGGTCCCACCCCCACCCCCCACCCCTCCCCTTACCCCTGGTTTCTGTATCACTGTACAAGTTGGAACAGAAAGGTGTTTGTGAGCAGAGATCGTTAAAAATAGGAGATCGTTTGTGAACTGCATGTTGGCACTCGATGTGAACGATTGACTAATTGATTTGAATGTTTCTGACTCAATGAATGAATCAATGAAACTTTATTTTACAACGGTTTAGGCATTGACATCGTCATCGACACAGCCATTTTACAAACCTGCCGTTGCTAACAACTACAAGACTAACTACAAATATACATACATATAAGTAAACATAATACTTACAAAGAGATGACAACACTATTCACATAGACAGACATACTCATAGACTCACAGACACCCCCCACCCCACCCACCCCCCTTCACACATAGACAGAGCTAAGTAGTCCAAATGATAAATGAAAAGGATAACAGACTTAATTGGGAATAAATTGGACCCAGCATAAAAAGAAACATATAATACAAGTGGTTAAGTCATCCCTACGAGTGATCCACAAAATATTTGCAGAGACCCTTTTTAAAACAGGCTAGCGAGGAGGCGGATTTTACATGGTCGGGAAGGGCATTCCAGATAAGTGCCCCTGAGAAGGATAAGCTAGTTTTATATAGATCGATCCTTGGTTTTGGGACTATGAAAAGCTTTCTGATGTTTCCAAGCTTGGACTCAGACTTACGGAACAAAGTGGAGATGTACTCAGGTGTTTTGCGTTTCCACACTTTGAACATAAAGATTGCTTTGTTATATTTAAAATGATCTTGAAGTGGCAGGAGACCTGCTTTTGATAGCTTTTCTTCAGTGCTTAGGTGTTGATCAGGGCAGATTATTTTGGCCGCTCGTCTGTGAAGGGAATTGAGTCTCTTTAAATGGACCTTCGGGGCGAAGGTGTAAGCAAGAGGCATAGATCTTGATGGGGCCCCGCATGTTGCACAGTCTCGTGAAGATTTTCTCCACTTGCAAGTGAGGGTTTTTTTTTTTTTTTTTTTTTTTTTCTATGATCCAGGTCCGCAGCAGGTTGGTTTTTGACAGATCAGTGGCTTTGATTATTGCATGAGCAACTCTGACTAGTGTGTTACGTTTGCTGCCGTGGAGACTCGGGCATGCGGGCACCCAGTCAGCAGTAGGTCATTGGGCCGATGTTGGCCGCTGTAGGCCCGCGCACGGCGTGCGCGGGCCCATAGCGGCCCACATCGGCCCACGAACTATTTGCGTACTGGGGATGATTGCTGCCGCAGAGCGTCAGGCATGCAGCCAGTCAGTACGTGATGTTGTGTGGAGGTGGTGGCTTCGATCCTCTTCTGGTATTTTGTACCAAGTAAGCAAAGGTCCCCGGGCAGACGTCGGCTGCAGTGGGCCCCAGTGGGCCCGCGCACAGTCGTACGCGGGCCCACTGCGGCCGACATCGCCCCGAAGGTCCTTTAAATTACTGAGTCAAGAGAGAGAGAGGTTGTGTATGTGCGTGCGTGAGTGTGTGTGTGCATGTGTGTGTGCGCGTGCGTGCATGCGTGCTTACATTTGCGCGGGTGTCTGTGTGCGAGTGTGTGTTTGTATGTGTGTGTGCATGTGTGTATGCATGTGTGTGCGTGCGGGTTTGTGTGTATTTGCGTGTGTATAGTGTGTGTGTGTGTGTGTGTGTGTGTGTGTGTGTGTGTGTGTGTGTGTGTGTGTGTGTGTGTGTGTTATGAAGCGTGTACATGCACGAGCAAATTGTAATGACACTGAATTCTTATTTACGTTTTTGGACAAACGGTGTGCCCTAGTCGGATCCCCATAAATATAGTGTCTAGCTCATCCTCAGTATTGCTTTTTTATTTCCCAGAATTGATGCACATCTGTTTCTAGAAGGAAAGAACATATTATATACTCGCAATAATGCGAGAAACATAGATCTTGCTGTGCATGCGGCTCAAGTAGATATCCGCCTCTTGCCGGCTTCACTATTTCAATGCACGTTAGTCCGGAAAGAACATCACCAAGAGTTCATTGCAGGATGGATTGGAACGAGCCGTTTTGCGTTTCGCCTACTCCTTATTAATTTCGTAGATCGATGCCAGTAATCTTTTTGTACTTTAGATGTCACATTACTTCGTGTTAGACACCTCCTCCAGCTGTACAATTGGATGTACAATATATTTTGCAAGAGGCGTAGATTCCCATGAGCCCCCGCAGGTGCGGGAGCTCATGAGAATCTATGCTTCTTGCATTTGTAAATGTCACCTTGGCCTTTGCAGCAGTTCCCGCAAGCTTCTTTTCCAAACGATCTTATTTTGTACGGCAGGAAAGTAAATATTATTTTGCTACCTCTTCCACCGCCAGCTCCAACTGTAGGACTGCGAAGGACTGACGATGACAGATCAAGAGTATGTGTTTTTTAGGCGTTTTCAGCCAAATCAGTCTGGCAGGCACTACCGTTTTGCAAGATCAGCATCAAAATTAGGTGAGACCGATCAAACACGTTACTGAATTGACGAGAACACCTAAGAGCCGCTACTACGACAATGCTGAGCTGTCATGATCGATTTACCCCTTGCACGAACGCATAGCGATGTGCACTGAGCCAGGTCAGGCTTATCAGGCACTGCCCTTCAGATGTAAGAATCGGTCCATTGCTGCCAGTGACGTGATTACGAAATGCGTGTCTGAAAACACTACAAACTGACCGCCGGACTTAAGCGCGAAGGCGGGACACAGATGAAAATAAAATGGGACCCAAAAGACAGGCATAAAGACTAACAAGAGACATAAATCCTCATGAGCCCCCGCGACTGCGGGGGCTCATGAGGGTTTATGTCTCTTGCAGCTGGGTAGCGCTCACCTTGCCCTGGCCTTATGGGAGCGCGGATTCCCATGAGGAGTTAAAACCCTAAACTTTCACTTAATGCTAGAGAGAGAGAGAGAGAGAGAGAGAGAGAGAGAGAGAGAGAGAGAGAGAGAGAGAGAGAGATGTGTCGAGGAAAATAAGTTTTTCTCGGTTGCACGTCGAATCCGCTTTGAAATTTCTTTCCATTCCACATGAAGTCGTCAGCTGACATGGCAAGAAATCAGTGTGCGGAGCAGATTTTCAGGTCAGTAGTCATACCGCTCTACTTGGGGCACCGTTGAAGTGCGTGTGGGTGGGGTAGTGTAGTGTTCCTCCCCTCCCCCACAAAGAATTGTTGACAGAGAGGTGGAAAACACGAACGAATGAAACAAAAACAAAAAAAAAGCGCTTACAATTAACTCATTCAGCCCGATGGCCGTATTTCCCAAATATTGGAGGCGTCATCTAATGATTATGCACCAGTTGCATGAGATGGATCGACCATGATAATTCAAGGGCAATGCCGATTATGTTGGCGCCGACAGGTTAATTTAGCCTAGGATGAAAAGGACTCTACAAACACACTGAAAGCCTTGGCACAGGTTGCGGCAGAAGCACTATAAAAACTGATATTTATTTCGAAGTCATTATATCAACACTGTCAATCACAAAGCGAAGTTATACTGAAACGAACACATTGAAATAAAGTGGAGTTTCAAAGTGGTCATTACACGGTGTAGTGTGGCTTGCGCATTTTCTGTCAAACTCATACAGACATCTGGAAATCAGGAAAGAGGATTGCCATCGCGATCATAAATTTTAAGAACACCCGATATCACGTCTAAATTGAAAAACACAGACATACATATGGCCGGCAAGAGACATAGATTTTCATGAGAACCCGCGGTTCGCGGGGCCCGTGAAAATCTATGCCTCTTGCAAGCTGCGTTGTTTGTTTATCTTTCAGACAGAAGCATCTTACGTGACGGTGAGTGCTATGCAATCAGCTTTGACAAAAAGAGCATTTTACGGGGGAAACAAGATGAGGATTTCATCCCAAAGTCTACCGTATTGTTTGGAGCTCACGTGCGTTTTTCTTTTAGGAACATTCACAGAGTTGTTCATATTTTTAAGGGCCATTTCCCTCCTCTCTAAGCCATCCTCTGATCAACACACACGCCGGCGCACACAAATATAGCCGACGGACACACAGCGGCGCTTTCCGCCATTAGTACGCTCTGTGGGCTGGAGTAGCGACAGGAATTAATAATAATAATAATAATAATAATAATAATAATAATAATAATAATAATAATAATAATAATAATAATACATAGTATTTATATGGCGCATTTCTCATATTTATAATATAACTCAATGCGCAGGACATACCCGCGAACTGAACCCAGCAAGCACGCTCACGTGAATCACGCGCATTCCCTCCGGCACACTGTACATATACACAGAACATTTACGTGGTGCTAAGGGCAAGTTCAAGCGAGCTACTGAAATTTTGGATATTTAAATCGTTATTTTATATTTTTGAAATTTGATTAAGTGGACTGAAATTAATACCAAATTCGTGGGGGAGGAAAGAGCCGGAGTACCCGGAGAAAGAACCCCCGACGGTCCGCCCCAATTAATGTTGAAACTTACTAGAGGAGAAAAGTCCGACACCAGAACCGGGTATCGGGCCGCGCACCTCTTGCATTGGTGGCAGGCGCTTTTACCGCTGCCGCCACGGACCGCCCCGAATTCTGAAGAAGAAGAATAGCATGAGCAGCAAAATGACATCACTACATAAGCTTCACGTCATCGCATCGCTGGTCTCACGACGCCGTGTACACTGGACGAATTTGATGTTTCACGTCACTCATCCGAAAGGCGACGTTCTTCCAGAGCTGACTAACTTGTTCCACGCAGCCGCTTCACCAGAGCTGACTAACTTGTTCCACGCAGCCTCTTCACCAGAGCTGACTAACTTGTTCCGCACAGCCTTTTCACCAGAGCTGACTAACTTGTTCCACGCAGCCTCTTCACCAGAGCTGACTAACTTGTTTCCACGCAGCCTCTTCACCAGAGCTGACTAACGTGTTCCACGCAGCCTCTTCACCAGAGCTGACTAACTTGTTCCACGCAGCCTCTTCACCAGAGCTGACTAACTTGTTCCACACAGCCTCTTCACCAGAGCTGACTAACTTGTTCCACGCAGCCTCTTCACCAGAGCTGACTAACTTGTTCCACGCAGCCTCTTCACCAGAGCTGACTAACTTGTTCCACACAGCTTCTTCACCAGAGCTGACTGTTTGATGGGACTAAATAGTGGCTCCAAAACTTGCAAAAATGAATTAATTATGATTGAAAAAGTTGAAGAGGTACAACTCTGGATTACGAACTCAACTCATTCAGTGTCTCCCTTTAATTCCCCCCCCCCCCCTGCCGCCCCCCCCCCCCCCCCCCCCACCCGCCTGATCCACACGGCTATGGCACACACAAACACAAACGGCAGAATGGCACACACAAACACAGACGGCACTCAGACACACGGCGCTTCCTACCGGTTATACGCTCTGTGGGCTGGCGTAGAGCTGCAGCCACTGATTTTGAAGATGATAAGGTGGAGTGGCCCATGCTCACCAAGCCCGGCTCTTCTGTATGAGCTTGCGTGCATATTTCACCTTTTCCACAATACGTTCGCAAAAATCATACAAAAATAAATGAAGGCTCCAGCTCATACACATGCAGTGTAAAACACTGACGTGCTGGTGATTTGCGTCAATTAGGAACATTGTATAAAACACTGATGCGTTTGGTGCTTTTACGTCACCGTCACTGTTTGATTCTTCTGATGAAATTAATCAAGGAGTCTTACTCCTGACACCTTTACCGCATGGAATTTTATTTTCGAAAAAGTTGAAGAGATACAAAGCTGACTAACGAACTCATCCAATGTTTTTCTACAAAGTTTTATGTAGTGCATATAATCAAAATTGCGGACTCTAATCTGGGTCAATCGACTCATTCTATAAACGGTCTTTTATGTCTTCGAAGAGACATCCAATTACAATATGCTCGGAGGCTGTCTTAGCCACCCACTTAATAAAGTATTTTGCCAAGTTTCAAGTTTGTGCGTACAGTAACTATATTGGAGATTCTCGTGTTTACATACATACGCACACACACACACACACACACACACACACACACACACACACACACACACACACACACACACACACACACACACACACACACACACAAAAATACATACATACATACATGCGCACATACGGCGCTTCGCGCCAAAACGACGTTCAGCAGCAAGGTTAGAGTGGCTAGACGTGACGTCATTTTTATTTTGTTACTTGCCAGACCATGAGCCCCGCCCGCCTGTTATGTCCTTTGCATTCTATGGAACGCACGCCGACCAGACCCATCCTGATCTGCCGTATTTTCAATACGGTAGACAAAAAAGGAAAATAGTGCCTTGCCAGCAGGAGATATAGATCCTCAAACACCACTCTAATCTGCAAGGACTTATAAAGATCTATTCACCTTGAAGATTAGTGGGTTTGGCTCAGGAACTGAAAGAGGGGATTGCGTGCAGAGAAAATGCACTTGACCACTTTCACGCCAAAAGCCAAGTGGCCAGTTTCAGAGAATTTCATCGCGAGACGAGTCGACCGTGACACATGGAGGATGTCTGCATGCTTAGCTTTTGTCGCTTTTGGAGCTGCCACAAGATAATGAAGCTACACTACAGTTGTCCGTCTGTCTTCCGAAATTTGGATATAGTATCTGGCAGTGGATGGCCGCGTAATGTTGGATTTCCTTTTTGGCTCTAGTAAAACACGGACGAGATTAAATGTGTTTGCAAACAAATGGCTGTTTTTGCTATACGCATTACAGGTTGGAGGGAATCGAAGACAGGGCAAGAGTTTCGTGCCTCTGACTCAGAGCGTCAACAGAATACTTTAGTATCCTATCGACGCTCTGAGTCAGGGGCAATAAACTGTGGCCAGAACTTCGATTCTATCCCCCTTGTGTACGCAAGCGCGTTAAGATCTGAGGTATAAAAATACCGATTTCACTCGTTCGAGACATACCGCATCCCGATACGCGACTTAACCCTTTCACTCCTGAGAAAACGTGAACGCAATCCAACTGCAAGAGACATAGATCCTCATGAGCCCCCGCGACTACGGGGGCTCATGAGGATCTATGCCTCTTGCTGAGACCAGTTTGTATACATATTCTTTTGACGACTGGGGATTTTCGGCGTCTAGTGAATGAAGATTACGTGGATTACGATGCGCGCTAGTTGGCAGTGAGGGGGGTACCCGGATGCGACACGCCTGGAATGAGTTAAAAGCCGAGAACCTAGCGTGTAGGATCGGGCTGGCGGCGGCCCCAGTTGGCCCGCGCGTGCACGGTGGTGCACGGGTCAGCTCAGGCCGAGGCCGGCCCATTGAAGATGTTTCCCCGTTGAAGTATTGGTGTTCCACGTTCAAGAAATCGGATTTGAAATTAGGAGTGGAGGCAAGCGCAGGCATATGTGCGCAGGATGTATTATTATTATATTATTATTATTATTATTATTATCATCATCATCATCATCATCATCATCATCATCATCATCATCATCATGATCATCATCATCATCATCATCATCTTCACTTTTTCTTCTTTTGTTTCTTTTCGTTTTTTTCTTTGTTGTTTTTTTTTTTTTTGTTTTTGTGTTTTTGTTTTTTTTTTTTTTGGGGGGGGGGGGGCGTGCGGGAGGGTGGGTGGAGCTGGGTGGGTGGGCGTGTGGGCTGGGAATGGAGGTGGCGTAATCGTGGGGTAGAGTGGGGCCTGTTGAGAATGTATAGAACTTACCTAAATAAATAGTCTTCTCGATAGGCCACTCATTGATACACACTTTTTTTTTTTTAAAAAGAGCCTTTATTGGTAAACTTCATGCTTTCATTCGGGAAAATAAAATCAATGAAACGTGAAAGTCCCATAGGCCTTCTAATAAGATTGTACAATCAGAAAGAATGACAGGGGAAAAAAGCCAACAATAACCAAAATCCGGTTAAATTGATATCACAGAAGGAATTAACCACCGCCAGTGCATCTGTTTGTACAGCGAGCAGATTAACCCTTTCAACGCCAACACCCGACACCAGGAGATTGATTGACTATGATAATTCAAAGGTAGTGCCAGATTAGCTTGGCGCCTAAGGGCGACAAGCCGGCCTAATCTGGCACTACCCTTGAATTATCATGGTCAATCCACCTCCTGCAAGTGGTACATTGTAATAATAATAATAATAATAAGCGCATTAAATAGGCGCTTTATCCCATTTGAAAATCGGCTCAAAGCGCCGCCGCGAACTGAACCCAACAAGCACGCTCACGTGAAACACGCGCATTCACTCACACACTGTACATAAACACAGAACATTCACGTGGTGCTAAGGGCAAGCTCATGCGAGCTACTGTAGTTTTTGGAAATTCAAAGTCGTTTGTATTTGAAATTTGATTAAGTGGGCTGAAACTGATACCAAAGTGGAGGGGGAGGAAGAGCCGGAGTACCCGGAGAAAGAACCCCCGACGGTCCGCCCGAATTAACGGTGACACTTACTAGAGGAGAAAAATCCGACGCCGGAACCCGTAATCGAACCTCGCACCTTTAGCATTGGTGGCAGGCGCCTTAACCACTGCGCCACGGACCGCCCCAATAATTGTCGTTAAGTAACACTTCCAAAAAGCGGGAAATGCACCCATGGCGCTAAAAGGGTTAACCATTTGACTGGTACTGACGATAGCGGTCGGTGGAATAGACGCGTGGGTACGCGTGGTTACGCGTCTTTTCCGCCGAGGGGTATTGTCAGTAACAATCGAGGGGTTAGAGTGTGCGTGGAATCATCGAGTGGCTTGTATCGAGGTCAGATATGTTGATATGTTGACCTTTGAATACATCGAAGAACATTGTCGGTCCCGGCAAAATACATTCATTACTTTTCCGGACTTTTGTGAATCAGTTGTCAAACTCGGGAATATGTCGATTAAAAAAAAAATAAATAAATAAAAAATAAAAAAAAAAACTTCCGGTGTGGACCTCTTAGACGTCTTAACCCCTTCACTGCTGAGAATTGAAATATCCAACTGCAAGACATAGATCCTCAGGAGCCCCCGCAGTTGCGGGGGCTCATGAGGGTCCATGCTTCTTGCTGAAACCACTTAATACCCATGTTCCGTAGACAGCGGGGTTCTTTGAAGTTGAATGTACATGTACAATGATTTCAAAAACACAATCTGCGTCTATTTTATAAGGGGTTAACCCGTTTATGAAACTACTACTACTACGACTACTAACTTTACACAAGGTTGCTTTTCATTCACAAATCAGTATAAAGCGCTCACACAACAGTCAACACACAGTTTACTCGTGTCACACACGTATATACTTTAATACAGTGAATAATGGAAAAAATAATGCCATTAATGTAAAATACGAAGCGAATGCACGGAGTTCATAGAGTTGGTGAACAAATTGTTCATATAGTTAGAGGACGAATTGTTCATACAGGTAGTGGACGAATATACTCGGCGGCAATAACTATGATGCAAATGTGAAAGCAATTTATGCTTATGAATACAAAAAGACAACAAACAAACAGTGATATCACAGAAGCTTTGAAGATCGCTCTTGTAGATATAAAACAGTAGACGGGCAAATTTAAATATGTAAAAGACACAGATTACGCATTACCCCCCCCCCCCCCAAAAAAAAAAAAAAAAAAAAAAATGCAGCCATTTGAAAACAAGCTACCGAGCGAGAATAAAACCTGAGGATGGTATTAAATATATATATATATATATATATATATATATATATATATATATATATATATATATATATATATATATATATATATATATATATATACATATATATATATATATATATATATATATATATATATATATATATATATATATATATATATATATATATATATATATATATATATATATATATATATATATATATATATATATATATATATACTACGACTACTACTAAAACAAAAATAGCAATACCAATAACAATAATAACTCAGTATAATATACTGGTCTGACCCCAATGCGCAAAAGGCCATCGGGCCGATGTAAGCCGCCGTTGGCCCGCGCACGTCCGTGCGCGGGCCAACGGCCGCCCACATCGGCCTGATGGCCTTTTGTGCATTTGACCAAAGATCAGCTTCTACTACACTTACTAAAATCCAAGCAAAACGAAATGACAGGTTAATGAGAGTACTCGCTGGTTGTCCGCAAGGTTAAAACTCACAAACCAGAACACGGATGGTTCTGGAAGGCGCGATTAATGATCGGTCTAAAACAAAGGCATGGGATGATCGCTGTGTAATGCCAGGGATCACCTCTTGTAACGCGGGTAGCGGGGGGATAGCAGTCTGCTACAGCAGATTGCTATCCCCCACTACCCGCGTTAAAAGTGAGTAAATAGTGTAGCCTACCAGCAGACTGCTATTTCTCACTACCCGTGTTATAGAGGTTGATCAGTTATGCAACGATCTTCCCATGTCTGAAAGGATTCGTCGAAAGACGACTTGAGTAACACCAAGCCGTATTATATCATGTGTGCAAGTCTGTGGTTCTGGACCTTACGGACGGAAGCCTAAAGCTCCAAAATCACAGACCAGCACAAGTCACTAATATGCTTTAACAGCTCTGCCTTACAAAGGCAAAGTCTTTTTGTGAAAAGCGCGAATTTCATTGTAATGCAAGGACAATCTCGCTTTTCTCATAAATGGGCATCACAATGCGCAAACGGCCATCGGGCCGACGTCGGCCGCTATTGGCCCGCGCACGGCTGTACTGTGCGCCTGGCCAACGGCGGCCGATGTCGACCTGAGGGCCGTTTGCACATTGGGATACTGGCTTTAGCCAAATAACGGCAGAGCTTTGTATTGTGAAGACAAGTGACAGTAAGTTCATTCGTGTGAAAAGCGAGCTTTTCATGGGAATACATTGATAATCCTGCTTTTCATTAAAAAAAAAAACACACACAAAAAAACAAAACTTACAATAATTTGCAGTTACAACACAAAGCTATCTTTTCACAATAATGGACATACTGGGTTTTTTTTCATCACAGGGCAAGGTTGTCCACAATTTTGTACTATGATACCATTTTTTTCTCTCTCCATGAATACCATACTGTGGCCGAGCAGTGCAACACGTCAAATAGTCAGACCTCGCCTTCAGGCTAAAGGTAATATGTATAGTCGAACATGTGTTAACTCATTCTACCCCATCACCGAAATCCCCAAATTTTGGCGTGGTTCTCTGAAGACTGCATTGCAGTGCAGGACACAGATCGACCATGATAGTTCAAGGGTGATGCCAGAATAGCTTGGCGCCCATAGGCGCCAAGCTATTCTGGCATCACCCTTGAACTATCATGGTTGATCCTTATCTTGCTGTGGCGTGTCTGGGGTAGAATGAGTTAACCCGCCGTTCAGAGCCAGCTGACGCAGACCGTGTTTCTACAATATTCCTTAATTCAACACCAGAAAACCTTAGATGTCCCAGGAACATAGATACAAAGTGGTGTCAGCAAGAGGCATAGATCCTCATGAGCCCCCGCGACTGCGGGGGCTCATGAGGATCAATGCCTCCTGCAGTTGGGTGGTGTTCACATTTTCTCGGCACTGAACGGGGTTAAACTCAATAGGTACAGTCGAACACGTGTACAAAATAATTATATAAATTCTGTGTTACTTTTCGAAATGGAGAAAACTAGTTTACCTCGCAGAACATCAGATGCGCGCGAAATTTCGCCCTCTGGAGGCAAAAGACAGTAATTCCATGTTTTTGTGAAAAGACAGGTTTTCGATGTAACATATTGAAAACCCAATGAGAAAAAAAAGGCTATCGGACCGACGTCGGCCGCCGTTAGCCCGCGCACAGCCGTGGGCCGGCCAATGGCGGCCGACGTCGGCCCAGCAGCCTTTTTTTTTGCGCATTGGGAATATTGCTTTTCACAAAAATAAAATAGACTTACTGACTCTCTCCCTCCACAAGACAGAATGGTGAATGAGTCTGTTTTCTTTGTCTTCAATGTCACTTTTACCTCTTATGACTCGGGACAGAAAATTCCAGGGAAGAAAGAAACGCGCTTAGAAAAGACAATTTTAAAAAATGTATTAAATTTCGGGTTACAAAATAATAATAATAATAATAATAATAAACAGAACAATTTGCTACTCACCTGTTTTTTGGTAATCGAAAGTGTCAACTGACCGGAAGTGTCAAGTTGACACTTTCGGTCACCAAAGAAGAGATCAGTAGTACATTTTGTATTTGTTTGTGTGTCTAATTTCAAACATTTTTTAAATACTAATATTAATATTTATTTTAATATTAATGTTAATGTTAATGTTAATATTAACATTAATATTAATATTAATAAACTATTTTATCTGTCTTTCCTAATCGTGTTACTTTAATCGCTGGGATGCTCTCCGTATTTTACACGCTTGGCAGTCACCTTTTCGGTCTGAATTTCAAAATTTGAGATGCTTCCAATGGTAAATACGTATAGGCTGCGGGGATGGATGCACCCTGACAGTTCAAGGGTAGCACTGACGTCCCATGACAGTTCAAGGGTAGCACTAGATTAACGCGCCCTCATCTGCTGCATAGTCTCAGGGCTGATTCAGTTAACGTCCTCCTGGTTTTCAAGATCTTCGCTTCCACCCAGGCTGCTGGAAGAATAGAGATTTCGCCTGGAGGAAGCAGACTGGAAGGACGGGACCTCCTGACCGCGTATAGTCTGTTGTACGGCCATGACGTCCTCGCTGTCGAGCTGGGAGTCGAGAAGAATCAGCCGTTCCAGCTTGTGGATGTGTTCACCAGCACCGTATCCTACGTTCTCTTCAAGCCACATCTGAAATGCAGTGTACCGTGGTTATCCTTCTTGTGCGTGCAGCCACAATGTGGTAGAGAAGCACTCTGTGTGTGTGTGTGTGTGTGTGTGTGTGTGTGTGTGTGTGTGTGTGTGTGTGTGTGTGTGTGTGTGTGTGTGTGTTGGGGGAAGGGGGCGAGGAGCAAGGGAGGGGGGGGGGGGAAGGTTGTGGTTACAGTAGTGGTCTGAAATGCAGTTTACCGTGCTTATCCTTCTTGTGCATGCAGCCACAATGTGGTAGAGAAGCACTATGATGTGTGTGTGTGTGTGCGTTAGTGCGTGCGTGCGTGTGTGTTTGTGTGTGTGTGTGTTTGTGTGTGTGTTTGTGTGTGTGTGTGTGTGTGTGTGTGTGAGTGTGTGTGTGTGTGTGTGTGTGTGTGTGTGTGTGTGTGTGTGTGTGTGTGTGTGTGTGTGTGTGCATGTTGGAGAGGGCGTATTGGTGGGGGTTTGCGGACTGGTAGCGAAAGCTGTGTATGCTTTTCTCAATAGTATAATTATGTATATCCGACTTATGCTCTTATCGGTATTAAAACTTAATATAATATTTTATGTACCCCCCCCCCAACATAAAGCTTGAGAACAAATATTACATGATCATAAACGTCCGATAGGGTAACAAGACCCAAGTTTATTACAATCGTTTCATCAACAGAAAGGAGGTACAGTGCATGTCCCTACCTTGACCTCGTTGTGGGAGAATAGGCGAATTAGCTTGACAGCCATCCAGAAGTCTGGACCAAACCTCGACAAGAGTTCGCTGAGGGAAAAAACATGCAAAATAAAATTGTACAAGGTCTGTAAAGAGTGCGCCTACGGCTCATTATACAAAGCAAGCATCGGCTCAGTTGTGCGCGGGCCAACAGCTCCTGACATCTGCCCGAAGACGTTTTGATCACTGGAATGAGGCTCTAGCGGGGCTTTTAGCTCATTCAAAGCACCCCACATCAATAGCTGAGGAAGTGCAGCACAGCGTACAACTCATTCAAGGCGCCCGCATCAATAGCTGCGGAAGTGTCGTATAGCGTTTCTGCGGCAACGCTATACGACACTTTCGCAGCTATTGATGAGGGACCCCTTGAATAAGTCAACTGGCTTATCGGCGTTGCCTAAAAGAAGAGTTTACCTGAATTATTTTGATAGGTGCGCATCGTGAAGAAAAATTGAACTAAATGAAATGGTGTGTGAAAAAAAAGAGGAAAGAGCGGTGGCGTGTAAATTCTCTCACCTGGCAATAATCCTATATTCCTGCAAGGTAGTGTTGTCCCATACTTCCGGAGGAACTGCACGCACAAACATTGAGAACTGAGTAACGTCTGAATACTCGTGTGAGTACAGAACGAGGAAGCGTACCGGTTGCGGGAGTACTGCCCGGACTAGACCCACTCGGGGAGTACGGCCACAAGAACATTTCTATTCAAATGAGATGCTAAATTATCACATTTGAATAGCAATGATCTACCTCGAGAGTACTTCCGCAAATTGTACGGGAAATACAACGAACTGAGTGATACATTATTTTACAGTAATTACACTCAGAAATCTAGACTGAATGAGAATACCCAGTGCGCAAAGGCCATCGGGCCGACGTAGGCCGCCATTGGCCCGGCGCACGGCCGGCGGCCCACGCCCGCCCGATGGCCTTTTGCGCATTGGGTATTGGCCTATTAAATCAACTGCAGCGGCTAAAATGCAAAGTAAAACGTGCATGGGAGCCAGCACCTACGCACTTTTACTGGTTTCAAGTTTTGTTTTTGCTGCTGTTGTTTTGTTCATTGTCCTATAATCTGGAAGTGCATCTTACCGCCGTGTGGTCGCTGAGGGACAACCGCGTCCGACTCTGATTTAGGTCGCACGTGTTGCTTCCCTTGTGTTTCATCACCTCTCTTCTGCCGGCACACTGCTCCAGGAGTGTCAAATGTTGCATAGTCATCCTCACCTTCCACCTCTCTAGCTTCATCATCAACGCCAGCTTCATAGCTTGACGACACGGAGACTGACGTTCGGCTGCTGCTTTTCTTCTGCTTAGCTTTATTCTTTACTTGCGAGCTCGTAGCCTTTGCAATGGGCTGGAGAGGCGGACCTGAATATGGCCGACGCTGTACACCGAAAGCGCCAGGAAACGTATTGAGCATGGGCACAAAGGCGCTGAGTTGAGACAACTGGTCGTTGACTTCAGCCGCCTCTTCCATTTCTGGATAAGAAGACGTTTGGTATTTAGTGTTGTCTCGTATTGGGCGGCCAGTACCGGAAAGAGGTTGAGACCAAGACTGGCTTCTCAATGCGCTAAAGGCCATCGAACCGATGTCGGCCCAAAGGCCTTCGCGCACTGGCTTTGAGCCTTTAGCGGAGAGTCGTCATGATGTGCTTCGCTGCCTCGCTGCTGAGAACTGTAACTCTTTTGGTTCATTTGCGGCAAGTCAACGATGACGTTTGCACGAGATGCATTAGGACGTTCCGCACCAGGTGGACGTTTTTCATCTTTCGTTGAACTGTGCTCTCCATGGTATGACGCATTTCTGTGTAATACACGTCCAGAACGTTTTATCTCAAAGTCAACACGCGTGCCGTGCCGGTCTGTGCTGATGCTGACAACTATAGCCAGGGAAAGGGTCTCCACCGTAACGTCAGGTGGTGGATGGCGCCTCTCACTCTCTTTTTGCAACTCCTCGCCCTTACACGGGGAGGCCCATGGGTTGGGAACAGACACATCTCTGGATCTAGCAGACGATGCTGGCTGCTCCTGTTGTTCATGTGCTCGGTCAGATCCTGTCCGAGGGTTAGGATTACAGTTATTCCGTTTTCGGGCAGAATCTGCTTGTGAACCCACTGGACGAGCAGTAACCGACGTTTCTGACTGTGGATCTCTTGGTGACTTCAGCCCAGGATAGCTATCAGCTCGGGGCGGTTGAGTGCAGACATCTCTAAAGATGAGCTGGAGGTCCTGGATGATCTTGCTGGCAGATGAGCGGGACCTAGGATCCTTGTGCATCATCCTGCCGACGACGAGGTTCTCAAGGTCCTCACTGTAAGTCCAGTTATCTACTTTGACCTGAAATAAATATTAACCCGTTGGCTGTCGGTAGCGGTTTTTGTCTCGATAATTCCTGCCGGAATCATCGCGACAAAAATCGCAACCGACATCCGAAGGGCTAACACCCTTGTGCATTCAACCACCGGTAACGTTCGCAATACCAGTAGCTGCACGCAGATTTGATGATGATGATGATGATGATGATGATGATGATGATGATGATGATGTTGTTGTTCTTGTTCATTTGTAGAGCGCAATTTCTCCATCTAGTACTGAATGCCCAAAGCGTATTGTAGGTAGAGGTTGTGAAGAGAAGAGACAGCAAACCAACAATTTAGAGAGAAGAAGAAGAAAAGGTGAATAAAACTGCAGTCTGGTTGGAGTGTAAGTTTTTTCGCCAGTTCATTCTATGCAGAAGAACCTCGCCGTTTGCTTGCAGAAACAGGTTTGATTATGTACAACCTTGTGCATGCAAAGCACTGCTCCTAAATCAAACCAGAAATTTGGGACAATTTTCCTTTTCCACCTGATCGAGTTAGGCTTTGAAATTGCGCTGCATAGGGCAGCGGTAACGTGTTTCTTACCTCTCCTAACCTTGTCTTCTTGATGAGCGTGTCGAAGGTTCTGGCCCTCACGGCATTTTGCAGGGTGGCGATATAGACGGCGGTGATGCCGAAACTCCAGATGTCAGTCTGTTACAAACAAGCAAACAAACAAACACCACGTGTGGGATTTCAGGTGGACAGTTTGTACACATATTCTGAAGTTGAAAGTTACCGATGTAAACGACTTTCATAAAGTGTGTAGCCTGGCAGCAGCAGAACAGTTGCTGTCACATAATTATGCATGCCGTGTACATATAATATGATGTGTACAATCCGCCAAACAAAATTAATGTTAACTCATTCGAGACGTGCCGCCTCCGGATACGCGGCTGAGCTAATGTTTAAATGCCAACACGACTTTGCGCATCTCTTTGTCTGCTTGCGTATATTTTTGTTTGTTTAATTTCGGCTTAGATTGTCAAAGAGTACGTTACCCAATGCGCAAAAGTACGTTACCCAATGCGCAAATGTTAATTAGAATATAAATTATTATGTATGTATTGTTGTTTAGTTTATTGTAAAAGTGGTGTGTTCGGGCATTGTGCTTTGTTTGTTATGTGCATATGTCATTGTATTTTTATTTTTGTGTACAGATTGTAAAGCGCTTAGAGCTTTTGAGTAAGATTAAGCGCTATATAAATACTCATTATTATTATTAAAAGGCCAAACAAGGCGGAAGAAACAGTCGTTGAATACGCACATTGAAAAACACACTTACTTTGCTGTCGTATATTCTCCCTTGAACCATTTCAGGACTCATAATTCGCATCGTGCCAATCCGACTCGTAGTCATAGTTTTGTCAGCCGCCAGCATCCTAGAAAATAAACATGCATGTACCTTAATCCTTTTGGCTGTCGCTAGCGGTTTCTGTCGCGATGATTCCTTCAGGAATCAGCCATCGCAACACGGCTAAAGGGTTCACACATTTGTCTTTGAGCACACACTGTAGCCTTTAAGTTAGGAAGAGGTCCAGCTCTGACACACTGGGCACGATGGATTGATCGACCATGATAGTTCAAGGTTGGTGCAACAGTCACCAAGCTACTCTGGCACAACCCATGGACTTTCATTGTCGAAGTGTCTCTTGTACAGTTATGGCCGAGATATCCATTCTACTTTTATGTAATCTTCAGTGGACAATTCCAGCCACTTGGACGCCAGGGTTTCACTATTTCTTGCTTAATGTTTGTCTACCATAATATTGAAAATACGGTAGACTTTGAAATGGGGCTGGTCGAAGCGCATTCGGAGCATGCACATGACGTTTTTGGCGTGCGGCGCAGAAATTCTGGCAGAGATGTAACAAGATAAAAATGACGTCACGTCTTGCTACGCAAACCTTGCTAGAGAACGTCTTTTGGGCTCCAAAGCGCCGTGTGTGTGTGTGTGTGTGTGTGTGTGTGTGTGTGTGTGTGTGTGTGTGTGTGTGTGTGTGTGTGTGTGTGTGTGTGTGTGTGTGTGTGTGTGTGTGTGAGACAGCGATTAGAGCCCGCGTTTGAGGACGGACAAGCTTGAATTTTAGGATAATTATTGTCCCTAAAAGCATAATCTCGAGACCTTTTTTTCGACATTTTTATTAAGATGCTCATTGGCGAGAAAATGGCCGTTTCACAAAAAAACGGTTGATCCACACTGGAGTCCGTAATTATTTCTTATTTTTACTAGATATTTTGCGTATAGCTAGATAAAAGCGACATATGTTGAATTAGTTAGTTAACCAGCATTGTACCTGTAGAACCTTTTGAGTGATAATTAAAAAAAACTTTTAAAATATATTTTCACGTTTTGGGATTAATTTCACGAATTATATGGGTTAATCTTAACACAACTGAACTTTTTTTTTAACGAAAAATAAAATCTTCGCAGTAATAATCGCATGACTTTTCGCATACGGTATTTGCCTACAGTTTGTCTCGGCTGTCGGGTACGATTAGGTCAATTGTGTCCTGTATGCACTATTTGTGAAAATCACACAAGTTTCTGCACCACTTTTTCAGAGTCATTTGTAAAACGGCTAACATAACTTTAATTTTTCTTTTACGAAAAGAACAAAACTATCTTCTCATTAATACCCGCATGATTTTTCATAAACAGTGTTTGAATAAGCCTGCTATTTGTCCCGGCCATGGGATAGGATTAGGAAAGTTGATTCTCTAATACGTCAAATGTTAGTACTGCGATATTTGACGTATAACATCGAGTCGTCACTATGAACACGGCGTCGTGGGACTAATGATGCCATGACGTGAAGCTTGAAGTGACATCATTTCGCTGCTTGTGCTATTATTCTTCTTCAGAATAGCTATGCTACGCCAGACCACGGAGCCGACGAATGGCGGGAATCGCCGTGTGTCCGTCTTTATTTATGTGTGCCAGTGTGTGTGGATCAAAGTGTGGATTAGAGTAGAAGGAGCCGACAGAGCGTACTAATGGCGGGAAGCGCCTTGTGTCCGTCTTTATTTGTATGCGCCGACGTGTGTGTTGATCAGAGGTTGGCTTAGAGAGGAGGGAAATGGATCATCATAATAAGCCTAAAAATATGAACAATATGAGCTCCAAACAATACGGTAGACCCTGGGATGAAATCCTCACATTGTTTTTCACGCAACGGAACCCCATCCGCCCAAGGAACATGAACACATAGTGGCGTCAGCAATAGGCATAGATCCTCAGGCGCCCCGCAACTGCGAGGGCGCATGACGATCTATGCCTATTACAGTCAAGTTGTGTGGTATTACGTTTTTCCCCGACAGTGATGTGATTCATGCGAACTTACTTGGAGCATCCGAAATCAGTCAGTTTGAGGACGAAGACATCAGTGACCAGGATGGTGGCTGGCTTTAAGTTGCGGTGAAGCACGGGTTGAGCTGGGTTGTGGTCTTCGTGCAAGTACTAGTTTGAACCAGAAGAGGAGAAAAGGCAAATAATTAATCAAAGCTCTTTCCACGAGGTATCTACGTCGATCTGTCTCCGGTCCCAATGCGCAAAGGCCGCCGGGCCGACGTCGGCCGCCGTTGACATAAATGCGTCTTTTCCGCCGAACGGTGCGTCAGTAGAAGTCAAAAGGCAAAGGCCCGGTGGGAGTCTGCCAAGCCCCAGTTCTAACCCCATCACTGCCAGTGGACGCAGTTTGTGCTTAGTTGTTTGTTTTTTGTTGTTTTTTTATAGGTTTAAATCAATCTGAACTCAACTCTCAATCTCAGCTTCTAAGATTCCGAACTGAAGAACATGGAATCCAAATGTTTTCAGTACAAGGCATAATTCTTCATGGGCCCCCGCAACTGCATGTGCTTGGCGTTCATTTTATTCTACGCAGTGAAGGGGGTTAATGAGTGCCCCCACAAGCGGTGTAACAATTGTCACTGTGTCACAAAGCGCGTTATAAGCAGACCTGCACATACTGTTTATTGGGGAGTTTTTCAGTACTCGTAATTGTTGTTTTTCGACACAAATGACATCACCGGGCCTAATAAGTGAAAGAAGACACATTGAATGTTGGCAGTTTCACTTCTGAAGCCAGCTGTGATCATTTTGGCTAAGACTTGAATGCGCCAACATGAATTCCCTGCCAAACTGCTACACCAAAGCTAGGGAAAGCTCACTCGGCATAATTATTTAACTCATTCTACCCCAGACACACCACAACAAGACACAGTTCGACCATGATAGTTCAAGGGTGATGCCAGAATAGCTTGGCGCCTATGGGCGCCAAGCTATTCTGGCATCACCCTTGAACTATCATGGTCGAACTGTGTCCTGCACTAGAGTGCAGTCTTCAGAGGACAACGGCAAAATTTTGGAGATTTCGGTGTTGGGGTAGAATGAGTTAAGGTCGGCGGGGTCTCTCCAATCCTTCTACAGGCTTCAGAAGATACGTTTCTTCGGGCTGTCCTAAGACAGTTAGCTGACAGTAATTTTATTATTCTGTATCTTCTTCTTCTCTCCAAAATGGTGCTTTGCTATCACTTCTTTAGAAAACCTCTCCCCACAAAGCGTTCTGAGCATTCGGCAATACTGCGCTCTGAGTATAGTGATCTCTACAAATGAACATCATCATCATCATCATCATCATCATCATCATCATCATCAACAACAACAACAACAACAACAACAACAAACTCTACCTTGAGTGCCGATGCGATCTGATACAGCCATTTGACGTAGAGGTCTGGCGGCGGGGGACATCCTTTGGTCAAGAGGAGAGTCTCAAGGCTCCAGCTGGCTGGACTGCTCACCAGGTAAATCTTCTGCCCTTCCTGTGCCCGTGGTGAAAGAGCATGAGTCATTATCACAATGTGCAGCAGTTACAACAAAATAAGCATTGTTGCCTTCATTACAAACTACGTCACCTCTTCACTGTCTAGAAAAATTACGAAGACAAATGGAAGCAAGCTTTAGTTCCTCATGAACTGCATGCGACATACAGTAAAATCCACGTGTTTACAAGAGGCAAAGATCCTCATGAGCCCCCGCCAATAGTGGCGGGGGCCCATGAGGATCTATGCCTGTTAAAGTTAGGTTTTGGTCAGAGAAGGGGTTGAATGGCATGCAAAAAAAGCACTGTGTAAACCGAATCATTGGAAAGATACTTTTATCCAGATCATGAAACACAGGCGCAAAACTAGCAAAGAGAGTTATTTAACTCATTGGAGACGTGCCGCCTCCGGATACGCGGCTTAAGCCGCGTATCCGGAGGCGGCACGTCTCCAATTTATGCATTGTTAGAACTAAACCCATAACAAAATGGCTTATTGAAACAACTATTTACTTTGTCCCTGTGACAACATAAAAAAAATAAGTAGCTGATTGTTTGTTTGCTTACTTTTTTTTTATTAGTCAGCTGTAAAAAAATGTTTTTACACTTCAGATTTGTCGGGTATAAAGAATCACACTGTACTTATGAAAAAACAAGTACGAAACAGTTTATTAAAAAAAATTAAAAGGACAAAGGAGTTTTAAAGTTTACTGAAAAACAAAGACAAAAGAGTTTACAGTATACTATTTTTTTAAAAACAGTTTACAGTTTACTATAAAAAAGCATTAAAAAAACAATAACAAAACAGTTTACAGATAAGTGAAAAATAATTACAAAATCAGTTTACAGTTTACTGAAAAGCAAGGACAACGCAGTTTACAGTTTACTGAAAAACAAGGACAAAGCAGTTTACAGTTTACTGAGAAACAAGGACAAATCAGTTTACAGTTTACTTAGAAACAAAGACAAAGCAGTTTACATTTTACTGGAAAGCAAGGACAAAACAGTTAACTGATTTAATAAAGTGTAAACTGATTTGTCGTTGTTTTTCACAAGTGTCTTCTTTTCTTTGTCGTTGCCACGTGATTTTATCGATACAAATAACAGTATGGCTTCTTTGGACAGGTCATTACACGTTTGGCTTACAGCGGTCAATCGATCCACGCTGCTTACCTGCCATCCATCCACAAAGGCCAGGATGTTGTCATGACTTAATTTTGGCCATAGTTCCAGTTCATTCTGACGTCGCGTGATGTCATCACTGCTCAGTCCCTTGCCCTCAAGGTAGACAATCTTTAGCAAGTACTGCAAACACGATTATCACACGTTAGAATGTTAACCCCTCCGCTGCCGAGAAATCCAACTGCAAGAGACATAGATCCTCATGAGCCTCCGCAGTTGCAGGGGCTCATGAGAATCTATGCCTCTTGCTGATCTCACTTTGGATCCACGTTTCTTTGACGTCTGGCTTAATCTTTGGCGTAGAGTTAACAAAGACGCCAGAAACACAGCCTGCGCACACTGGCAGTGATTAACTCATTCTGCTCCAGGACTGAAATCCGCAAATTTTGAAGTTTGCCCCCTGAAGACTGTAGGTACACTTCTGGAAACAGATCGAGCGTGATAGTTCAAGGGTGGTGCCAGAATAGCTTGGCGCCTAGGGGCGCCAAGCTATTCTGGCACAACCCTTGAACTATCACGCTCGATCCATGTCTTGCCGTGGCGTGTCGGAGCTGAATCAGTTAAACACTAATAGCAATTAAAACTGAGATGTCTGTACGCAGTACATAATGTTTGTAAACCAGTACACAATGCCGGGTTTGAAATGATACGCGTACGTATAATATGTGACAGAAAAAAAAAGAGAGCTTGGATGGGGGAGGAAGGTGGAATGTAAAGTAACCGAACCAACGCTAGGGAGTCGACAATGCCTTTGAGAAGTACACAGTCCAGACCAAAGAGGTGACTGCCAAGCGTGTAAAATGCAGAGAAGAACCCAACGGAGAAAGAAACACGCTTAGAAAAGACAGATACAACACAATTTATTAATATTACATAATAAATACCCTTCTTCAAAATAATAATAATAATAATATATTTCCTAATAAATACCCTTCGTCAAATAATAATAATAATAATAATAATAGCATTTTATATAGCGCTGTAACCCAACATGTGTCCACATTTCAAGGGGAATTACTCAGCGCTGGACAGAAAAACAGTTAGATCCCCTGCCCGCGCCTATCAGGCACCCAATCGCCAGCCCACAGAAAAACACGCAGGTATAGAACAAGACCATCATATACATCCCTAAAAAGGATGCATCAGGTATGTGTACAGTTCTACCAGCGCTAGCCTCACCTATCTGGTTTGCCAGCATTTGTCGCCCTGGCTGTAAGCCCTTAAAACGTAGACACAAAGAACGAGACGCAAAAACACAACTGAGAAGGCTTAATGCTGACAGTAAGTGATGATGAACCCACCATCAAGCTGCCCACGCAAGGAATAACTATCGGAACTTGGAACGTTCGCACACTCTACCAGTGCGGCAAAGTGAAGGAACTCACCCACGAGTTAAAGCGCTATCGCTGGGATATTGTAGGACTTGCAGAAGTTCGATGGACAGGCTTCGGAGAAACAACAACAGATGAAGGCCATAAAATCTGGTTCAGCGGAAAAGAAACCAAGCACGAACATGGCGTAGCTTTTATCGTAAGGAAAGAGGTGGCTGGAACTGTCATCAGCTGCACCCCCGTGTCAAGCAGACTAATCTCCATCCGCATCTCCGCCCGACCGCACAACATCACTATAATACAAGTATACGCTCCAACAGCAGATCATGATGATGAGGAATTAGAAGAATTTTACGAACAACTGGACAACATCATCAAGAAAACACCTAAGAAAGACATTCTGACTGTCCTCGGTGACTGGAATGCAAAGATCGGCCCTGACGCTTACCAACAATGGGCAGGAACAGCTGGCAAGTTTGGCCTTGGAGAAACAAACGACAGAGGCCTGCGACTTTTAGAGTTCGCACAGAGTCACCGTCTTACCGTTGCTAATACCCTCCATCCACACAAGAAGTCAAGAACAGTGACATGGCAATCGCCAGGAGGCCTGGTCCATAACCAGATTGACTTCATCTTGCTGCCTCGACGATTCAAATCCAGCGTTAACAAAGCACAAACGAGGTCCTTTCCTGGCGCTGATATTGGCAGCGACCACAACCTCGTCCTTACTAGCCTCAAGTTGAAGCTGGCATTGAAACGAGACAGCAAGAGTCCTCGCATCCGATTCGACCTCGAGAAGCTAAAAGACCCGGAAGTAGAAGAGGTCTTCCAAGCCCAGGTGGGAGGCAGATTTGCAGCCTTGGCTACTTTGGACTGGGACGTAGACACCCTTGCTGGAAATATAAAAGAGGTGTTACTTTCTACAGCAGAAGAAGTGCTGGGGAAGCAGAGGAAGCGCAAACAGCCCTGGGTCACCGATGACATCCTTGATCTCTGTGATGAGAGGAGAGCCTGGAAGAAAAAGAGAGGCCAAGACCTCACATCAGCAAACAAGTACAGACTTGTCAACAAGAAGATCAGGAAGAGGATGAAAGAAGCCAAAGAAGATTGGATTGAAGACCAGTGTCGTAGCGTGGAAGAGGGCATGGCAAACGGCAACAGCAAGAAGGCTTATGAAACGCTAAGGACCCTCACCAAGACTCAACAGCGAACAGCCACAGTCATCGAAGACAGCAGCGGCCAACTCCTTACGGAAAACACTGCTGTACTAAACAGATGGACTGAGTACTGCCGAGACTTGTATAACTACAAGGCTGAGCCAGACACCAGCATCCTCCAAAACAACCAGGCTGGGGCCAGGAAGGCCGAAGACCTGCCAGTGTTAGCTGAAGAGGTGGAAACAGCTGTACGCGGCCTGAAGGGAGGAAAGTCTCCAGGTGTAGACAACGTACCTGCTGAACTGTTGAAACATGGAGGAGAAGTAACAACGAAGGTACTCACTACACTCTGTCAAAAGATCTGGGAGCAAAAGAAATGGCCAGTAGAATGGACACAGTCTCTAGTGATCCCGCTCCCCAAGAAAGGAAACCTGAAACAGTGCCAGAACTACAGAACTATCAGTCTGATAAGTCACCCTAGCAAAGTAATGCTTAGAATCATTCTCAACCGCCTCAAAACTTTCGCCGAGGAACTGCTGGCAGAAGAACAGGCTGGCTTCAGAGTTGGAAGAAGCACTGTAGAGCAGATTTTCAACTGCCGCGTCCTGATCGAGAAACATCTGCAGCATCAGCGCGAACTCTACCACAACTTCATTGATTTCAGGAAAGCATTTGATCGCGTCTGGCACGACGGACTCTGGCAAGTCATGAGATCGTTCAACATAGAGGAGGGGCTGATCCAAATGATAGAAGCGCTTTACAAGAACGCCTGCAGCGCGGTTCTACTTAACAATCAGTCAGGCGAGTTCTTCAGGACGACAATCGGTGTCCGTCAAGGATGCCTGCTCTCTCCTGTCCTTTTCAACATATTCCTGGAGAAGATCATGCAGGAAACCCTCCACGACCACCATACTTCAATCTCTATTGGTGGCAGATCCCTGTGCAATCTTCGATTCGCAGACGACATTGACCTCATGGCAGGCAGCAATAGTGAGCTGCAAAACCTGACAGACAAACTTTCAAGTAGCGCAGGGTCTTATGGCATGGAGATCAGTACGGATAAAAGCAAAGTGATGATCAACACCACAAGCAACAGCAGCAGCAACATTCACATGAACGGCCAGAAGCTAGAAGAGGTCAATAGCTTCAAGTACTTGGGAGCCACCCTGTCCAAAGACGGTAGTTGCATAGCAGAGATCCGTATCAGGATAGGTACAGCAACATCCGCAATGGCCAGGCTGGACAGGATATGGCGAAGTAACTCCATCAGCTTCACCATCAAGTACAGGCTTTACAAGTCCCTCGTAGTGTCTATTCTACTCTACGGCTGTGAGACTTGGACGCTGCTTGCAGACTCAGAAAAGAAAATCCAGGCCTTTGAGAACAAGTGCCTGAGGAAGTTGCTCCACATCTCGTACCGCGAGCACAAGACCAACGAATATGTACGGAGCATCGTCACTTCCCTGGTGGGCCCACATGAACCCCTTCTGGCAACCGTGAAACGGCGCAAGCTTGCTTGGTTTGGCCACGTGATCCGACACAACACCTTGTCCAAGACTATCCTCCAAGGCACTCTCGAAGGAAGTCGTCGGCGAGGTCGTCAGAGAAAGAGTTGGGTCGCAAACATAAAAGAATGGACCGAACTCGAGATGCCAGACTTGCTTGCCACCGCCCAAAATAGAACTCAGTGGAGAGCACTGTCTGTTGCTGCTGCCTTTCAGTCCCCTCAACGCCCAGTTCGGGCAAGGGACTGATGATGATGATGATGATGATGATGATGAAGAACGATTAAAGACTAACTGCCAGCTTTGAAAGATAAAGGGCTAGAC
>BTPG01000004.1:66054558-66101719 GCA_036245525.1 Semisulcospira habei | reverse complement strand
GCATCGGCGTCATTCTCACTCACTCTCAACCCAACTTAATGTAATTCTATTCAGTTAATTTTCCCCTACGCCTTCGTCTCTTTACTTTTCCGATTATGGAAGCGTCTCTCTCTCTCTCTCTCTCTCTCTCTCTCTCTCTCTCTCTCTCTCTCTCTCTCTCTCTCTCTCTCTCTCTCTCTCTCTCTCTCTCTCTCTCTCTTTCTCAGTCTCTCTCTCTCACACACACACCACTCCGTCTCCACACCAAACCGTCCCGTGCGCACTGTGAATAGATCTGTATACAAGTCACTATTTATGTCTGACTATCCCGCCATGACCCGTGTGTGTATAGGCTTACGTGTGTGAATGTGCGCGCACTCATGCGTTACTGTTTACTTTTGGTTGTTTCTTTAATCATAGTAAGGTCTTCATTTGTATTAGAATGTTAAGATCTTATTAGAATGTTATAGGCACCATATAAATGATAAACGTCATTACATTATTATTATTATTATTATTATTATTATTATTATTATTATTATTATTATCTTCTTCTTCTTCTTCTCGAACGCCGTCACACTTGGAGTTTGGTTCTCAAAATGAAATCTGTGGTCTTCTGTATTGTTGTTGTTGTTGTTGTTCACTGATTACTATTATATCATTATGTAGTAAAACTGTTGCCGCTAGGGTTTCATGTGAAAGAAAAACAGAAGATAGTGGTAGAAAACCCTTTAAAATTGAAACAAATAACGACGTTTCGGATCAAAGATCCTTCCTCAGGTCAAGAAGAAGGATCTTTGGTCCGAAAAGTCGTTATTTGTTTCAATTTTAAAGGGTTTTCTACCACTATCTTCTGTTTTTCTTTTTATTATATCATTATATTATTATTATTATTATTATTATTATTATTATTATTATTATTATTATTATTATCAGTAGTAGTAGTAACAATATGGCTATACCATTTTCATAGGAAGTATAATCATGTCATAAATGGATCCCCGACTGTCTACGTCAACGCAATAGCCTCTGAAAAATAGGGGCAACTGATGTAGATTTGCCGTGCGTAAAATACTGTATGGGAAATGTACACTTAATATCTTTCCGCTGTAGTAGGGTGAATCTAAAGCGTTCACATGGAACTAAATGTGGAAAGATAAAGTCTACGCGGCACTGTGCCAACTGATGTGCAAAAATAGATCTGATCAACTTATTCGACTAGGAAAAACTAAACTGTTCTGTCCTGGCGCATTACAACAAGATAAGGATCGATCGTGATAGTTCAAGGATGGTGACAGAATAGCTAGGCGCCTAGCTATTCTGGCACCACCCTTGAACTATCACGATCGATCTTTCTCGTGAACGTATATCAGTTATAGCATATGTTAGAGGACTATTGGAATTTCGATATTAGGATTCAGTGAGGTATAGATAGCTATATTGGCCCCCACCCTTGAACTGTCGTGACGGCGTCCAAATCCTGAATTTACCAGTTGTGTAACAGGTCACGGGACTTTTGGAATTTCGATATCAGGTTTTTCAGTGAGGTAGGTAGGTAAAGCTGGTAAGGAAGATTAATGTACCTGCCGCTTATCCGGAGGCGGCACGTCTCGAATGAGTTAAGTGCTAATGCGAAAATTTGTCATGTTTTTACTTTAAAGTACCATTGACGCATAAACCCGAAGACACGTTTCTGCACCATTTGTGTTTGTTATGTCTTGTCGACACACCTAATGAACTTTAACAGCAGTTTGGACAGGCAGCAACAGCACATGCGTAATCGCACTTATTTATTCTGTGTAGCCGTTAGCGTTTCAAACTATTTTTAGCTGTTTTTTCGTACTGATAGCACTGTATGTAGAGAAAGGAGTGGAGTCAGTCATTGTCCGGTTACTTAATATTAAGACGACGTGTGCTGAACTGGATTCTCCTGTGTCCAAATGCACCATAACTAGACCTGTGTGTAGCGTTTCGCAACCGTTTGTTACAGAAGTGTATCTTTGAACAGTTACGGCAGTAGTGGGCCTTCAATATGAACAATGCCGGAGCATTCGAACAGCGCCAAAATGCAACAGACAAAGATCCTCATAACACTCCAGTGGCACATGAAGCTATATGCCTTTTGCTGGTGCCAGTTTGTGTTCATGTTCCTATAACAGCAGGGGACCTTTGATGTTGAATTTTTCAATTCTGCGTCCACTAATGGAAAAGGGATTAACTCATTCGATACGTGCCGCCTCCGGATACGCGGCTTATGCCGCGTATCCGGAGGCGGCACGTCTCGAAGGAGTTAAAAACAAGTTTCCTTGAGACTGCTTGAAACGTACCTGTTGTTTTGTCCGCACCTCCTGGCAATGGTAGGTATCGTGAAAATGGCACCTCTGCTCGTCGAACCTCTTCTTCTTTTCATATTCACGGTGTTCTTTCCCCTGCCCAAGATGTCCGTCCGGCCTGATGAGGATCCTAGAACTTCGTTTTCTTCTCTCCTCCATTCTCGTAGTCATATGTCACTGGGCGTGTCAATCGGCAGCATTAGTATATTCACCGGGACGAAATGATCTGTCTCCTGCAACAGGTAGGAAGTCCCCATCCACTAAGGACAGGTCCTAGGAGGACCCACGACGCCCGTAGTGGGCCCGCGCACGGCCGTGCGCGGGCTCACTGCGGGCGTCGTGGGTCCGAAGACGTTTTGCTACTAGACTAGCAGACGGTGAGCAAAAGGTCATTAGATTAAAGTACCATTACGCGTGAGCGAACCTTTTCCGACAGCGAACTATGGTTTGCCGAGGTTCGTGAACAACTTCGAACTAGGTTCGCCGTATCTTTAGATCGTTCAATTAAGAACCAACCTGGTTCGTCCGAGATCGTGAACTGTAGTTCGTCAGAGTTTGCGAACTAAAGTTCGTTTAATTAAAAACGTGCTTTTAGGTGAAGACACATTTCAGCACTATTTGTGTTTGGCGGAGGCCGTATGCCTTGTCGACGCACTTAATGTGCTTCTATGGCAGTTTGAACACGCAGAAAAAGCACACGCGTAATTTTATTTATTCTGCGCAGCCGTTCAAGTTAGCGTGTCAAATCTATTTTTAGCTGTTTATCACGTACTGACAGCGTTGTATTTATAGAACGGAGTGGAGTCATTGTCAGGTTACTTGATATCAAGACGATGTGTGCCGAACTGCATTGTCCTGTGTCTAAATGAACCATAACTAGACCTGTGTGTAGCATTTCGAAACAATCTGTTACAGAGGTGTATCTTTGAACAGTTGCGGCGGTAGTGGGCCTTCAACGAAAATCCCATGAAAGAAACACGCTCAGAAAGAATATTTACACCGCAATAAACTGTGTTGGAAATGTCCTTTATAAGTGTGTTCTTTCTCTGTAGGAAACACACTTTTAAAAAAATACTGTACAGTAATCGTGTTGTAATTGTCCTTTCTAAGCGTGTTTCTGCTTACACGCTTGACAGTTACTTTTATGGACCCTGTGTCATTAGACCAACGTCAGTGCATTGGGCACCTCTAAACTATTTGAGCGCCGATATTATGCTTATAGATGGTTAGGTGCATACCCATCTGATTTTAACACATGCAGCTCTTGTGGTTACACTTATAATTTACGGTCACTTTGGAGGCAGCTATACGCATTCCCAACTTCTGAAACAGAGTTCAAACTAGATAAATAATGACATCCGTCCTCGAGATGAACAGCGTCCACGGTTAACACTAAAACAGTCTGACTAAACAGTTCATGAAACCTTCGTAAACGCTTCGTGTCCTTTCCATTGTCGAAGTTAACTGTGTTTTTCAAAGTGATCTTGAAACTTGGGTTGGTGCCAGCACCGATGTATACGTAGTTGTGCATGCATTCAGTCGTGACTGAAGAGGAACCTACAGTACCTTTCCAGGTACCTGCTATCCATTATAGTCTAAACATAATCAATCTGTCCACGTATGTAGGTCAGTCGATTGAACCAGCACCTGCGGCCGACGTTGCCTCGATGATCTTTTATTCACTGGCTTTGTGTTCAGTACGTAGCAAAGGTACACCCTAAGCTGAGCACGTTGAAATGTACTTCCTCGTTCCAAGTACTAACAGGGAAATTCTTCCATGTGCAAGAGGCATAGATTCTCATGAGCCCTTGCAGCCGCAGGGGCTCATGAGAATCCATACCTTTTGCTGGACGGAATCGGCCCATTTAACTCTTTGCCTACGTCTCACACGCAGTAGATTATAAGAGTCTGTGCGGCTTGCCCCAGATGTCGACCGTAATAGGATTGTCACCTCACTTGTTCGTTCCTTATATGTAGACTGTGATTGGTGCATACAGTCTTCGAATGTGTCTGTTTTTTAACCCATGCCAGGCTAAAAGCTTCAAATTTGTACACTGCCATATATGCAAGCAACATTATAGTACTTACAGATAAAGATTTAGACCAATGGCTTTAGTTCAAGGGTAGTGCCAGAATAGCTTGGCGCGTAGAGGCGCCAAGCTATTCTGGCACTACCCTTGAACTATTTCAATCAAACTTATTTCACACACTGGTGTATTCTGAATGATAAGGGTTAAAATGCGTGGGTCGAAATCCAGGATCTGTATTTTGGGCGAACCACAACAAGATGGAGTATCTGATGACCTGATCAATAAACTGTTATCACTGTTTAGATACAACCTGTTCAACTTCTTGTTGTTGTTGCTGCTGCTGTTGTTGTTGTTGTGTCTCCTGTATTTAAAGACCGTTCTTTAATGACAGGCTGTAGTTGCTGTTTTTGTTGTAGTAGTAGTAGTTGTCAATGTTGCCAAACTCGTAGACAGTGGTACAAGGTATGTCGATCTACCATGTAAGAGTTGTATAAGTGTCGCTTGTTACAGTCTCGTATCCCTTTCGGGTGTACGAGAATACCCGGACCTGTCGGATCACTACGCTGTGTTGTGTAAAGTGGCTATTGCCAGGCCACCCCCACCCACACGGCTTGTGACGTCACGGAAACTTGGAGCCAGAGATTATGCAGTTTTCCAAGCCGACGTAAAAGTGTTTGCCGCTGATGTTAGTAGCCGGACCTCTGATCTTCTGCTGGATAATCTGGTGGACCTGTACAATGCCGGTCTTGGACAAGTGTTGGACCGTCATGCTCCTTTGACAACGAGGCGTGTCAGGGACTGTCCGTCTGCCCCCTGGCTGTCTGTAGATGTGAGAGATACACGGCGTGAGAGGAGGCGTGCCGAGCGTCAGTGGAGAAAGCACAAACTGACCGTGTACAGACAGATATACACGTGTAAAAGAAATGCGGCCTCTCAGCGCCTAAATGCTGCCAGACGACATTTCTTCATGGACAAGCTCGACTCGGCTGCCTCTGGTGTTAAATGAACTGCTGGGAAAACCCAAGTCTACTGCTCTTCCTGCTGATGTCCCCTCTTCTGAACTGCCGCAGACATTTTGTGATTTTTTTTCACTGATGAAATCAAACTGCTGCGCGAGAACTTAGATGCTAAGCAGTGCGATCCACCGTTTTTACTGTTTATGATGGTCCATGCTTTGCAAAGTTCAAATCTGTCACAGAAAGCGACATTACTGCCATAATTGCAAAGTCTCCAACAAAAACTGAGTTGCATGTTGGATCCTGTTCCGACTTGTTTCCAAAAGCCGCAGTGCATCAGCGATCTTGCACTGTTGATTGCTGCTATTGTAAACAAGTCTCTGTCAACCGGAACTGTTCCAAACAAACAGGCTGTTGTTACCCCGTTGATCAAAAAAACCAGGCTTGGACAGAAATACCCTAAAAAAAACTACAGACCTGTATCCAACCTACCATTCATTTCTAAGGTACTGGAGAAAGTTGTCTTACAACAGCTCCTGGAACACTTAGAGATGAATGGTCTGATGGAAGTGTATCAGTCCGCCTATAGGAAAGGTTACAGCGTGGAGACAGCAGTGCTGAGTGTTCAGAATGACTTGCTTTGTAAAGCAGATGAGAGACTTGTCTCCCTTGTGGCCCTGTTGGATCTCGGCGCTGCTTTTGATACGCTGGACCATTCCATTCTCATGAAGAGGCTTGAAATCACTTTTGGCCTTCGTGAAACGGTTCTCTCTTGGTTTGAATCTTACGTTTCCGACCGGTACCAGTTTGTAGGTGTAAAAGACAGTGTCTCTAGACCTTTCATTCTGGAGTTTGGAGTGCCCCAGGGCTCTGTCTTAGGCCCTGTATTGTTTACATTGTATTCACAACCGCTGTCAGATGTTATTTCCAGCCATCAGTGTTCTTATCATAAGTATGCAGATGACACCGAAATCTCTCAGAGTAGTCCACCTGGGGAATTTCAGTCTGTTGAAACTGGCATCAAGTCTTGTGTTGACGATGCCACGACATGGATGGACAGTAACAAACTTATGTTAAACCCAGAAAAAAACAGAGTTACTACCCCTTTGGCTCAGCATCCCGGCTTCAACAAATTCACACTGAGTCTCTACGCATAAGTGACACTGATATTCCATTTCAGTCTTCGGTCAAATATCTTGGTGTCAAGCTCGATAAGACTTTGAGTATGCAGGATCACGTGGGTGAAATCTGTCGTGGTGCTTCATACTCTCTGAGACGCATCGCATTTGTCCGACACAGTCTTTCTGAATCTAGCACTGGAAAGTTAGTGAATGCTTTAGTCACGAGCCGTCTTGACTACTGCAATTCTCTGCTTTTTGGTCTTCCATCTGAGCAGATTAGCCGCCTTCAGCGAGTTCAAAATAATGCCGCAAGGCTTGTGAAGCGCAGGCAAAAACTCGAGACCACGTAACCCCTATAATGAAAGACCTTCACTGGGCTTCCAATCCAATCCCGCATACAGTTTAAGATTGCGACCCTTGCATACCGCCACTTTGATGGCATTCTTCCGTCATACCTTTCCTCCAGTCTGATCACTTACCAGCCCTCTCGCTCACTGCGTTCATCGGGAGAGAAACTTCTCAAAGTTCCAAAGTACCATCTCAAATCTGCCGGTGAACGCTCTTTCAGATGTACTGCTCCTTTAAATTGAAATTCCTTACCGTATGAGCTGAGAAATGCCTCCCCCCTTACGCAGTTCAAAGCAAAGTTAAAAACTCACCTTTTCTTGCAGGCTTTCGTGTGATCTCTACGGTTTTTTGTACACTCCCCCCCCCCCCCTGCAGACTCTGTGTGCGTGTGTGTGTGTGTGTGTGTGTGTGTGTGTGTGTGTGTGTGTGTGTGTGTGTGCGTGTGTGTGTGTGTGTGTGATTGTGTGTGTGTGTGTGTGTGTGTGTGTGTGTGTGTGTGTGTGTGTGTGTGTGGTTTTCGCCTGCGCATTGAGTTATATTATAAATATGAGAAATGCGCCATATAAATACCATGTATTATTATTATTATTATTATTATTATTATTATTATTATTATTATTATTATTATTATTTTATGATAGCTAGAAATGATCTGATATAAAATGAATATATACCAAAAAAAGTTGTGCAAACAAACACATACAAAGAAACCAACTAACAAAAAAGTGAGCGAAGAAAGAAAAAAAGAAAGAAACCTGATCCTGGAAAGACAGACATAGAAATAAACAGTGACCGCATTAATCCTCTTAGCCCCAAGACCACATATCCCAAATTTTGGAGCTGCTAGATAAACGTGACTATGTACCTGTTGCAAGAGATGGACGGGACCATGATAATTCAAGGGTAGTGCCAAATGAGCTTGGCGCCTTAAGGCGCCAAGCTCATCTGGCACTACCCTTGAATAATCATGGTCCATCCGTCTCCTGCTGCAGGGATTTGGGTTAAAGCAACGATTTTACTGACCAATCGTAAAGGGAAGCAACACGAAAACGGCCATAGCAAGGGAACGATGTATTGTACAGTTGTCTCCTCTGCTCCTCCAAAAGACCATTGTGCTTTATTGTTGTCATCACACTAGGTGTCCCATTTGATTCGCTAGCGCTTCAGCAGTAGCGGATAGACGGAGACAGCCTAGTGTCAGCAGTGTGGCGGTCATAGGTATATATAGTATAATATATACATATCAAGTTTTAGGAATGACAGCAAGAGAACATGTAGAAAAAAGTTCTGATGAAATGACGAATGACATTCCAAAAATGCATTTTACTGCATACACCTATATTCAGTGGCGTAGGAACCAGGGGTGAGGGGGGACTGAGGGGGAGAGGGAGAGGTAGAGAGGAGGGAGGTCCTGGTCCCTCCCCCGCCCCCTCCCCCCCGCCCCCCGCACCCTGCCCCCCCCCCCCCCCCTCCGCACCCTCCCCCCCCCCCCCCCCCCCGCATTCTCCCTCCCCCCCTCCCTCGTTCCCCAATGTTTGATTTCAGCTTACAGGCTGTAATCCATCTCTCTCTCCCCCCCCCCCTACACACACACCGTGGCACACACACCCTCTCTTTATTCGATTCGTTTGGGGGACTGGGTCAGCAACGTAGGAGTGCACGCCTCCCCTCCCTCCCACCTCCACCCGCCCCTTTGAAAATATATTCTCACGCCACTGATATTAAAATGTTAAAACAATAAAACATGGTATTGCACACACCAATAGTAAAATGTTACGTCAGAAAAACTGACAGAATGTTTAGTTACAAAAATAGAATAATTCACATAGCGCTGTCCTAGTAGCATGCGTAATGAGCAGGATTTAACAAAGCAGACTACACACACACACGCACGCACGCACGCATGCACACACACACGCATACACACACTCCATGGTCAACTGGTCTCAGAGATATTTCATAGTCGCAGATGACTTGCCGTAGCCTACACAAACCATATTCTCCGGCAGTTTCAGGACAAAACTGAGTCGAGTCATCAGACCGCCGTCAGCCTGAGGACCATTTGCGTACAATAATACTGTACCAGAGAATATGTTTTGAGCGACCACCTTTATGAAAGATCACCTGCCATGGAAGACCATCATTCACTGAGGTGGCTATTTCCATCTAAATCACGGTGATGCTATTCAACCCCGGTCTTCGTTGCCGAGACCGAAACGCTGAACACCGTCCAACTGCAAGAGGTAGTAGATCCTCATGAACCCCCGCAGCTGCGGGGTTCATGTGGATCTATGCCTCTTGCTGAAAAATCGTTATACACGTGTTCCTTAGATGGCTGGGGCTCGCTGGCGCAGAACTGATTCACGAAGATTTCAAACTGAAACGCAAGCTGCGTCAGGGAAGTGATTGATAATAATTATGTGACACTACTCGCCTCTAACCCGTTTGCTGCCGAGAAAAACTGAACACGACCCAACTGCAAGAGACATAGATCCTCAAGAGCCCCCGCAGTTGCGGGGGCTCATGAGGATCTATGTCTCTTGCTGAGACAAACGTCACTTACATGTTTCTTGAACGGTTCTGGCTTTTGATCGTTGAACGAACAACGCGGCGGATAGAAACGAAATATACATCCAGTGGCCGCAGGAAAGAGGTTGAAGGTTTCTCTAACCCTTATCGTTCGAAATACATCAGTGTGTAAAATAAGTTTGACTAAAATAGCTCAAGGGTAGTGCCAGAATAGCTTGGCACCACCCTTGAACTAAAGCCATTGGTCTACATCCTTATCTGTAAGTACTATAATGTAGCTTGCATATTATGGCAGTATACACATTTGGAGCTTTGAAGCTTTTAGCCTCAGTATGATGTGGGTTAAAGACTAACCGTTTAAGTTTTTGCAAAACTGCAGGTTGCTCAAAACAGGTTATTACTCTGTATCTTCCGAAATGTGTTGGTCTACATGTTGCAGTGATCGATGTCATCGGCACGAAGATAATTCGCTTTCTGTACTATCTTCCAAAATACACTTGTCTCAATATTTCCCCAAGGGTAGTATTGAGCGCCAGTATCTGGCCAGGGTTGGTGGGGACGGCCGCATGACGGTGCCATACATGGACGGCGTAACTTTGCGACATGTCGTAACCCGTGCTCTCGAACAGCTTTTCGGCCTCGAACCAGTTGGGAGAGTAAAAGTGTTTGGACTCCATGTGAACGCTGTCAGGGTCTCGCTGCCACATGCGTAATGCGGTCCACATGCCTATGACAGAAAATGACCTAAATGACAAATATGAAGGAAACGATATAAATCACAGAAATTCATATAAATTGCAAATTACTTCACTCGAAGTATTTAAAAAACAATTGGAATAGGCCTATGGCTTTCCTTGGTAACATCGATAACAACAGCAGCTGTAGCCTACTGGTGGCAACAGCTTTTGCTCTCATTCAAGTGATACTTCTCTGTAATTTTATTTTATTTAAAAATCTGTTCAATGTATCTTTTCAAGTTAAGTTAACCCATTTAACCCAGACCGCATTTCTCAAATATTAGAGGTGTCACCTAACAACTGCGTGAAGAGTTGCTGGAGATGGATTGACCATGATTGATAATTCAAGGTTAGTGACAGATTAGCTTGGAGCCTGACGGCGCCAAACTAATCATGCACTACCCTTGAATTGCCATGGTCGATCCATCTATGTGTACAAAGTGATGTGCACTGACCATTCTCATGAAAGTTGGTGGGGTCGAAGTGTTTGTAGCCAGCATACCAGTCTCTGAGAAACACCGATCCCTTGGCGGCCAGGATGAGGGCGTTCCCCATGCCTGTGTGTATGTCCACTAGCCCCATAGTCAGGGGGTGTCTCAGCAGCGGATCCAGGGGGCGCAGCAAGATCATATCCGTGTCCAAGTACACTCCGCCGTTTACTGAGTGGACAAAAATGAGAAGAAAAAAAAGAAGAAGAAAAAACAAATTTAAAACAAACAAAAAAACTGAAGGAATCAGAGAAAAGAGACAGAAAAGAGAGAGAGAGAGAGAGAGAGAGAGAGAGAGAGAGAGAGAGAGAGAGAGAGAGAGAGAGAGAGAGAGAGAGAGAGAGAGGAAAAAGAAGAAATAAATAAAATAAGCGAAACGTCCTCGGGTGAACTACACCTGACAGTTGTCACAAACAAACAAACCAGATTACCTTTTCCTCTATTCTTTTTTCCCCTTCCTTAAATTTCTAGTTATCAAATCTTACTTTTTAATTATTTTATGTAATATTTTTATTATTTATTATTATTATTATTTTCTGTAATTTCATTTAAAAGTAATTACATGTGTACATACATACACACACACATACATACATACATACATACATACATACATACATACATATATACATACATACAAACATACATACATACGCACATACGGCGCTTCGCGCCAAATGTACGTTCAACAGCGAGGCCAGCGTAATTAGACGTGACGTAATTTTTATCTGGTTACTTCAGTTGTGAGAGGTTTAGGCCTTGCCCCCTTTGACATCATGGACATGCTATTAAATTCGCCCCACCGCGACCCGTCCTAAAAACAACCGGAAGAAAACGCACCAAGCAGAACCTGCAGACGGATGACGTCAGAAAGATGAGCGGTCCATTGCACTTGACCGTCCGGCGTGATCTGCGGACGCGGTCGGTAGACGAACCTGACGTTATCGATATCGCTCAGTACGCGTGACCACCAGTAGCCAATCGGAACGCAGTTTCCAAATACGTAGAGGGCGCCAGGCTTGAGGTATCGTTTGGCACTCAGCATGCTCACGTAATGAAGAAACTGTAAGTTGAAAGGGGCCCCACAGGTGTCGGAGACCAAAACGTAGTACGCGATGCGGGGAACGATGTCGTGCCGCCCCTGCCCCCGCTCCCCGTGATCTGAATAGTCCCGTGTTTCTTGAAATAAAGAACAGAACATTAGTAATCAACATATTCAATATTTGGAGTCAGTCAAACAGTTCACTTCAGTTTCGAAGCTCCTCAAGCCGAAGTCGCGCACGACCGTGCACAGGCCCACTGCAGCCGTCGTCGCCCGAGGATTTTTCCTTACTGGGGCACAAGAGCCTTTCAGACCTTTCATTTTCTAGAATCACCGTACACTGTACGTACAAGTCCAGAGAGAAGAATTGACCACAGTAGCTGAAAAGTAGTGTGTGATTAGCAAAGCACCCAACTAAAGGAAAAACTATCCTAACCCTACCATGGTTTATCCATACCTTTAAAGTTGTCATGTCATTGCTTAAAACACAGACAAGCAAGCAAGCCAGTCAATTAACAGACAAGCAAGCAAGCCAACCAATTAACCAACCAATTAATAGACCGACCTACTGACAGACCAACTAACCAATCAACCAACCGACGAAACAACCAACCAAACACCAAACAAACAAACAAACAAACCAGTGTCCAGCAGGCATTGTCCAGGGGCGGGTTTTAGTCCCGCCTGGTGCAGGAACACGTGACAAAGCACATCCTCCTCCCGCCACGCTCTAGTGCACCACCTGCCAAGATCACACGTGGGGTCCACCGATTGCAGCAGGCCGTGAAAACAGTCATCAGGCAGAACTATACGAGGTGGTTCTTTCAGTGGGGATGAGCCATTGACAGAGTGATTGCCAGTTAGGCCGTGTCTGTTGAACAGGTACTTGATCCAGGATGAAGCGTTTTTGCGTTGGCCGTGCGGCACATCTGAAGAAGAAAGGCCCATGGGCTGAATATCCGCAGGAGCGAGGCCTTCTCCACGTCTGCCCAGAAACGAACGCCCTAGGAGCTTTACGTCGAGTGAAGTGATGTCCTGGGAATGGCTGTGCACAGCAGTCAATGCTATGAACACCAGTGTGCAAGCGGTTGCCAAAATGGCAACGTAGAAGCATTTCATCCATTGTTTGAACATCGAAGTTGAAGGCAAAGCGTACGACAACTCTGTGTGGTTTGTTTCATGGTGTTTTGCCTGTGCTGCCCTCTCGCTCCCCGCAAACTTCGTTTCGCGTCCACAACATTGTTTAGCACATGAAAGTCGTTCTTGCTTTTTCTCGACCGAGAGATTCATCTACCTGTGATCGCCTAATTCGGCGACGCGGATTAACGATTCCCAGTTATTCTTTTTGATGTTGCCCTACCTCGTCACTGAGCAAGGTTCGAGTGAGGTTGGAAACATCATTAGCACCAACACTGATAAGAAAAACGTGAACATTACACAAATACAAGAGGTATAGATCCTCATGAGCCCCCGCAGTTGCGGGGGCTCATGAGGATCTATACCTCTTGCTGATGCCACTTTGTATCCATGTTCGTTAGACGGTTGGGGTTCCTTGACGTTGAATTTACGGTGATTTAAAAAAAACAAAAAACAGTCGTGAGTCCACTATCAGCTGAGTGTCCACTGCACCTGTTCTACTGTCCACGAAGAGTTCTGATTTGTATGAATGAGAACATCAACAAGACACGGGGATAACATTGCACACATATTGTGACTCATTTCGTTTCACTATGTACAGCCAATGTCTGTGCCTTGCTTACGCTTATACAGGTACGGGGCGGTCCGTGGCGCAGTGGTTAAGGCGCCTGCCACCAATGCCAAAGGTGCGCGGTTCGATACCGGGTTCCGGCGTTGGACTTTTCTCCTCTGGTAAGTGTCACCGTTAATTCGGGCGGACCGTCGGGGGTTCTTTCTCCGGGTACTCCGGTTCTTCCACCCCCCCCCCCCTCACTTTGGTACCGGTCTCAGGCCACTTTACAAATTTCAAATACAAGCAATCAAAAATCTCTGTAACTTCAGTAGCTGACTGGCCCTTCGTTTGTCTTGTACTGTGTTTGTCTTAAATGGCGTAAATCCGTGTCTGTTTCGTAAGTGTGTGTGTTGGGTTTCAGGCGCGGCGCTTTGAGTCGATTTCCCAAAAATTGAGAAAAAGCGCCTATATAATAACGTTATTATTATTATTATTATTACGACGTAGATTTGAAAAGGCGCAATTTGAATTTGTACACACGAAGTCGAAGGTTGGGACCGGAGTGATGTGATTTTGAACCGTTTGGCTCTATAGGTGAGGGTCCAGATTCACGGACCAGCACACACAAGCATAATACTTACTTCATCACTCGACTCAAAGTACCGTCATCATCAGTCAAGTTGTCACTCTAATGCCCGAATATTACATTTCCATGATGGCCGATCGTGGCTTCACACTCTAATGGTGCAGTTGACTGTGACTTTATTCAAATCACGCTGACCCTTTTACTGCCCAGAAAAAGTGAACACGATCCATCTGTAAGAATCATAGGTCCTCATGAGCCCCCGAAGTTGCGGGGGCTCATGAGGATCTATGCCTCTTGCTGATACCACTTTGTATCCACGTTTCTTTCAACGGATGAGGTTTTTCGGCACTGCATGAACAGAGTTCGGAAACGCAACCTGCTGCGGCTATTGCAGGGAAGGGGTTAAGCTCATTGTTGCCTAATTGCACGATGACCCACTCTGCCAAAAGGAAACACGCACATAAATGCACACTGTAAGAGGCAGCGATACTAATATGCCCTCCCTCGAAACCTTAGGGAGGGAGGGGTCACAGATCATGATGAAATATGTTGCCTGCAAATAAATTACTTTTGCCCCCAAATGTTTAAATATGCGCTGATCTGTGATTGCGGACCGTTCAGTGCAAAATTACAGACCAGCACACACATTCACTTTCACAGTGTATAAGATTAGTTTCAGCGGCCTTTATCACAGCGGTGTGACGCAAGGGTTTCAAGGTAATAATCAAACCGCCGTTAAAGAGGTAAGGCCACCCGCACATCACCCCTGTGGTGACGCCCGTAAAACCAAGCATGATACACCAACTGTTACAACAACTCTGTAGCAGCTGCCTTCATCGATATTTGCAGTGGCTCTAAGACCGCCTGCAGAACCTCTAAGCCGCCAATGCTTTTTAACTCAGAATACCCCCTCCGTCTGAGGAGGGAAGTCTCGTGGCAATTGAGGGCCGATCGTATCAGTATAATAATAGGTAAGTGGCGTATTCTCTTTTGCAGGTGGGCGTAAAAGAGATGATCCTTGATGAAATCCGTTAGTTCGCCCACATACTATCACAGCATTGAATAGAAATTATACCCTTCCCCTTCGCGCCTCTCTTGCCCCGTGTTCGTTCTGTCCTCTTGTCGGGTGAAGGAAGATAAGTTAAACTCTACGCTTACAAGTGTAGTATAAACATTTATTTTATTTATGAATGTAATAACGAGGCAATTTAGCCAGTGTAAGGCATCAGGGACACCCAGATAATGGGAAGGAACTCTGCCTTTGCAAGAATACACACTCAATCTGAAGAGGCACTCACAGACTGGACACGTCAGGTTGCCACTGTGTTTCTCCAAACGAAGTGGCGTCTTTGGTGAAGCACAAGGGACATATTTTGCCTTTATGATTGTTTTAATATAACGCAACATAACGTCTCCGGAACATGGATCCAAAGAAGTGTCAGCCAGAGGGCATAGATTTTAATGAGCCCCCGCATAGGCGGGGGCTGATGATGATCTATGTCTCTTGCAGTTGGATCGTGTTCACTTTTTCTGAGCGTTGTAGGGGTCACGCTTCCAGTGATCCGAGTCACGTCAGGAACACGTCAAATAATTATATTCTCAGTACTGCATTGGGTGTTCGGCCCGCTTCGAATCGCTGTGAGGCTGATATAGTTCTATTGTACACTTTCACTGTTGATGCTTTTGTACCTTGTACAGTGCTAGATCTGAACACGTCGAAAACAACGGTCACCTTTGCAGTAACTTTGACATGACAAATTAAGGCTCTAATATGCCGATCACTATTTAAACGACTCAGCCGTGAAGCTTTTAGGTACCACTGCAGATGTGTGCGCACACACTCAACCGTAAACACAAACACAGTCACAAAACACACCTGTCACACACCCGACATGTTTTCCTACTGGACACAGCAGCCCCCCTGGGCACTTTTGCCGCATATGGCGGAGCAGTTTGGTAGGTGGCTTGCGCAGGACTAAGCTCACTCATGCAACTGAGCCCCAGTCTCAATGAACGGCCCACGCGTGCGTCAGTGCTGGTCTGTGATTTGGTACCTTACGGCCCTGTAGCAAAAGGAGCACAAGCACAGGCTAGCCCACAACTGATATTAGTTCAGACTGGGTGGGTTTCCACTCTGTGGTCACAACAGCGAGCTAACAGTTCGATAACGACCGGTGGACCGAACAGAAACGTGTCCAGCCGGGTCAATACTTTCACCCCCCCCCCCACCCCACCCCTACCCCCACCCCCACCCCACGCCCCCCCCCCCCCTCGCCCACCCACACACAAATCCCTCCACCGTCACTTCTTATGCAAAAGCAAGCTTGATGTACTATAGTGCGAACTTTGCCCGGAACTGCACGTCTTGGGCAATACGTACCTCAACTACCCCGCCCCCCCCCCCCCCCCTTGGGGGTGGGGCAGAGGTGGTTTGGGGTATCTATTGCCCATGACTTGCAGTTCCGGGGTAGTGTCTCATTATAAAAGATAACATAGAACTGAGTCACCACCTTCTAGCTATCATGGTTAGAATTAACCCCCTCACTACCAGCGGACGCAAATGGGTTTTTGAAATGATTGTTAATTCAATGTCAAAGATTTCCAGTGGGTTAAAAAATCTCAGTCAGAGGAATAGATCTTCATGAGCCCCAGCAACTGTTATATCCCAGTGCTCAGGCCAACGGCGGCCGATGTCGGGCCGATGGCCTTTGCGCACTGGGATGTAGTTGGTGCTCCGTTTTTCCAGGAGTTACAGGTACCAGGTACTAATTTCTGTTATTTCTGAATGGCCGCTGCCAGCCAGTAATTAAATTTCCCACAGAATGGCTGCCAGTAACTATTTTATGCAGAATGAGCTGTTACCAGTAACTATTTCCTGCAGAGAGATGGCTACCAGTAACTATTTCCCGCAAAATGGCTACTAGTAACTATTTCCTGCAGAATGAGCGGCAACCAGTGACTATTTCCTGCAGAATGAGCGGCCACCAGTAACTATTTTCTCCAGAATGGCTACCAGTGACTATTTTCTGCAGATAGATGCTACCAGTAACTATTTTCTGCAAAACTGTCTACCAGTAACTATTTCCTGCAGAATGGCTACCAGTAACGATTTCCTGTAGAATGGCTACCCGGCAGTAACTATTCAGACCAATCCTGCAGCATGAGCAGCTACCAGTAACTTGACTAGAATGCGGAATGACCGGCCGCTACCAGTAATTATTTCCTGCAGGTCGGAATGAGTGTCTACCATTAACTGTTTTCTGCAGAATAGCTACTCAGTAACTATTTTCTGCAAAATGGCTACTAGTGACTATTTCCTGCAGAATGGCTACCAGTACTGACTAGTATTTCCTGCAGCGGCCAGTGTCTACCGGCAGTAATCTGCAGAATGGCTACCAGTGACTATTTTCTGCAGAGGAATGGCTACAAGTAACTATTTCCTGCAGAATGGCTACTAGTAACTATTTCCAGCAGAGGAGCCATTGTTCAAAGACTTTAACTCATAATATTTAAATCCTCGAACTGTGGCTAGTTATGTTCCTCAGACGAGATTTTGCCACGACGCGAGACAACTCCTTGTCGTCGATACGAACTGATAAAAGATTCGTCCCCCTTTACCAACCATGCCCAAGAAATCGGCATAGAAATCATATTACGAGTTAGACTTTGATAGTGGTTCTTGTCGCCTCTCGGGTCCGATCGGGGGGGGGGGGTGGAGGGGGGGGGGGGCAATGTTGGAGGTAGAGTCTCGGGCTAAAGCGCTAGACTCTTACCTCCGACATTGACCCCTCTGAACGAACCCGAGCCGACACTGAAGATCCATCGGCAAAACCACGTAATACAACTAATATTAGCCCATTTAGTCCTGACGCACTACAGTATGAGATGGAGTGACGATGATAATTCAACGGTAGTGCCAGATTAGCTTGGAACCCGCCATCAGGCACCAAACTAATCTGGCACTACCTTTGAATTATCATCCGGTCACTCCATCTCATGAGTGCAGCGGGTACATAGTTGTTATGCAACATATTTAAAATTTGAGAACTGCGTACTTTAATAGATTCTACCCAGACACCATGCAGATAAGAGACCTGAGTTCAAGGTGATGCCTGAACATCATAGTCGACTGTGTCTGCACTGCAACGCAGTCTCAGAGGAGTTCATTTGGGATTCGGTGGGGTGATGAGTTACAGATTCTGCCCAGACGATCCCAACTTGAAGTTGCCCTGAAGCACTGCATTACATTCAAGAGTGGGCGCCACGCTATTCTGGCACCACCAGAGAACTATCATGCTCGATCCATGTCTTGCTGTGGTGCGTCGGGGCTGAATGAGTTAAACAGTTTAAAAATAGTGGGAGGTTGTCCAGTGATCATTCGGGTGCCTAGTACAGACTCCCTGGTTCAGACGGCCAGTGCGACTGCCTGCCGGACATAATTGATGCAGGTCAGTATGTCAGTCAGTCGGGCTCATTTGGCTGCTTTAGCTGGGGAATGGGAGGGATGAGGGGGGGGGCGGGAGGGGTGGGAGGGGGGGGGGGGCTCCATGATGACTTATTTTCGTCAATCAAGTAATGTCATTTTTTAACCTATCGCGTTGGAGGACTGCATTACAATTAGAGCAGACACTGATAGCTCAGGGGTACCGATAGCTGGGCCATGGCGCCAAGCCATCCTGGCATCACCCTTGAACTATCACGGTCGATCAATATATTGCTGCGGTTTGTCGGGGCTGCATGAGTTAAGTTTCGGTCGATCACACATCGAGATAACTTGTGTAAAAAATAAAGAATAAAAAAAATACAGCTTAAGCAAACACGTATCACGAGTTTTATTAAGTGAAGACCTCACCAGAACATCACAAAACATACACGAATAGAACATTAGTTTGGCGACCGACTGCAAGCGCATAATTGAAACCGTGACATTACAAATCTGCACTTAAATTAGCACTATGAGTCCATTCATTAATACGTTCACCCTGAAGACAACAGTCGGAGATAGACTTCCTGACCGGCCATGATAGTTCAGTACAGAGCCAGACAAGATCGGCTAGTGGGTAGTGCCACATTTGCCTTGGCGCCTGGAAAGGCGTCAAGCTAATCTGGCCGCCTTGAACTATCCAAGGGCAATGCCAGGCGCCAGGCAAATATGGCACTACTTTTGAACTACCATGGCCGATCCATCGCCCGCATATCAGTGGAATAGGCCTACATTCTTTACTAGACACCTCGCAATGTTGCCATAGTCATTTCGCGTGAATGAGTTTATAACATTCTTCATGGATGTCTGATTATCACCTTTTTTCCAGAAGTGAAAGAAATACAACAGCTTCTTAAAACCAAATTTAAAAAATCTATTTTTTTTTTCTCTCTCGAAATACTTCCACGAAACGTATATTGTCCACTTCATCACATCACTCTACCAAACGTGGAATCAAGATACCTGGTGTGACTCAATCCAGCAAAGGTAGATTTTTACAATCACAAATTTACACACTGTATTCAATTCTACTTGTCTTCTTCCAGTCTCTTTCCACGTTTTTCTCATTGGGCTGGCTCTATTTGATTTTTTTCCCTGGACGTCCGTTCTCAAGGCAACGGGAGTCCCCTTACCACATATTACCATGGTAACATGTGATAAGTAGACTCCCTTACTATATGTTACGATGACAACGTTACTCGCTGAGCAAAGCGTTCTCCCCCGAATTACTCTTTGGCCAATCACAATTCTCGGTACAAACACACCCTAATCCTCACTCAGACAAACCTCTAAACAAAAATATGCCGATATATAAATAATTTAGGGGGCTGACACAACAAAAAGAACTATATGTAGGTGTTCTGTGATACCGCTGGTACCAGTTTTATATAAAACATAACTGAATAACGTGATTGGATGAGTTATATAATATCAACGACAGAAAATTTCAACTGAAGCGTAGGCCCTATCACGCACTGGCTGTTTTCGAAAAGGCGAAGAAACAAAAAGCTGGATAAATAAAAACTGAGGGGGTTACGCAATAAAGTAAATATATGCACACGTTGTGTTCCGCCGATATTACCAATTTCATACAAAAGAATGACTGAAAATGTTTTAAATTAAAAAATACATGAGAGAGAAATTCTAGTCGAATCAGTGCAGTTCGCGCGAGGTTGTTTACTGATAGTCGGAAGTATGTAGAATTTCGTCCCCTGAATCTCTACGTCAATCGTAAACTTTGGGGTCCTTTCAAGGGTATACTTCACGCTATTACGTTTTACAGTTGAAGACAAAATCCTTGTATTACGAGTATAGGCTTAATTTGCCAGTGGTTCTAGTCGCCCCTCGGGTCCGGTCAGGGAGGTCAATGTCGGAAGTAAGAGTCTCGTAATACAACTAATAATGCTCGCAGCTCAGATAATGCCATAAAGCATGAAGGTGAAGGTCGCCAGAAAGGCACTTCCGGATGCAATGAGCATGGGCGTGTTGTAATATCCGGTGAGGGCGATGACGGGTCCGGTCATGAAGTACACGGTGATGTAGTTGAGAGGGATCATGCAGGACACGAGGGCCATGGCTTTACCGACATTAGTACCGCCCTGGGGGAAAAAAAAACACAAAACAAACGGATGGACACATATCGCATAACTCAATACAGAAATGCCGCATCCGGATATGCGGCCGCCTGTCCAAATGGGGCAACTCCTTGAATGTGTTAACCCTTTGGTGTCAGTAGCGGTTTTTGTCGCGATGATTCCCGCAGGAATCATCGCGACAAAAACGCTACCGACACGCAAAGGGTTAACATTTAACATGGACGAATAACTAAGCGTCAGGGGAGTGTCATCGCACCTTATGACTTGTCTCATGTCATGGCCTGGAGACTTCATGCCGTAAATGTTTTTTAAAGGAATACATTGTTTACGTTTTTGTCCACGGTTGATTTCCCTTGTTTTGCTATGTACCTTATTGTCTTCCAAGTGTAGAAGAACGGTTTTGAATCTTGCCAAGTTTGTTACAAGTCGTAAAATTGTATAAGCTACTTCATGTGTATATTGTGTTTGCACGTTTAGTTTTTAACTGTCTTCGCATGTTCACTGTTGTGTGCAAACTATTTTTTTCTAATTAGTAAAGACCGTATTGTCTTTCTTATTGTGTATCAATGAAAATAAATCAAACTGTTATTGACATCTCTCTTCTATACCGCGATTGGGGATAAAGAATATAAAATCGTTGAATCTTTGATGTAGCCAAACGCGCGTGTATCCTTTTGGCCATATATTTGTAAGTTCCAAAGTAAAGTAGGCAAAAGCACTGTCAGGAGAGATAATTTTGCATTATCGACCAATGATCATAGATTTAGGTTGGTAAAAGCATTAGAAAAAGGATAGGAAAGAAGGGTGCGCTAAATAAATGACTGAAAGCAATGAATATGGACCCCCCCCCCCACCCCGCCCGCCCCCCTTCCCCCCCCCCCCCCACCCCCACCTCCCCCCCTCCCGCCACCCTCCCCCCACCCTCCGTATCGCATATTTACTGCATTTAACCCTTTCAGCCATGACGCACTACAGCAGGAGATGGTTCGACCATGATAATTCAAGGGTAGTGCCAGATTAGCTTGGTGCCTGTCGGCGCCAAGCTAATCTGTCAGTGCTCTTGAATTATCATGATCGATCCATCTCCTGCAACTGGTGCATAATTATTAGATGACGCCTCCAACAGTTGGGAAATACGGCCGTCGGGCTGAATGAGTTAAAGCCCCTTGATGCATGGAAATTTAGATCTAAGTCTCCCAAGGGGGGTCCAGATTGTGTAGCCGGTGTGATTTAGCACTGGCAGTCTCCCCTTTTCTTTTTATTTGTAAGTTCCATTACCGGACATAGACCTATTGCTTACGAGTGGCCGGTTACAGGTATATTTTTTATCAGAGAGTGTTTTTTGGGGGGCACAGGTTTTAGGGAGCATTTTGACCCAAAATACCCCAAAGTGAAAAATACCCCGTAACCCACGAGAGCCCTATTAGAGATTATACCACGTGCCGCCTTCTGCCTATTGTCTTTGGGGTGAAAACAGCTTTCAAAGCTGACGCGGCCATTTGCATCGGATCTGACTCCGAGCGTGCTTCCGTGGCATGAATATATGTCTCTCTTCTACAGTGTCTAATGTTCGAATAAGAAAGAAATGTGTGCATATTCACGTACAATTATACAAATCACCGTGTAATTATTCCCAACAAGAGACAGAAAATGACAGAAAAAAGTACAGGCTACTTGATTGATGATGTCATGTGAGCAAGTGTGTGTATGCTGGTCGCCCTGTTTATTATACACGTAGGGGGAAAGAAATGTCCCATTGCTACAAGTAAATTGCTCACAGCTTTTATTTTCTCCCCCCTAAACGGAGCTCCTTGTTCAAAGTAGTCACTTGTGAGTGAATTATACCGCGAGATTGCGCAAAGGCCATCGGGTTATTTCACTAGGGGTAGAAATGTCGTTGCTAAGTAAATTGCACACTTTTTTCCCCCACCCCTCAAAGTGCACTGTGAGTGATATACCCAGTGCGCAAAGGCCATCGGCCCGATGGCCTTTGCGCATTGGGCCGATATACGCATGTTTTGCTGCGATAATAACGACAAAAGACAATTCCACCAATTATTGTGGAATTTACTCACAGTTACACTAAGTTTCTGCTACTCGAACACAAAGAACACCACCCAACCTGTTGCCTCTGTCTCGAATCTTGCATAGCGGTGTGTGTCAGGCTTGACATTCTTTCTCTCAAGTTTCCGAGACATTAATCTGTTCAGTGCCGATCAAATTTGAACATCACCCAACTGCAAGAAGCATAGATCCTCATGGGCCCCCGCAGTTGCGGGGCTCATGAGGATCTATGCCTTTGGCTGAAACCACTGAGAATCAATGTTCCTGGGACAACTAGGTTCCTTTGGTCTTGAATGAACGAAGATTGCAGAAACATAGTCTGCGTCAGCTGGCACTGAGCGCGTTAATTCTAGCCACTGAAAGCGAAGAAGTGAAAATGAATAAATCAATAAATAAGACGTTTACCTTTCCCTGTGAGTATTGGTTAGCAAGGACAAAGGGTATCGTCAACAGTGCGGACCTCTGGACTCCGTATATCGCACAGGCCACGTAGTAACACGCAAGCTCCTTGGACAAGGTCAAGGTAAAAACAGCTGACGCCATCAGGACGTGAGCCAAGCAGAAGTCCAGTTTGACCCCTAATTTTGAAGATAAATGTCAGTGTTCTTTGAAATAAATTGCAACATGAAAGCTAATAATCGAGCAACAGTAACTGGAAATTTGATATACTTGGCTTCGTCTGACTTCAACTTTAAGCCGAAACCACTTTTAATTACCGCCTTCACTGCCAAGAAAAAAAGCCAAATGCAAGAGTAATAGATCCTCATGAGCCCCCGTAGTTGCGGGGGCTCATGAGGATATATTCCTCTTGCTGAATCCACGTTGTATCCATGTCCCTGGGATGCCCGACTGCGGCTCTTTTGGAGTTGAATGGAAAACAATTGAGAAACATGATCTGCGTCCAATGGCAGTGAAGGGGTTACGTCAATTCTGCTTAGCCCCTTTCTCTGACGTTAAATAGTTCATTAGATAATTTTACAAGAGTGTCACATGTCATGTTCTTGGAACTATACCTGTACCTAAGTCACCATTTTAGTTCAAGGGTGGTGCCAGAATAGCTTGGTGCCTTGGGCCTTCAATTATCATAGTCAAATTTATTTTAAGCAATAGCGTATCAGGATGAAAAGGGTTAAACATCTAGGCATGTGGGTTTTAACGCCGATCAGGCAACTAAGACCATCTCACGGCAGGGCTGTTTCTTGTGCACGTTACGTCCATGCTTTCGACGCACGCTGGGAATGTCCCACACTGGATGTCTCCCACGATCCGCTGCCGCTGATCGGCGGCAGCGAATCGAAAGAGAGAACCAGTGTGAGAATGTTCAAGAAGAAGAAGAGGGAGGAGAAGAGGGACAGTGTCTCACCAAGAATCTTAATGAGTCTGTGCTGCAGCATGCTGGTGATGAAGTAAGTGCAGAAGACGATCAACAGTCCAGATGACGCCCAGCTCACGCCGTCTTCATACGCCTTCAGTTCCGCACTACCTTCCGGCGCGGAGGGGTTTCCGCCGAACAGCACCTTCCCTAAAAAGTCCGACACGTACATGTTGTAGGTGTATAAAATGGACGTCCCCAGGCATAACGATACACACACGATGACAAAGCCCCGTGTCGTCTTGGACATTCTGCATAGTTGGGCTTTGCGTGCGGTACTTGTGTCCGGCTGGTGGTTTCTCAGATTGTGACTCGATGAATACAAAGGCAGGAGTACTGACGATTCTGTATCAGATGATGACTTCCGCGTGTATGGTAATCTTGGAATGTATGAGATGACAGTTTGCGAGGAAAGTGGAACTGCAAGAGCTAAAGCTCTTGCAGTTCCACTTTTCTCACAAGCGGCCGTAAGTTCGGATTCCTCTCGGCCACAGTGCGGCTCTGGACTTTGTCCTTTCACGCGCGAAGCAACACTTTTTTGACTACCAGCTAGAAGTGGGATCGCACCTTCATAAGGAAGACTGTCTAATTTCGAACTGAGATTTTCCGTTTCGTTGACAGGAAGGGTAGCTTCTGTGTTTCCAGACGGAGGAGAATTTTCTAGACCTTTGACATGGCTCGCAGTCGAATCGAGTTCGCTCGCAGAAGCCAGGAGGAAAGAAGTGACGTTCTCTTCATTTTCTGTGCTCGATTCGTATGTTTGGGTGCCATCTTCTTGTCCTAGTCTTAATTGTCCATGAAGCTGCGGTTCAACTGTTTTTACGAAGGAGCTACTTTGCTCGATGATTTCAGAGTGTTGACGTTGCGTGTGGCTGGTATCTTCGCGTTCTGGCGTTGTGAAAGTTCCATAAACTGCCGAATGCTCTTGCGTGTCTTTTAGAGGGAGGTAGGGTGGGTCTGTGAGTTGCTTAGCGGTGCAGTAGGATGTAGTGACTGTACAGAAGGTCCCCACAACAACCAGAACAATACAGATGACAAGCTGCACCGAGGTTTGCGCCGGCAGAGATCTGCAATGAAATAGTTTAACATATTTTGCCCCAGGATCGAAATCCCCCCAATTTTGATGTTGCCCTCTGAAGGACTGTCTTACAATTCTAGAGATAGATCGAGCATGATAGTTCAAGGGTCGTACCAGAATAGCTTGGCGCCTATAGGCGCCAAGCTTTTTTGGCACCACCCTTGAACTATCATGCTCGATCCATGTCTTGCTGTGGTGTGTCGGAGCTAAATGAGTTAACTCTTTCGCTGCCAGTGACCACGAATTGCTCTTCTGAAAACACTGACCAACATTTTCGTCAGAAACACAGGTGTAAATGGACCAAAAAAAATGGCATAAAGAACTAACAAGGACTGATGATAAGATACAAAAATCGGTCCTCATGAGCCCACGCGAACGCGGAGGTTTGTGAGGGTTTATGTTTCTTGCAGCTGAGTAGCGGTCGATTTGTCGCGGCAGTTCAGAGGTTATGTCATCATTATTACCGTTTCCCTGAAAACCTATACGTATAAGATAGGGTACTAGGGACGATTCAAACCACTATTCTGGAAAGAAAGTACCATCCAAAGAAAGAGACACGCTGTGCTGTACTTTCCCTTTGTAAGCGTGTTTCTTTCTATGTTTGGAATTTCTTAAAATTTTCACGCTCGGTCGTTTTGTCTGGATTTGTTGTTTTGTAAACTGTTTTGCAAACTATCGTGAGAGATAGAGTGGGGGATTGCGAGATGCACCTGAGGCGTCAAGACAAATTGTCCTGCAGGCCTAGATGATTGGCAGAACAGATGATTGGTTGGTTGGTTGGTTGGTTGGTTGGTTGGTTGGTCGGTCGGTCGGTCGGTCGGTCGGTCGGTCGGTCGGTCGGTCGGTCGGTCGGTCGGTGGGTGGGTCGGTCGGTCGGTTGGTTGGTTGGTTGGGTGGGTGGTGATTGGTTGGTTGGTTGGTTGGCTGGCTGGCTGGCTGGCTGGCTATCTGGCTGGCTGGTTGGTTGACTGACTGACTGACTGACTAACTGATTGTTTGATCGATCTATTCGTCCTGTCCGGCTTAGGCCGCTAAAAAAGAACTTGACACGTGCGAGACGTGCCGCTTTCAGAGACGCGGCTTCCCAGTGCGCAAAGGCCATCGGGCTGACGACGGTTTTGCCGCGTATCCGGATGCGGCACATCTCGAAAGTGTCAACTCGTGTTCGATACCCGCATCTGTGTACCCTCGATGACCAGCACCTGTGATTGTGATGTTGATGACGATAATAGTCCTGGCTATGATATAGTTATAATAGGCGTTTGTGGGGTGGTGATGAAGATGCTGATGAAGACAACGACAACGATGACGACTGCATTTATTAGACATGTCTTTGGCGCCTCTAATGCAGTCTGACAACACCTGCTATCAGCCTGCATATAGAGGCGTTATGTCGACGAGCCCACAGACACGTCTGATAAACGTAGGCACTACCTACCCACTATCAGCGTGTAGTAGCGGTGCCAGGTCAATGAGTCCACAAACGCAGGTGACACAACCCCCCAGGGCCGCCATGCCCAGCGCCTGAGCCAACAGCGACGTGTGGTCCTGACGGGGACTGCTAGACAACACGCACGACCTGGGGAAAAAAGGATTTTTTCTTTTCTTTTTTGGAGAGAGAGAGAGAGAGAGAGAGAGAGAAAGAAGAGAGAGAGAGAGAGAGAGAGAGAGAGAGAGAGAGAGGCAAGGCAAGCGCATCTTACATAATTCAGCTTAGGATTTTAAAAAAAAATATACTGGAAAAAGGGATTTTTTTTGGGGGGAGAGAGAGATGATTTTTGGGGGGAGAGAGAGAGAGAGAGAGAGAGAGAGAGAGAGAGAGAGAGAGAGAGAGAGAGAGAGAGAGAGAGAGAGAGAGAGAGAAAGAGAGAGAGGCAAGCGCATCTTACATAATTCAGCTCAGGAAAAAAATATACTGAAACAGTAGACAGCTGATCAACACTGATTGTTCAGAGGTAGAGAGGTAGTTCTAGATAAGCTTGTGAATGCAATTTTCCCCAGGTAGGACGAAAAACATTATCATAATTATTTCGACTTTACGCTTACCTGATAGTGGAGATGTTAAGATCGTAACCGATATCAAACATAATGACGCCAAGCAGGCCTAGCACGGCTGTCGTGGGCAGGGAAAAGAGGTCTGCCGTCCTTTGCCCGAGAATCGTGGTGTCCTCCGCTACTGGCCATGTGGTCTGCATGACAAACACATGAGCCTTGGGCTTTATGAAGAAAATGAACAAAATCACAATATCTTCCTAGTTAATAAGAACATTTCAACACACATGTGCGTATTAACTCATGCAGTAGAATACTTATGTCAAAGTAGGTCACCGTGATCTAATTAATTACTGCGTGCTAACTAACACTTCCTGTCGGACACTAATAACATCACTAGTAAACTCAGGTATGTAGGAATGCAAAAGATCATTAGTTTGTCAAATTTGATGTTGTCTCGACTGAAAATAATATTAATTTCCAAGTTCCCACAAATTATTGAAATATTACAGTGGCCTACTTTAGGACGCAGCCACCTCCACTTCCGGTTGAGTGACAACGTATTTCCTTTGCTTAAATGAATCACTAATGTCCAAAATACAATTTACAAAAGAGATTTTGCTTGTTACAAGATGTGCGGTATAACCTCAAATGTCCACTTTAAGGGCCCTCATTAATGGAGATCTACATTCAGTACAACGCCAAGAATTGTTTACGTCACAGCGTGAAACTTCGTGTTAGGGAAGGTTTCAAGTTTATTATAAGACAAGATGAGGATTTCATCCCAAAGTCTACCGAATCGTGTGAAGCTCACATGCATTTATCTTTTAGGAACATTCAGAGTTGTTCATATTTTTAGGCTTATAATGCTGATCCATTTCCCTCCTCTCTAAGCCAACCTCAGTTCAACACACACGTCGGCGCACACAAATAAAGAGGGACACACGGCGCTTCGCGCCATTAATACGCTCTGTTGGCTCGTGTAGCGACAGGAATCCAACTCCTTCTATTCTAACCCACCCTCTGATCCACACACACTGGCGAACAGACTGAAATAAAGACGGACACACGGCGATTCCCGCCATTCGTAAGCTCTGTGGTCTGGCGTAGCATAGCTATTCTGAAGAAGAATAATAGCACGAGCAGCGAAATGACGTCACTTCAAGCTTCACGTCATGGCATCATTAGCCCTACGACGCCGTGTTCATGGTGACGACTCGATGTTATACGTCATCATCGTAGTACTAACATTTGACGTATAAGAAAATCAACCTTGCAATTTTCTTGCTGATTTTCACGCCTAGGACTTACAGGTCACAATTTGACCTAATCCTACCCCAGGGCCGGGACAAACAGCAGGCTTATGCAAACACTGTTTATGAAAAATCATGCGGGTATTAATAAGAAGATAGTTTTTTCGTAAAAAAAAATTAAAGTTATGTTAGCTGTTTTACAAATGACTCCGAAAAAGTGGTGCAGAAAATTGTCTGATTTTCACACCTAGGACATACAGGTCACAATTGACCTAATCGTACCCGACAGCCGAGAAAAAACAACTGTAGGCTTATGTAAATACCGTATACAAAAATCATCTGATTATTAATGAGAAGATTGCTTTTTTTTCGTAAAAAAAAAGATTCAATTGTTTTAAGATTAACCCAAATGATTCGTGAAATTAATCCCAAACGTGAGAATATTTTTTTGTACAAAATATTTAATTATCACTCAAAAACGTTCTAGAGATACAATGCTAGTTAACGAACTCATTCAATATGTCCCTTTTATCTAGCTATACGCAAAATATCTAGTAAAAATAAGACAAATTACGGACTCCAGTGTGGATCAACCGGTTTTTGTGAAACGGACATTTTCTCTCCAATGAGCATATCAATCAAAACATCGGGGAAAAAAAGACTCGAGATAGTTGTTTTAGGGACAATATCCTAAATTGTCAAGCTTGTCCGTCCTCAAACGCGGGCTCTAGTCGCTGTCACACACACACACACACACACACACACACACACACACACACACACACACACACACACACACACACACACACACACACACACACACACATATATATACTATATATATATATATATATAATATATATATATATATATATATATATATTATAGTATATATATATATATATAATATATATATATATATATATATATATATATATATATATATATATATATATATATATATATATATATATATACCTTGCTAGAGAAGGTCTTTTTTTTTTGGCGCCAAAAAGACGTTCTCTAGCAAGGTTTGCGTAGCTAGACGTGACATTTTTATCTTGTTACTTCTTTGCCAGAATTTCTGCCCCGCACGCCAAAAACGTCGTGTGCGTCCTCCTGAATGTGCTCCGACCAGCCCCATTTCAAAGTAGACAAAAAGCCGAACTAAGCAAAACGCTTGTGTAGGCTCTAACGAGTAAACCCAACCATCAAATCAGCATTACACGAAACATTGATCATAAGGCAGTGAGATAAATACATAAAACCAAAGATAGTAATGATCTGTGACGTGCTTTTATCACACAGTTCTGAGCTTGTGTGTCAAAAACAAATCTCAGCTCGTAAATCACCACCACGCATGGTTTAACACATTTCATTGTTAGCTGGTTAGCAGGGTTGGAAGATTTAACGATTTAACAAATTAAATTTTGGGTTAAAAAAAATTTAACACGTTAATGTTTTTTTAAAAGTTAAAGAAAATTCAACGAATTATAAAATAAAAATAACGATTATCGATTTCTTTCGTTAAAAATTTCGTTACTTCAGTTCGTTTTGCCACATTCCTTCTGCCAATGAAGATAAGTAGCGGCTAATCTCTCTGTTTGTTTGTTTGTCTATTTTGACAAAGGGTATAATAATAATAATAATTACGGTATTTATAATGCGCTTATCTTATAATAATTATAACTCTAAGCGCGCACTCACAACTCGCACACGCATGCGCACGCTTTAGACAATGACTCACGTAACACAAATAGTGAAGATACATTAGGACGGTCAGCTTGGGCTGGGGAGTGTGGTGATATAGTGCTAGAACTGTTGAAAGAGATGAGTTTTGAGGGCAGACTGGAAGGAGGAGAGCGAGTGTTTCTGACGGAGAGAGAGTGGGAGAGTGTTCCAGGTGGTTGGACCGTATACTGAGAAAGAGCGGGGGCCGAAAGTGCTGAGTTTGGTGCGGGGGATGAGGAGGCGGAGAGGGTCAGAGGCGGAGCGGAGGGAGCGGGGAGGAGTGTAGGGGTGAAGTAAGTTGGAGAGATACGCAGGAGCGTAGTTGTTCAGGGATTTGTAGCAGAGAGACAGAATCTTGTATTGGATGCGTTGGGGGATGGGGAGCCAGTGAAGGAGCTTGAGCAGGGGAGTGATGTGGTCGGATTTTTTCTTTCTGAGGACTGACGAGGCGGGCAGCATTGTTCTGGACGCGCTGGAGAGTGAGAGTGGTGGAGTGAGGAAGGCCAGAAAGGAGAGAGTTGCAGTAGTCGATGCGAGATAAGATGAGAGAGACAGCGAGTTTGGTGGCAGCTTCGGTAGTGAGGTATTTTCTGATCTGACTGATGCGGCGGAGGTGGAAATAACATGCCTGGGCCGTGGCGGAGACGAAGCTGGTCATGGAAAGAGAGGAATCGAGGATAACGCCAAGGTTCTTGACCGAGTCAGAGAGGGAGATGGGGGTGCTGTCGAGTTGAAGGTGGAGAGAGGGAGAGAGCTGGGAAAGTTTCTGGCGAGTGCCTACCAGCATGGCTTCCGTTTTGTCGTCGTTCAGTTTGAGCTTGTTTGCTGTCATCCAGTTTTTCACGTCCTCATAGCAGTCAGCCGTGCGAGTCAGTAGTGTCTGAGTGTTGTCGAGTTTGTCTTTGTCTAGTAGTTGTGAGTCGTCAGCGTAGAGGTGGTGGTGTATGTGGTGAGACTGGATGATGTTGGACAGTGGGGAGATGTAGAGTGTAAAAAGGACCGGGCCCAGGACGGACCCCTGAGGAACGCCGCAGGAGAGCCTGACTGGGTTGGAGGAGACGCCGTCGATGGTGACGGTCTGTCGGAGAGGTAGGAGAGAAACCAGGAGTGAGCAGAGTCAGTGATGCCAAAGGAGTGGTGGAGGCGGTGGAGGAGGATAGAGTGGTCTATGGTGTCGAAGGCGGCAGAGAGATCGAGTAGCGTAAGAAGGGAGATGTTGCCCGAGTCAGTGGAGAGAAGCAGGTCGTTTAGGATATGTAGAAGGGCAGTTTCAGTGCTGTGATGTTTGCGATAGGCAGACTGGAAGGGACTGAGGAGGTTGTTGTCGGCGAGGTGGAGGTTGAGTTGGTTGAGGACGACCTTCTCAAGAAGCTTGGACAGGAAAGAGAGATTGGAGACTGGGCGGTAGTTCTTGAGTTCGTTTGGGTCGAGGTTGTACCCGAAATATTAATAAATTGTGTTGTACCCGTCTTTTCTAAGCGTGTTTCTTTCTATGTTGGGTACTTCTTTAGTTCGTTTTCCCGCCACGAACAACAGGTGCCTATGCGCAAAGCCGGTTTGATCCAGTTGCAGCCGGTTTGAGGCGGTTTGGATTACCGCTAGCCTACCCTGCATCAGTTCAAATTTGAGATCGTGAAAAGAAGATGGCTTCCACTTCCAGCAGTGAATCGAGTGATGAAATTTTGCCGAAATTCTTTGACGCGTTTATTGAATACTACGAGTATGTTGGAGGAAAGTCAGCCGATACGCTCATTTTAAAATGCAAACAGCGGGGCTGTGCAAAAGAAATATCCTACCCAGCAGTGCATCAGTTGAAGGGCTCTTTTCGTGTCCTGGGCTTGTCTTCACACCCATCAGAAGCAAAGTGTCAGACGAACACTTAGATGAAAGTTCTCCTCAAGTTCAATAAGGCTTTGTAGGCGTGTGTGTGTGTTTCCTACTTTCCAACAGTAATGACTGTTTATGCTTGTGCTGAAATTCTTTCTTTCATGCATTTAACGCAAATTTTTTCATTAAAAAAAAATTAAAGAAAATTTATTTCTTTAATTTTCAAAAAAAAAGTAAAGAAAATTTATTTCTTTAACCTTTTACCAGAATTAAAGAAAAGTTATTTCATTAAAGAAAAAAAGTAATGACTATCAACCCTGCTGGTTAGTGAATGAGTTAGTTATCGCGATCAACCCTTGCACTGCCCCTGGTTGTACATTGTACGTTTGAAATTTTTGTAAATTCATCGCGAAAGAGCTCCAGTCGTCCCGTGAACAATGGAGACAAAGTGGTTTGAGCAAGAGGCATAGACCCTCATGAGCCCCCGCAATTGCGGGGGCTTAGGAGTGTCTATACCTCTTGCAGTAGTGTGGTGTTAATTTTTTCTCGCCAGTGAAGGGGTTAAGGAGGCTACTATCCAGAAGGGAAAATGTTATTGGGCCAACGTCGGCCTTGACGTCAGGAAACATTGAAGCGTGCTTTCTTTCTTCAGTCTATATTCATTGGCCCGAAACAAATGTATGAATAATATCAACATGATGTGTAAAAACAAGAATCGTGAACTAACCTGGTTTCCATCCCACAAGCTCGTGTTCAAGGAGACGGAGTCACTGCCTGCCGGCGATGCCATTAAATTGTCATCACCTGTCGACGCCGTCTGAGACATAAGCCGCAGATTTCCAGCGAGCACCAGCACAAATCCTGACACCATAATAGCACTGTTAATACACACAGCCACCATCTTCCTTATTCTGTGGTTGGCGCCTTTGTCGATCAAGTAACCAATAAGGGGAATCAGCAGCAGCACTGTAATGCCTGGAACTACACTGTATCCCGTCACCAGGCCCGTGGGCACTCCCAAAAGCTGAAGCAAAGGCACTTCGTACATTTGAAAAAAGGCCACTGCTGAATCGTTGCCGGTCATCAAGGCGTTAAGGAGAACTTTGTGGAAGAACGACAGAGACTTTCCGTCATGTTTGCTTGGCTCAGATTCTGCAGCAGGATGCGGGCATGTCTCTCGTTTCGGTTCCGCTGTGTTGGTGTTGCTTTTGTGTTGCGGTCTTTTGTTCGGCATTTTCTTGTAGTGCTGGTACGTCTGCTAGTTTTCAGTCGAATGTCTCCGATAGGCTCCGGCGGGCTTAGTTAACCGATTCAAACTAAAAGCACTACAGCGTTTAAATGGACTCTACCATGATAGTTCAAAAGTAGCCCTATGGTTTATTTTGGCACTACCCGCTTGAACTATCACGCAGGGTCCATCGATCCCCTGCCATTGCCAAGTGATTACTGGAGGTCCTTTAATAAAAATTTAAAAAATTGTTTGCTTTTTTTTAAATATTAACAATAAGCACCCTTTATTACTCTATAAAGAAGCCTTTTGGTTTAAATAGTTTATTACTTTGAAAAATACATAAAAGAATATACATCACTTATCATCAGATCAAAACAAGCCACAGGCTTATAGGATGATCTGGACACTCAGTTATACTATTTGCAAAATTTGCATGGCGGTGTTATGCAGATTTTAAATACAATATAGGTAAGCAAGTCAACAATATATATATATATATTACCTATATTTTATTTAAAATCTGCATATATATATATATATATATATATATATATATATATATATATATATATATATATATATATATATATATATATATATATATATATATATAGGTAAGCAAGTCAATATATATATATATTATATATATATATATATATATATATATATATATATATATATATATATATATATATATATATATATATATATATAATATATATATATATTGACTTGCTCACCTATATATATATATATATATATATATATATATATATATATATATATATATATATATATATATATATATATATATATATATATATGCAAATTTTAAATAAAATATAGGTAAGTAAATCAATATATATCAATATATGTATGAATACATAAAAAATGAAAATAGAGGAAAACATTTCAATTACTATAGTGGAGAGAGAGAGAGAGTAGAGAGAGAGAGAGAGAGGGTGGGAGAGAGAGAGTTGTCTCAACTGGTCATTAGATTTTCTTTATTTCCTTTATTTCTTGCAGTTCTATTTTATAACTTAATGAAATATTTTTGCTGCAGTAATAAATTCGTGTACAGCTGAAAATATATCGTTATTCACTGTGGATGGTAGGGTTTTACTTCCATTAAGGAGTAAATGTATATTGGTGTATTCTGGTGGAAGTGTAAGTATTGTTAAACGTCTTATTACATCGTAATTACTACACTGGAGTAAAAAATGGTCGGCGGTTTCAGAACTGGCTCCACAAGAGCAGGCAGGAGAATTAGAGAGGTGACGACTAACCAGGTCATAGTGAGGTCGCTCATTTTGAGTCTAATTTTACAGTGGATTATCTGTGTTATTCTACAACCTAAATAGTAATATCGGGGTACGACACAATCGTCTCGCGACAGGAGTGATTTAAATTCGCTTAAGGATTGACTACGCTGGATGTGATCGGGCAAACTGTTCCAAAGGCCCGTGGTGGATGGGAAAAATGAAGTTTTGTACAGTTCAGTTTTAGACTTGGCGTTCAAGAGGACGTCGTTTGTGGTAAGGATTTGATGCGGATACTAACTGTGGTAGGTTTGGGCCTAAGTACGCGGGGGTTATACAATTGACTATTTTAAAATAAAGGATGAGTTTATGACGACGACGTCTTTGCCACAACGGAATAAAACCGGTTTCTTCAGAAACCTTTTCTGCCCTGATGCACTGCCACAGACTGTGTCGACCATAGTAGTTCAAGGACGGTGTCAGGATAGCTTGGCGCCTATAGGCGCCAATCTAGTCTAACACAATCCTTGAACTATCAAGGTCAATCTCTAAAAGCTTCATATGACACCTTCGAATATTCGTCCCCAGGACTCAATATGTTATTTTGCAAAACGTGACATTGAAACTGAAAAAGTGCAAGAAACCAGCACCGACTAGTGTGGAATTGCTTTACAGAAAGTGGAAAACGACAAATTCAAATTATTAAATTCATGCGAAAAGCCAAATTCAAGTATGCTCAACTTGCCATTTACCACTTACACAGAGTCCATGTGGTCCGGCTATGAAGCTAAACTCTAGGTATGTAGATGATCGTCTTGCTCTATACTTGTGTATTTCTCTGTGGGCTGGCCATTGGGTGCCTGATAGGCAGGGGCAGGGGATCTAACTGTTTGTCTGTCCAGTGCTGAGTAATTCCCCTTGGTCTGTATGCAATTCTGCCAGCGCTAGCCTCACCTATCTGGTTTGTGAGTAAACTCTAGATGTGTTAGACCGACTGGTAATCTCCTTTGTAAACCCTGTGATATGTTGGGTCTGCTTAACCCTGCGGAATCACCTGACCAAATTGAATCATACCTCCCACTCGACGATTGGCCAGAATGCTAGCTAGAAAGCCCTCCCACCCCCCTCCCCCCACCCCCACCCCCGCCCCCACCCCCAACACACACGCACCCATCCAGCCTCCCGCCCCCTCCGCCTGCTGTTTTTAATAATGGACAAAATACGTTTCTACTCTTATGTAATGCAGTAGAAAGAATACCACACTTCAGTTTTGCTGCTTTCTAAACAAACAAACAAACTAACTAACTAACTAAATAACTAACTAAATAACTAACTAAACTAACTAACTAACTAACAAACAGTACCCGTAGTAAACTCATTTAGTCTGAATAACTTTCTTTATGAGAAATATTTGACCACAAAAAAGGCTCACTGTGGCCTTCGGGTCACAGGGCTGACGTAAGTGTCCGGAAGATAATAATAATAATAATGTTACGATTGTGGTTGTGTTATCCTGTGAGAGCGTGCGTGCGTGTGTTGATCGTAGGTAACGATCCGATGTTTATTTGAGCTATCACGGTTATGATTCACGTTCCTTTTTAGTAAGATTTTCTTTTATTCGTGAGTAGAGCCGATTTCGTTTTGCTAAGTTTAGTCCGGAACGTTCTAGAAAGGTCGCACTGTCTAGTGACATCGTAAGTGTCACGTCGGTTAGTTGGCATCGCAACATTTTCGCTACTTTTTGTTTTCCTGTGCGCGTGTATTGAGCAGCCTTTATTTTGTTTTGGGAATGTTCTCGTACTTTCTAGAGCTACCTGGTGATAGGGATACCATACTTTTATGTGACTTAATTATACGCTAGAATTTAGAGCTGAAGTTAGCAGCCGAGTTTTTGTAGCCTGTTATAGTTTTCTGGAAAGTTTATTTTAATGAGCTTCGGCTGCGTGTTTCGTTCTGATTGGTTGCGTTGTATGATTTCCGTAGAAGATTCGGGAATTTCGTAGTATATATAAGGAGGGCGCTGGGAAAGCCCGGTTAGTACATTGTCTTGCTTTGTCAGTTGTAGAGACACGTAGTTTATTGGGAGAGACGCTGTATATGAGAAACTTTGTGTCGCAGTGTGGACATTGCAGAAGAGACTTTGTATCAGTAGTTTGTGCATTTGAAAGTGCATTACTGTGTGGATATCGCATCGCTGAATTAAATATTGCTGGAACTGTTACTCCAGTATTGTCTACATCCTTAAGCCACGTGTGACGGATTGCAGCTGAACGAGGTTTATTTTAAAGAACTCTACGTGTGTGTGTGTCTGGTGTGTTTATCATACTTCGACTACAACTCCACCACGTAACAAATAATAATAATAATAATAATAATAATAATAATAATAATAATAATAATTTTTTTAAAAATAAAACTCTTCTATAGCGCAATATCCCCACAATTAAATACTCAGAGCGCTTTACATCTAGATAATCTAACTAATTGACTTCTTCTCCCTTGAACACATTAAATTAACTAAGGTACCTACAACGTACAAAAACGCAATCATTCATAGATCCAAATGCACACTGACACAATACTGAAATAATAAACATAACATTTCAAGAGCCTGATCAGACATATACATGTTGATGGGAAAACGTAGGAATTATCATTCCCTTTCAAAAGCCAAATTGAAGAAAAAAAATTCAGTCTAGCCCTGAAAATGTCCCAAAGATGGTGCATGGCGAATATCATGGGGAAGACCATTCCACACTTTGGGAGCTTGGAAAGAAAAGAACCGCTGTCTAAAGTCCAAAGGTTTTTAAAGACACTCTGGGGGTAGTCAATATTCTGTCGTCGGTTCTGGAGCGCAATACTTTGCCTGGTGTATAGACAGGGAGACTGGAGGACAAGTATGACGGGAGTGTTTTATCAAAGGCCTGAAAAACGAGGGAAGCAATTTTGTATTAAGTTCTGAACTTCACAGGAAGCCAGTGTAACTGCTTAAAAGCAAGGGAGTGATGTGGTCACGCTTTGATTTTTTTTCAGTACAAGTCTTGCTGCTTGGTTTTGAATCTTCTGGAGCCTATAGAGCAGATCGTTCGACATACCTGACATTACAGAGTTACAGTTGTCGAGCCTTGACAAAATCTGTGAACATGCGATTTGCTTACAGGCATCGTCAGTAAGGTACTGTTTAACAGAGCTAAGCCTCCTGAGCTCAAGATAGCAGCAGCAGGACAGGTGAGACACATGATCGTTCATGGACAGGACATTGGCAATGTAAACACCTAGGGTTTTCACACATTGTTTGGAGAGGGATGTCCTGTCCACAACGATCAAGGACTCATCATGGGAGACACTCACCCTGGAGCGAGTGCCTACCACAATGGTATCTGCTTTTCCTTCATTGAGCTTTAGCTTGTTGTCTGTCATCCAGTCCTTAACAGCTTCTATACATTGTTCCATGTTATGCAGAAGAGACGTTTGCGTTTGCTTAGTGTGCATATGGGATGTGCGCCCAGCTCACCAGGAACAGTCCGGATTTTTTTCACAGATCTGAGTTTGAAGAAATTACAAAGAATATTAAATGCTGTGCTGTCACTTTCAGTTGCTGTATTCATTGCCTTTTTGTGTGTTCACAGGGGCGGATCCGGGGGGAGGGGGGTCTGGATGAGGCTAAATTCGCCGCTGACTCCCCTCCCCCCCCCCCCCTCCTCCTTTACATCAAATTTAAAGACCTGGAAAACACACACACACACACACACACACACACACACACACACACACGCACACACACACACGGCACACACACACACACACACGCAAGCACGCACGCACACAGCACAACACAACACGATGGACGTGATTCAAACACGTTATGTGTAGCCATAAGAAAGCCATGAAAGATAAAGTTGTTACTTTGACCAGTAAGTCTCTCTCTCTCTCTCTCTCTCTCTCTCTCTCTCTCTCTCTCTCTCTCTCTCTCTCTCTCTCTCTCTCTCTCTCTCTCTCTCTCTCTCTAAAACCCACGAATCATACTATTCGTCAAACGGTTCGAGTTTTGTTTATAAAATATATAATCTCCGTCCTCTGGCAAGAATTTGAGTAGTCAGTATAGTCGATGCTCGTTTATGCGTCTGCTAGCGCTACGTTTTCTGACACTAGCTTATATTCATGACCGAAATACGCTAGATGAAAATGCCATGCAAATTCCCATCTTAGAATATTGCTGACGTCCAAAATCAACGATTCGTGAGCACAATGAGCATTGCAAAATGTTTCGTTTTCAAGAGTACTACAGCAGTGACGTTACCTTTGCGCCTAAAGATGCCCAGCAAGGAACGTCGAGCGAAATCAAGACGGATAACTGGCTTCTGCCATAATCATAGACAAAACTCAAAACAGATCCAGGAGGCACAGATCCTCATGAGTCCCCACCCCTTCGGGGGAGCTTATGAGGATCTATGCCTCTTGGAGATGTTTGAAGTGAGGACGTTGTACTCATTAAAATAATTTGTTTCAAGACACGATTTTCAACCTCCTTCACTTGTCTTGTCTTTACTGTCGAGGCCAAGGTTGTGACGACGATCGACCTTTGGGACCTTGCATGTTGTTTACCCTTTCAGTGCCGAGAAACTTTGAACACCACACAACTGCAAGAGGCATAGATCTTCATGAGCCCCCGCAATTGCGGGGGCTCATGAGGATCTATGCCTCTTGCTGAGACCACTTTGAATCCATGTTCCTAGGACAGCTAAGGCTATCTGGTGTTGAATTAACAAAGATTTCAGAACCAGAGTCTGCGTCAGTTGCCACTGAACAGGTCAACGCTATTCTAGGCAAATCATGTTTAACCGTACATGCCGTTGCATTTTAAGGGTCTATTGTCGTTTATAGTTTTCTGTCCATGCAAAAAAAAACGTATTCGTTCAGATAGCATCCCCAGTAGCAAATCGACTGCGGGTCCACGACAGCCGCAGTGGGCCCGCGCACAGCCGTGCGTGAAGGCCCACTGTCGCCGTCGTGGGCCCGAAGACGATTTGATTTCTGGGATGTCCGTTAAAAGCTCCTGTTAAATCAAAGTGGCACAGTCGGAGTGTCCCTTGAAACAACTGTCCCTGTCCTTCACACACACCCCCCCCCCCCCTCCCTCCCACCCGTCAGGACCGTCCATTATCACTCCGGTGCCGTGGACGTTAAACCCCGAACTAACCCCGAAATACATCTTTTGTCAGGAATACAAGAGGATTTCCAGTTCAATGCTCCAGACAATAGTGTTGGTCCCAGCGTGGTGCAAAAACACATTCCGAAAATAACACACACACACACACACACACACACACACACACACACACACACACACACACACACACACACACACACAAACACACACACCATCACAATCACACGCACACACACGGAGGGAGAGAGAGAGAGAGAGAGGGGAGGGAGGGGGGGGGAGAGAGAGAGAGAGAGAGAGAGAGAGAGAGAGAGAGAGAGAGAGAGAGAGAGAATGCGTGTAAATGGATGGATGGAGAGCGTCATGAAGGGGAACCAAAAGCAAAACTGATCATACTGAGCAACAACAGTTTGCTTAATATAGTGCCGGAATATGTGATTACGAGACCCGAATTAAAATGTCCGAGGCGTCAGCCGACGACATTTTGATTCGTGTCAAGTAAGTCTCGAGTTCACGTCAGACTTGCAAAAATGATGCAAAGAAAATGAAATGAGGTAAAGTATGCACGCAGATAGGCAGAAGGAAACTTCATCGCCCAACGCCAAATGTATCCTTCTACCATACAAAAGCCAGGAAATCTGCCCGCCACTGCTGAACACATTTCATCAAAACTACCTTCTTGTAGGCGTCAGATGGTGGAGAAACAGGCGGATAAGTGGGCTTAGATGTGATACACACTGATAAGTATGTCTATTTATGAACCTGGATGTGATACTTCCGATAAGTGTTCGTCTCTGTCCGTATGGTGACTCCTATGGTGTGTGCCACGCCGCATCGGTCGCCTTTCAGCGCGGAGATTTTGTTTGAATGTGTCGAAGTCAGTGCTTTGTATAATTGTGCGTGTTGTTTAGTAAACTCTACTTGTAATTAGATCAAGGATAATGACGGAAAATGCCGGTCTAGTTGTTGCTATCGCTAGCGGACATGTCAATATCACTAGTGCAACGATTCGCCTCGCTTTTTTCGTTGCTGTCTGTTGTCCGTTCACGCGTACTACGTACACACTAAAGCTGTGTTTCCATATCGTGACGCGACAGCGACAAGAAAGCGTCGGCGACCCGCGACAAACATCGAGAACACAGAAATAAAGAAGAAGTATTTCATTACTAGTGCGCGTAAGGAGCTTGTTACTGTTCAAGTAAGAGCATATTTCGCCTTTCCGCTTTGACAAATGCAAGCATCGAGATTGAATCTTCTTGGCCTGCAAGAGATTTTGGGAAGGAAAATATATCAAGCAAACTGCATGTTATACACCATATCAGTACATGAATGTGAAACTTTATGGAGTGGCCGTCGGTACATATAGGCCTATGAGTTTCTTTATTCGATCAAGACCGACTGCAAGGACTTGTAAGGAGTGTACTGTTTTATTAACTCATTCAGCCCGACGGCCGTATTTCCCACATTTGGGAGGCGTCATCTAATGACTATGCACCAGTGGCAGGAGATGGATTGACCATGATAATTCAAGGGCAGTGCCAGATTAGCTTGGCGCCGACAGGCGCCAAGCTAATCTGGCACTACCCTTGAATTTTCATGGTCGACGCGTCTCCTGCTTTAGTGCGTTAGGGCTGAATGGGTTAACCACTTCACTGCCAAGTAAAAGCGATCAGAATTCAATTGAAAGAACCTTAGGTCCTCATGAGCCCACGCTGTTGCTGGGCCTAATGGGGATCTATGCCTCTTTCTGACACCACTTTTCACGGACTCTCCCGCGTTGGATTCACAAACATTATTTTGAGAAACTCAGTCTGCGTCTACTGATCGGGAAGGGGTGAACCCCATACGTGGCTGGGAGCGGCGCACCGGCACACCACCCCACTGCAAGAGGTTTAGTTCCTCAAGAGCCACACTCATTCAAGGCGCCCAACATCAACAGCTGCGGAAGTGTCGTATAACGTTGCCCCCGGCGCTATCCGACACTTCCGCAGCTATTGATGCGGGGCGCCTTGGATGAACTGAGCAGTTCAGGGGACTCGTGAGTCATATCCGTGTGTCTCCTGCACGGAGGAGGGGTCCTTCGGCAGTGAATTTTAGGCTCCATAAAAACTTAAACATTATTTCTTGGCCATAGGCCCCTGACAAGTGCGTGTTAATTTGGAAACTGAAAGTCAGCCCCCCCTAGCGCGCACGACTCGCATACACAAAGCTGCAATGTTGACTGCAGTATTGAGTATATGAGACGTGCTCGCGCGTCCCTCGCGCGTGAACAGCGCACATACTCAATACTACACAATTAATTGTAGTATTGATAACGCCCATAAGTATGTGCGCCCAACGCGCTGTCTAGGGGTCTGACTCTATGCCAACCTTTATGCCAAATGTCGCATAGTCGTCTGCTTAATGACAGAGAGTCGGTGCAGAATGTTGCCCGATTTATATATTACAGTTTAAAACGCCGCCGTGAGGTCCACAGATATTCGTATGTCTCACGGGCTTGCCAACACTTCCCTATTTTGAAAAACGCAGCATGGGGGCCCATTCTTGCGGGCAAGAATGAACATGCTTCGTTTTTCACGACGTGGCAAGACAAACGCATGGAGTGTGTGCACGCCTTATTTGCATTTTGCAATTTTTTTGTTGTTGTACGTTTTGCTGTAGTTTTCATGTGATGGGCCGATGGCCTAAACAATAAAACGATCGAGTCTTGAGTCTTGACACTATGGTGAGTTGGTTCCTTAGTTCGGGGTTTAACGTCCACGGCACCGAAGTGAATGGCGGGCGGTTTATGAAAGACAGGGACAGTCATTGCCTATGAGTACGACCTAAACAGTGATCAGTTCAGGCGCATTGCAACTCTGCCACATTGATTTACCAGGACCTTTCAACGGACATGCGATATAGAGCGAGCCCGTCGGTTTTTGCCAACAGAGGATGACTCGATGATTGCAGTGTATATATCAACACGCATTCGCCAGGTACCTGTGTTCTGGACGCTGGCAGTGCCAAGTATTTTTCTATATAACACTAAACCACAGATGCAAATTGATAAATATCAGTCGAGGACACTTTAAGAGTCCGAAATAGCTCTGGCGTTTAAGCGTCGGAGAAAGAGAGCGAATGGAAATCGCCGGGTCGTGGGTTCCAGTCCCCGTTCCGGCCCCCGGTAGCTGGACTCTCAATCCAGGGAAAAAAAGACGGGCTTGTTCCATAGCATGTCCGTTGAAAGGTCCTGGTAAGTAAAAGTGGCACAGTTGCAGTGCGCCTGAATTGATCAGTGTTCAGGTCGTACTCCATAGGCAACAGACTTCCCTGCCCCCCATAACCCGCCCGTCAGGGCAGTCCATTAACACTTCGGTGCCGTGGACGTTAAACCCCGAATTAACCAACCAACTTTGATGTAAATCTGTAAAAAAAATATTTTAAAAAAATAAATAAAAATGTACTTGTTCGCTTCGTTCATGAACTGCATACTTATAGGTCATAGGGGCGCAACGATTGTGAATAAATGCAAATCTGCTGCGCCACCGCGTGCGCAACACCCCGGCACAGGCTCAATTCAGTATTCTGTCACTTCACAGTTCAGTGCTTTGGGTAAACTAAGCAAATCCAATGAACTACCATTATATGGTACTTTTGTTGGTATAATTTACTTCAGTCACAAACCCTACTAAGAGCCAACAAATAAAGTAGTGCAGAACGGTAAGAAATATATACTTAATGCGCGTTCGCACGACCCAGTAAACACTATACAGGTCTTTAAGTCATGCACATGGCGGAGAGAAAACTGAATCCGCAGTTAAGTGCCACTGAACGGCCCGGAGAGTCAATAGATACGACTTTTTTACGAGAGCCGGTCAAAGGCACATAACTCACAGACTTCCTCACCCTAGTCGGTCATAGGGACAGGTTACGGTCTCTGACTTGCCCTTTTGTATATCACTTCAGCAAGAGGAATAGATCTTCAAGAGGCCCCGCATATGTGGGTGCACATGAAGATCTATTCCTCTTAAAGGGCCCAGCTGACTCATGTATTTCACAAGCAGAGGAGGATCAGCAGGTATTCAATGTATCCGTCAGCTGTCTGAATGCGTGTTTGTGGTTTCGTCTCTGGCGTTTTATTTCTGATCAGGTCAGTCTCACAGACTATTAAGTGATTGTACCAATGAGAGCTTTAAAATCTATGTAATATTTCTATATAACCAGAGAGCCAAGTATTTACTAAAATTAAGAGTAGGCGGAATATGCAGCCCAAATCATTCAAGGAATATGCGAAAACGAGAATAAAATCCGGGAAACACATTAAGCCATGAAATAAAACTTAACCGATTTTGTATTTGTCCTATTAAGCCTGCATTGCAGTTCAGGAGACAGATCGACCATGATAGTTTACGGGTGGTGCCAAAATAGCTCAGTGGCGCCATGAGGCGCCAAGCTATACTTGCACCACCCTTGAGCTTTCATATCGTGTTGTATTCAGTTAGTTTTCCACATTACGCTGAAACACGGGGGATAACCGAGCAGTTCGTTGCATTCAGCATAGATAGAACACATAAGACAGAAACATCGGACTGAACCTTTTTTTTTTTAAACTGCGTACATCAAGCTCGAACATCATGCATACAACATGCTTGAACATCGAACAGCATGTTAAATAATAATAATAATAATAATAATAATAATAATAATAATAATAATAATAATAATAATAACAATAACAATAAATAATAATAATAATAATAATAATAATAATAAATAATAATAATAATAATAATAATAATAATAAATAGCTCTTGTATAGCGCTGTTCTCCAGGAAAACACTGGAGTCACTGCGCATGCTTAACAGCACACTTACTCTCTCTCTCTCTGACACACGCACAATCATATTATTTTAACCCACCCCATCCCTTCCCAACACCTTACATCCACTTCACTGTCACATACAATCATGGAAAAAAGGCAGTTGACAGTTAGCTAGGGAAACAAAAAAACGTTAAAAGAGCACTGTACGATCGCATTCTTCGAACGCAAATTTCGCTGAAACTTAGCCATGATGTGCCAATGTTCCATTATTTATTTATTTATTTATTTATTTATTTACAAAATAATTAGTTAATCGTATGTAATACGTCCCACTTGTACTGCTCTCAAAAGGCAACTGAAGACAACAGTGAGGTTTCGTTTGCACGAACGACTCCCAACAACTCTCAACAACGAACGAGAGCGCAATCGCAGTATAGAAGCAGCTTGTACCATGAACATAGACAACACTCCAAACATCTTCATCTTCATGAACCCTACGGGTTTATGAGGGTCTATGCCTCTTGGAGATGTTAGGAGTTTTGTCTATGCTGGAGGGGTCTTGAGGATCTATGCCTCTTGGAGATGTTTGGAGTGTTGACTATGCATATGGCACAACTGAGCTTGCTATGCGACATGACTGACTTCGCTCTCGTACGTTGTTGGGACTCGCTCGTCTGATACGAAACCTCACTAATATTGCCGGATCAAAACCAGCACTAAAACACTTGACCTAGTAAGCAGAAGGTGCTCCGGCCAATGTTGGCCCTAGTTGACCCGAAGACCTTTGCCTCTTTACTGGGTGTCTTCTCAAATTTCCAGTGAGAAAAAGGGCTTTTCCTATCAGAGCCTTTGACCCTTAACTTTGTCAAGTACTTTTTGCTGTGATAAAGATATCCAAGATATCAAACAGTCCCGCTACCGTCACCGTCGAGTCGAGCTTCGTCACACCGCAAACCCATGCTTACATTAGACAAATAAATCCGTTCAGCTCAACTTTTGTAATACAGTGCAGAATATCTCGAACCCCGCCCTACCCCTCCACCCCCACCCCCACCCGCAGCCCCTTTTTATTTTTACCCTTTCAGTGCCAGCTGACCCACACTGTGTTTCTGCAATCTTTGTTAATTCAAGTCAAACAACAACAACAAAAAACAACAACAAAAACCAAAGATGGGATGAACCATAACCCACAAAGTCCCTTCTATATGAGAGCTGTCTTCACTGTCAAGGGTCTCTACCTTTTGTCTTTGACTTAATTCTGATGTTGAAATAAACCCTTTTAAAAAAGCCTCGCAGATATGCCAATGCGTCATAGTGAACTCTGAAAGGGGCGCGCAGTGCACATGCGTCATTGGTTTGTCAAACGTCATTTGTCATGACGTATTTTTTTGTTTTTATTTAACATGATACGAGTTTCGCTATCCCTTCAAGACTTAAGAAAATGGTGACAAAACTAGAATTTCACGGTACAATTTCAGTCTTGCTATAATTTGTGTGAAATCAGGTTGACTTTACCTAGCTACATGATATACTAAGTACAACTGCATGCAACAACTGATAGATCGTCGATGTGTGTATACGCGTGTGCATGCCTGCGTGCGCGTGCTCCAAACATCCTCAGTGAAGAGGATCTATTCCTCTTGGAGATGCGCGCATGTGTGTGTGTGAGAGAGAAGAGAGTTAGTTAGTTATTAGGGTTTAACGCCGAGCAGGCGACTAAGGCCATCTCACGGCGGGAGAGAATTGAATTGAATTGAATTGAAACTTTGTTTTCTAAGGATGAAGACAGTAGGCACGCAGGCCTTTTTACATGTCTGTCCTCAAAGGGGCACAACTGAACTTTTTGAAGGTTTCAGTTCGCAAAAAGCTTTTACTGGGCTTCAGTATGCATACCCACTTAGACAGTGACCACCCTATTGTTCCACCAAATGCTTTCTTTCGTCCGTTCAAAACAAAAAGTGGCCCACTGGAATCTTGTGACTGGACCCGGTCAAAAGATTGCTTCTGATAGGCAATGGTAGCTGACATCATAACTATTCTATACGACCTTAGGTCATCTGCATAATTATAACCAATCAGAGACAAGATGGCGGATGAACAAGCGAAGAAAAACTGAAACTGAGAACTTGAGTATCATCATTGACACACACCGACAATGACAGACTCGGAATTGAAGAGAAGAAAGAGGAAGAGATACAAGATACCCGTAAGTAGAACTGACATTGAACAAGGGAATGTGGACATGTCATGTGGCAACGTGCAAAGCAAAGCTTGGGTTGACCGCCCATCTAGAATTTATCCCTTTCCTGCTGAATCAGTGAGTAATCTACGGTCTTTGTCGATCTTCCTATAGTTCCGCGAGCGCTAGTGATTTTCAGAATGCATGCGGATCTTTATCTCTTACTGATTTTACAAGATTTTACACCTGTTTTATCACAAAGTTACGCAGGTGCAGAAAGTGGGTATAAATACCAATGTTCTGTTTCAATGATGGAACGCGTTGCGTGTTTTCGAGGAGTAAAGGATCAAAGGTGAAACTAGGCCCAGTGGACGCAGGCTCGCCGGCTTTTTGCGAGTCACTGAAATAAGCCACGCCCTCGACACGATCGTTACTAGTAAATACTTGCGGCATGTTAAGCGGAACCCGCATTGTGATTTTGACAGCATAGCGAGTATGGAAGGTTTACTCTACTTTTCTCGTGAAAAATTACGTCAAAGGGATGCCGGAAAACATCAGTACACGTGTACACTGACCCGTGTGTACACCACACCGATGACCCCGTGACCTGCAGTATTGCGATACACTGATACTCGGCCGGGTTCTGCCTTGTGACTGACGTAGGCTCATAAATATGCATAATAATTAAAAACAAGGCCGATGCAGACGATAAATCCGCGACTCGTGCACAAAACCAATACACCCTCCAAACGATAAATTTTGACATTTGGCATTGTACTTACACCA
>BTPG01000004.1:66027058-66049558 GCA_036245525.1 Semisulcospira habei | reverse complement strand
TTTTATGAAAAGAATTAATTTTTACTGAAGAAGTTGAAATAGTACAAGGCTGGCTAACAAACTCATCTAATGTTTTTCTCCAAACTAGCTATATCCAAAATTTCAAGTAAGTATGACAAAAATTACGCACTCATATTGGATTAACCGACTTTCTATAAACGGTCTTTTGTCCTCAATGAGTGTTTTAGTGATTTTGCAAATGAATGTATTCATTATAATATACATATTGTGCTTGACAGAAAAATTGTACTTGTCCCCGAATAGGTACGCAATGGGATCTGTCAAATTAGAGATCTTATGGACAATTATGGAAACTTTTTAAGTTTTGAAGACTTTAAGGTAAAATATTCTGATATAAGCACACACTTTCTGACGTATGCTGGTATTATTAGAGCAATTAGAGATTACAAAAAAATGTCAACATCGATGCAGATAGTTCATTAGTCATCTTGGACACTTGTGCTTGGAACGTTATCTGCCAAGGATGCAAGATTACTTATCAACGGCTGACCAAACTAAGATCAAATCCCATCTGCGTAGAAAAATGGAGCAAGCACTTTAAAACTCAATTAGAGTGGGAGACAATTTTCTGTACGGCCATAAAAACTACTTCTGATCCTCAGCTGCGTTGGTTTCAGTACAGGCTTATCCACCGAATGCTACCAACGAAAAGATATCTTTTTTGAGAAAATTGTCAGATTCATCTGTCTGTACCGTTTGTGGAAATGATGAAGAAATCTTAAGACATCTTTTCTGGAACTGTGAGCACGTCCAGTCCTTTTGGACAGATCTAATCGACTGGTTAAAAGATACATATAACCACTTTCCCACTCTCTCCCTGTCCGAGATATTTGTACTTCTTGGTAGACAGCAAAATAGTGTTACAGATAAGGTGTTTGACCTTATTCTGTTATTGGCAAAATTTCACATATACAAATTAAGACTGCAAAATATTTTTCCAAATATTGTGCATTTTAAGCAGATGCTTAAATACCGCTATTCTGTAGAAAAACAAACATACGTAATGAAAGGTAAATTAATCGTCATTGGTCTCTGTATTCAGAAATTACCTATTAATTGTATTATTACTCTCTCTCTCTCTCTCTCTCTCTCTCTCTCTCTCTCTCTCTCTCTCTCTCTCTCTCTCTCTCTCTCACTCTCTCACTCTCTCTCTCTCTCTCTCTCTCTCTCTCTCTCTCTCTCTCTCTCTCTCTCTCTCTCTCTCTCTCTCTCTCTCTCTCTCTCTCTCCAGCGTGCATGTTATAAAGACAGTAGCAAAAGACAGTAGCAGAGAGTGCATGGCAGCAAACCCACGTTGTTTTCTGTCCATCCCAATATAACCTTTAATTGCTATATATAGTATACATGTGTACCTGATCAAGATATCGCAAACAACGGGTTAATGTCCATTACTAGTTCACGTAGTGTTCACTGTTGCATTGTTCATGCATCATCAGACTTTTGAAATAAAATTGACTAGACAAAATGTGAAGAATAAACGGGAAGATGATGTCGGAAGGATAAAAGAAGAACAGGAAAGAAAAAAAAAGGAACGGAAAACAGGCACAAAAACACTTCCTATACGGCAATTGCTGGCCGGTTTAAGACTGATTCAAAAAAAAAAAAAAAAAGGGACAGTCGAATTGAAAGTTCAAGTCGCCGACAATCACAAGCTGACCACCCAAATAATTACAGTGCTCCATGAAATCCGCAAACTAGCTGAAAAACGTAGTGTCTGTAAGTCTATTCTTTCTGTTGGGGGGTGGACGGTACAGACAGTACAAGTGCACATGCTGCGGCACATAAAGCGTGTCAACTGGGCAAGCTCAAACGTTGAATGAAAAAAGGGGAATGATGATGTGATGTTGGCATGCTCCAATAAACTGTCACGGATCAAAAAAGCCAGTCCTCCACCACGAGTAGTACGAGGGAAGGATCTGAGGCAATAGCCAGATGGAGTTATGTCCTCACACTTCGCCTCTTCTCCTTGACATTAAGCCAGGTCTCTGTCAGGAACAACACATCGATGTTCTGGTCATGCACAAAATTACATATCTCACAAAATTCATGTTCGCCCCGTCCCTCCCCCCCCCCTCCCCCTCCCGTTGCCATGACCACCGACGCTAGCACCCCCCCCCCCCCCCTCCACACAAAGTCCCAATTCAAATCACCATACAAAGATCGCAATGTCTGTTTTGAAACTCACGGACATATGTTTTGGGAGTGCCCCACTCCTACAATAAACACGTTCTCAAAGTCTAAACATTTTGGAGCATGATTTCTCAGGTGTGGGGGGTTGGATTACATTCATTCGTAACACATATAACTTCCTCTGTGTTACCTGAGAGGAGAGGGAGATTTCGTTATTTGTATGCTTGCATAACTGGCATATTTTGCTCTGTGAACACTCAATACAGGGCGCCGCTATATTCGCTTTGTCACAGGAATTTTCCGCAGCGGGTTTACCTGTTAGGCTCGACATGAAAGGCCTTGCATGCTTTCACTACTTCGTCTGCAAGAGGCATAGATTCTCATGGGCCCCTTCACGGGCTCATGAGAATCTATGCCTCTTGTTGTTAAGACAAGATCCATTCATATCCTCACATGAACAAATTCGTCGCGGTTTAAGAGTGGGATTGTGTGCTTTTTCCGCTTGAAAGTGTGCCCTCGTCGCCTGTTGTTAAAGCTGGAAGGTAGAAGAGCTAGGACAGCCTCAGTGGCCATTTAGTTTCACAGGTCATCCACGGAAAACTCAGTTGCCGCGAGAATGACAGACAAGGTAGGACCTTGACCTTTTTTAAACGGCGTCACACTGGTTGCCTATCTCGATCCGCTCCGCACGATTGTACAGATCGGATCGAGGGAGGGAACCAGTGAGATGCCAATAAACAGTGATTTACAGTGTGTGTGTGTGTGTGTGTGTGTGTGTGTGTGTGTGTGTGTGTGTGTGTGTGTGTGTGTGTGTGTGTGTGTGTGTGTGTGTGTGTGTGTGTGTGTGTGTGTGTGTGTGTGTGTGTGTGTGTGTGTGTGTGTGTGTGTGTGTGTGTGTGTGTGTGTGTGTGTGTGTGTGTGTGTGTGCGGCGGCGAGTAAGCTTACAGCTGAAGACGTTATGCTTGTATGAGCGTGTCAACACAAACCAGTTGTGACTAACTGAAAAGAAGATAATTATTGTCAGTGAAACGAACCAAGTCATATCTGCATTTTGAAACTCGTACATAAACGTATGAATGATGACTATGTTTAGCAACATAACTAGAGCTGCACTCCTTTGAAAGTATGTTTAGGTATACAGGATGGGTGGTTTGTCTGTGTTTTCGGGGAGACCGGCAACACTCCAACATTCTGAACACGTTTTGTCGACATACAATGTCAAACATGATTTTTGTCTGTATACAAACCAACAGGCCCTAACGGGCTTTATCTTTTCGAACTGTGGAGATGGCATTTTTAACGTACGCCACTACCCTTGAATTATCATGGTCGAGCCATCTCCTGCAAGTGGTTCCAGCAGAATATACAGTATCCCTCTTGCTGCTCTCGGTGTTGTTATTGTTGTTGTTGTTGTTGTTGTTGTTGTCGTTGCGGTAAATAGCAATATGTGACATTTGCAGTATTGTGTTTTGTTCCCTCTGGAAAAGGAAGGGATTGGGTTCATGGTACATTCGGCGCGCTTAACACTATAGGTAAAATTTGAAGAGGTGCATGTACACTTTAACTCTTTCGAGACGTTCCGCATCCAGATTCGCGGCTTTACGACGCGAATCCGGATGTGGCACGTCTCAAAAGAGTTAATGGCACGGTCAGTTGTACTCGTACCTACTTGCAGTTAGTACAGTGTGTGAAGATGTTTTACTAATGGTATACACTTTCTGTAAGTTCTCTGTTTGTTGGGGGGGGGGGGGTGTTAAAACTCATTCTGTCCCGACACACCACAGCAAGACATGGCTCGACCATGATAGTTCAAGGGTGAATGCCAAAATAGCTCGGCGCCTAAAGGCACCAAGCTATGCTGACACCACCCTTTAACTATCATGGTCGATATGTCTCCTGAATTGTAATGCAGTCCTCAGAGGACAACTCCAAAATGTGGGGATTTCGTACCTGCGACACAATGAGTTAATCGTTTTATGTGAACTTCTGTTAAGCGCGCACACTACTTTGAACTTACAGTGAACTTACAGTGCGCCGTAAAATATATGGTTCGTGTCCTTTAAACTGTCTTAGCATTCTGTTTTTGTCAGGGAGGTTCGGGTCGGGATGAGGCCACTGGCGCTGGCCATTACTGAGATGCCTTGGCGACGGGCTTCACCCGTCCCGAGTCATTGTCCATTGTGTAGCTCTGTTATTGTAATTTGTGGAATGAGCGAGTGAGTGAATGCCGTAAGCAGCACCTGTGGTGGCAAAAATGTGAATTTCCCCATGAGGGATTAATAAAGTATTATTGTATTGTATTGTATTGATCTGTAGCTTAAACATGACCCCAGATTTCGAACTAAGTGCACTAGCGTGTCTGTGTGAAGGGAAGCTATTTGATTTTATTGTTGTCATGTGTCGTCGCAGTCACAGAAAGAACGAGCTAAACGAATTGCTGCTCGAGTGAAATTGACGGACAAGACGCCCGCTAGCGATAGCGACAACCCGAGAAAAAGGCCCAATAAACAAAGCTGCTGTTATTTTTCGTCATTATCTGTGATCTAATTACGAGTAGAAAGCACAGCTGTTTTCATAGTCAGACGAAATCTGCGCGCTCAGTCGATAGTCCGAAACGCATTCCTCTGCCAATCATAATTATGTTTTGTTTGTCTGAACACCGCAATCAGCCGCAAACAGAAGGAGGTAAAGTTTTGTTTTGGACATAAATGGTCGACTTAGCTGAAATTGTCTTTTCCTGCTGCCGTGCGGTGTCGCTACTCACCTTAGGGGAAAAGTCCTTATTCCGCCTCGGTGTCTTAGGCGGCAGCTGTCCGTGCGCAGTAAACCACATTAACTAATCCTACTGTGCGATATACCAGATGAAAACGAAAGCCAGTGAAGAAACCACGACATACCCGTGGCGTGTAGTATATCGTGCGGACCCAAGATAATGTGGACAGGACAGGGATCAACTAAAACACTGAGAATCGCAGAGTTCAGCCCCTATTGTGACATCGCAACCGTGCAGCAGCATCAGTGAACTAAGTCGCTCATTATATTGAGCCAAACTGATTTTGCTTGACCGGCAAATGTGATTACTTGATCCGTATCAAAATGTCCTCGTCTTTCGACTCTGACATTTTCATTTTGCCACATTCCTTCTGCATATGAAGATAAGTAGCGGCTAATGTCTCTGTTTGTTTGTCTATTTTGACAAAGGGTATTTACCCGAAATATTAATAAATTGTGTTGTACCGTTTTTTTCTAAGCGTGTTTCTTTCTCCGTTGGGTACTTCTTTGCATTTGGGTCTTGTAACTTTGATCACATCTGCCTGTTATCGGCACTATATCAAGCAAAATGTGGCTCAAAATAATATAATATAATATAATATAATATAATATAATATAATATAATATAATATAATATAATATAATATAATATAATATAATATAATATAATATAATATAATACGCCTTTTTTACAAGCCAGCGCCAGAACAAACTTTGACTTTAAATTATATTGAAAGGAAAAAAAAGGAGTCGGTTTGACAGCGCGCACATGGCAGTTTGTGGTCCGGGAAAAGCTTTTAAACCCTTTCACTGCCGAGGAAAACTCTAACTGCAAGAGACATAGATCCTAATGAGACCTCGCAACGCGGGGCCTCATGTGGACCTATGCCTCTTGCTGACACCGCATTGTGTCCATGTTCCTTGGACGGCCGGGGCTCCGCGTTGGCGTTGTATGAACAAAGAAGTCAGAAACACAATCTGCGTCCGCTGACAGCGAAGGAGTTATGGGTGCTTCTTCCAACACACGAGAATATAATTATGTTCTTTCATACGCTGGTATTTTGGGTTCAGCTGATCACACTACATGGATTCCTGCCAGTAAACTCTTGTATACATAATTATGTAATATAATAATGAGTACTTGTATATTGCGCCTAACCTCAGATTAGAGCTCTAGGCGCTTAACAAAAACTAATTGTACAAAAATAATTAAGTACAAAAACGCAATTTACAAAAAGTAATAAAACAAAATACAACACACTCTGTAAACAAGCTATAAAGTCACCATTCAATGTGAAACGCTTATTGACTCATACTCGCATTCACGCACGCGCACGCGCGCGCACGCACGCACGCACGCACGCACACACACACACACACATACACACACACACGCACACACACACACACACACACACACACACACACACACACTACTTCTAACAGAGATAGAGATGACTTTAACATGACAGGTCTGTGACAAAGTTATTTGTAGCAAACAGAAAATGTATGGGTCTTTAGGGCTCGCTTGAATGCCTCTCTCGAATCAACGTATCTCAGTTCGCGTATTATGTCCGTCTAGGAAGAAACTAGAATGCAGAGAATAAACGGTTTATATATCCCAATGAGCAAAGGCCATCGGGCCGACGTCGGCCGCCGTTGGCCCGTGCACGGCCGTGCGCGGGCCAACGGCGGCCGACGCCGGCCAGATGGCCTTTTGCGCATTGTGATGTGATCGTGAATGTCTACACGCTGAACCTTCCCCACTCAGGTGTGCGTCCTTGTCTGCCTGGGGTAAAACCGACAACATTTACATATAGTTTTCCAAAGCACTGGGACCGCAGACATGGATGATCGTTGCGTAGTTGGTCACTTCTTAACACAGGTAGTAGTAAATTGCCCCACGGCTGGTGCTATTTATTATTACGGGTGTCAAGAGGCGACCAGTGATCAACACTCATCTCAGTCTTTTGCATGTCCATCAGACTAAGTATTTTATTATTATCATCATCATCAGCAGCAGCATTATTATTATTATTATTATTAGTTTTATTATGATTATTATTACAATTACTATCTGCTTATAGGATATGCTACCCTGGCCGGTCTTCTATAGAACAATGGACTCCATCTCATATAAACATCTTTCTACTCCGCTGTTGTCGCGCATGTGTCAATGATTGAGTATGTGTGTGTGTGTGTGTGTGTGTGTGTGTGTGTGCGTGCGTGCGTGCGTGCGTGCGTGCGTGCGTGTGTGTGTGTGTGTGTGTGTGTGTGTGTGTGTGTGTGTGTGTGTGTGTGTGTGTGTGTGTGTACACCTAAGCGTTCGTTTTGTCTCATGATAAATTTCTTCAAGACAACATTGTTAATTAGGAGTAATTCTTACGCCAGCTACGTGTTAGGGGTAAACACACATAACTGCCGAGGTACACGTCTCTAGTGATAGGAACATTTCCAAAGCACCCTTGAAAATGACACATACTAATGTGTTCGTGTCTGTGATTTTGGACCTTACGGCTCCTGGCCGTAAGGTCCAAAATCACAGTCCAGCAGACGTGTTATGTGAGGTAAGCGGTCGGGATACGCTGAGGCACTGACTTGGAAAGGCCATACAATATAATACATGTCTACCTTCCTCCCACCCACACACACACACACCTCTGCGTAACTTAAAGCAGGTCGTTAACTTGACTGAGCAAAATATGTGTGTCCAAAATCACAGACCAGCACATATTTGTGTTATTCGAGTCTCGTGAAGTCTCTCACAGGCGCCCGATATTAAATCGCTTGACTGAACAGTTCATGTGTAAAGGTAAAGGTAATTTCAGTTTTTGTTGTTGTTGTTGTTGGGGTTTTTTTCTTTACTTTTTTTTTTTTTTCTTTCTTTCAGTTCAGTGACACTTCTTGTTAGCCGCTGATCTGAAAGCTAACTGTGAGAAGGTGTTGTGTGAATGAAGCTCCGCGAAGTGGTCTCAATAAGCATATTCCTGTACGTTATGCGTCAGTGCGAGCTAGTTATCGCCCACACACTCCATACTTTGTCAATGTGGGGTTCGATTAGGCGTTTCCTGTGCTCAGGCATCTTATCGTCGTTTCGCCGTTAAGCGGCAATTCGCTCGTTTCGCCGTACCAGCATCTCATTTATTTCTCCGTCATGTGATTCCCCCGTTTCATGCGATTCACTCGTTCCGCCGTATAAGAAACAATGCCAAGTATCGTTTCGCCGTATAAGAAAGAATTCCAGGTACATGTGCAAATTTTGATATTTTGTTTCCATCTTAAAAACGGTGACAGCAATAGATTTTGGGAATAAGAACAATACGTGTCAACAAATATTTCACCCCAACACACGACTGTCCTTTGTCGGGCTTGCTAAAATATTTTTCTGGTTTCTCTACGCAGTGAGGATAGGCCTACAGCGGTAACGGAAGATTAGGGGAGTGTGTTACCTCAGATCAACAGGCTTTCTAGGACAAGGTACACAGCTCAGTGTAATTCACTGTGTAGCGCCTGTTTTCAGTAATGGTGGCCGTCGCATAACGTTAAGAAAGCAGTAAAATCGTGTCACACTGACCTGAATCTGACACGTCCCTGGTGGTAGGCCTGACCCCATAAGTGCTGGTTCAAGGCGAACTCTACCCTGTGCAAGAAACATAAACCCTCATGAGCCCCCGCAGTCGCGGGGGGCTCATGAGGATTTATGTCTCTTGTTAGTCAAAAAAAAAAATTATTTAATGTTCTGCATGCCTATTTTGGGTCCCATGCAGTTACATTGTGTTCGGTCAAAGTTATGCTGTCGTTTCACTGAGACGCGTAACTCCTGATCACAGGTAGCGAAGGGGTTAATTCATCTACTTAATCAGCACCGTATGCTGCTCTGTAATTTTGGGTCTTACGGCTCTGAGCCGTAAGGTCCAAAATAACAGACCATCGCACACGCTATGAAGGGGACTATTGAGAACACTGTCACAAAAGACATGCTTGTTTCATTGTCGAAAGGCAAAATGCGTCAGTTGTCCTGCCGTCCCATGCATAATGTCTATAAAAAAAATCCAATGAACACAGACACAGGATTTGTAACCAAGTGTGTGTGTGTGTGTGTGTGTGTGTGTGTGATGGTGTGTGTGTGTGTGTGTGTGTGTGTGTGTGCGTGCGTGCGTGCGTGCGTGTGTGTGTGTGTGTGTGTGTGTGTGTGTGTGTGTGTGTGTGTGTGTGTGTGTGTGTGTGTGTGTGTGTGTGTGTGTGTGTGTGTGTGACACACTAAACTCCATAATGAAAAAAGTAAGCATGTAAAGACTGCTAAAGATTCATTTAAGCCTGCTTGCAACCTGTGTTCAAGGGGCTATGTCACGTCGCATACAGTTGCCTAACGCATCTGTCACACGAGGTAGGCGTGCACTTTTGCCGCATAGAAAGTCAGTAGGAAGACTACATAGAAACAAATGACTTGCTTTCTTCTTTTTTTTATTAAGGAAAATCCATGTGCCCAGTAAGCAAAACTTCCTCAGTGCAACGTCGGCCGTTGTTGGCCCGCGTAAATCCAGTCGACAGTTCGGTGTATGCGGCGTATGCATACAAATAATGGCTCATACAATGGATGGGAAGGAACAGCAGGTTGTTGTTGGGTTTTCTTTTTCTTTCAAATATATACCAAGTAAGCAGAGAACCCGCGGGCCGACGTCGGCCCGAGGACCTTTTGAATTCTGTGCTCTTGATTTGCAAGTCCATCTGGGTAGCATCCAGAAGTCATTAGCTGGGACCGGCAATGAGTTACTTTTTACACACACGCCTGGGAAGTGTTGGGCAGGCTTGAAACAGCGGACGTCAAAAACAGGTATTCACTGCCCTAGACAAGGTCATCTGGGTAGCATCGGCAAGACCATAGGACCGGACTAGCGTAAATAGAACCATTCAGCCCGCGAACATGCTGCCGTAGGAGACCGGTCATTCAGTCACCTCCCTTGAACTATCATGGTCAATTGATCCCCTGATCTGTAAGTTAACCCATTCAGCCCTGACGCACTACAGCAGGAGAAGGGTCGACCATGATAATTCAAGGGTTGTGCCAGATTAGCTTGGCGCCTGTCGGCGCCAAGCTAATCTGGCACTACCCTTGAATTATCATTGTCGATCCATCTCCTGCAACAGGTGCATAGTCGTTAGATGAAGCCTCCAAAATTTGGGAAACACGTGCGTCGGCTGAATGAGTTAAGGTATGCAGTGTTTGCCAGGAGGACAATGCCCAAATTGGGGGTATTTCGACTCTAGGTACACAGTGAACACACTGGACAAGTGGCGTTTGTGTACAGTTGTCACCCAAAGATTGTAGCCACCCTAGACACACTATCCGTGTGTGTGCGCGCGCGCGCGCACGCGTTGTGTGTTTCTCACCCAGATCGAATGACCTTTGGGTACTTCGCGACTCACTGTTGGACTAACCTGACCAAACATAATGGCAGTAACCCTCTTTTATAACCTCCACTGGATGCAGCCCTATAGTGTGGTCGGCAATGCCGATAATATGCTCCGGCAGGCACCTTTTTTTCCACAAATCTAGGAAACGTTTATCGATCGATACAGCTTAACTCATTCAGCCCAACGCATATATTTCCCAAATTTTGGAGGCGTCATCTAACGACTATGCATCTGTTGCAGGAGATGGATCGACCATGACCTTGAATTATCATGGTCGATCCATCTCCTACTGTAGTGCGTCAGTGCTGAATGGGTTAAGGTAGCGCATGATTAGCTTGGCGCCTCCAGGCGCCGAGCTGATAAGGCGCTACTTAGACCATGGTCGATAAGTGCCCTCAGTACTTTTGGCACGGGCGGAAGTTAAAGAAATAATTTGCGTCACGATCACGGTTAGTGATTGCCGTTAAGGCGCCAAACTAATCTGGCATTGCAATGAGCCATCATGGCGGAGAAATCTCCAGCAGTTTGCGCCAGAATCGAAAGCGACACAGTTATCTCCACAGGTAAGGCCACGGTCATGGTCAGCGCTGGCTTTTAAGGGTTTGCTGCAGACGTTTAGTAAGCAACCTTGGATTTTTTCTTCTTTTTTTCTGTTTTTCTCGCACCTAGGTTAAGTATTGATATCCATTAAAAAATTCTGATTGTCTCTTTGTTGACAGTTCATATCAAGTAGAAAACGCAATATATACGACTGAGGCTGGCTTCAACTGACAGCTTGGATTTGGCTGGGTGGTTCCGAATGAGCAGTGTGGGTTTTGGGGGGTGCGAAATCTCGGAAACTGATATAAGACATAATTATTTCACGGCGCTAACTCGTCATTGTTATGCCATGAGTGATTCCACTATTTACCAATTCAAGAGACATAAAATACCGTACAGATTCTCTCCCAGAGACAAACAAGATACCTTTTCGTTGCGGCAGATACATCAACTGTGACAACTCAAGGAAGTGTTTGGTTGGCTAATCAACGACTGCTCTGCTCCGCGAAGGCAAAAGACAGCAAGATCTTACAGCCTTGTTGCCTTCACAGGGCAGTCACCTTTAAGCGTCATGGCCGGTATTTACCTGGACAATTGAAAGGCACACGAGTGCGGGCCAACACTTTTCAACCTGACTGACTTGGAGAGAAGGAGTCTACGCAGACTGTGTACCACCTATTGAAAAACGGGTCCGCCATGATAGTTTAGGGGTAGACCATGATATTTTAAGGGTAGTGCCAGATGAGCTTTGCGCCTTCCCAGGCGCAATGCTCATCTGACACTACCCTTAAAATATCATTGGATATCCTTCTCTCGCTGTAGCATCCTGAGGGCAATGTGTTAAATGGTGTCCATCCGTTTGTCCATTTGGTTTATAGTTCATAAGTTAAACCAGGGGCTGTGACTTAGACATGATAAAATCTTTCCTGTCCTACTATTTGCTGTCTCCGCTAATGGTTGCTAATGGCAGGGGCCGAACGGCTGGTAAGTCAGTTAAGTACGGTTCATTCAACATGGGATCTCTTTGCTTTGAAAGTCCTATATGCACTCCATTCCACAACTTTAAATGGTTTCATTAGCTAGGACTAACTTCTTTCTATTTAATCCGCACTACAGCAGGAGATGGGTCGACCATGATAATTCAAGGGTAGTGCAAGATTAGCTTGGCGGCTGTCGGCGCCAAGCTACTCTGGCGCTACCCTTGAATTATCATGGTCGATCCATCTCCTGCAACAGGTGCATAGTCTTTAGATGTCGCCTCTAAAATTTGGGAAATACGTGCGTCTGGTTGAATGAGTTAATTGAATCCTGCTGCTAGTGCAATTTTTTTAATTGTTAACTTTAATTTCATACCAGACATATACACGTATTGGGGTCAGTTTTAATTTTCTGCAAGTTGTTTTTTTTTAATGTGATTCCTGCAAAGAAACAGTTAACTCGTTCAACCCCGACACACCACAGCAAGACCTGGATTGAGCATGATAGTTCAAGGGTAGTGCCAAAATAGCTTGGCGCCCATAGGTGCCAAGCTAGTCTGGCACTATCCTTGAACTATCATGCTCGATCTGTTTCTAGAATTGTATACATTGCTTCAGAAGGCAGCTTCACAATTTGGGAATTTTGGACATGGGGTAGAATGTGTTAAAGACTTTGGATGCCGGATGTGATTCCCGCCAGAAAACAATTAACTCTTTAGCTGTCGGTAGCGCGTTTTGTTGTCTTGATTCCTACAAAGAAACAGTTAACCCCTTTGGCTGTCGGTAGCGCTTTTTGTTGAGGTTAGTCCTGCAGGAATCACCTCAACAAAAGGCGCTACCGACAGCCAAAGGGTTAATTGTTTGTTTGCCTGTTTGTCCACGGATGAGTGAATTCTATTGGTAGTTATCTATCAACACTTGCATCTTTGTTAAGTAGTCGAGTATTTTACCAATCGTGCACAGGATCTTTCAAAGCCGCCCTTGCAAGGTGTGGACAATGTGGCGTACGTCACATCCGCCGATGACGTCACTGTGTCAGTTCCAGACGTCAAAGCAGGAAAAGTGAGTAGACTTAAAACGCTTGTTTAGTTTGCGTTATTGTATTGGCTACTACTTGGTGTACTTTTACATTATAAAGACGGGTTATATAAGAGACCTGATGCATCTTATTTTGAAGATGCAAATGATCGTCTTATTCTATACCTGCGTATTTCTCTGTGGGCTGGCGATTGGGTGCCTGATAGGCGGGGGCAGGGGATCTCACTGTTGTCCAGCGCTGAGTAATTCCCCTTGGTTTGTTTTACATTATAAATTATACGTTTTTGCCTCTTCCCCTCAGTTTTTCTGTGTTTTGTTGTTGTAATTAATATTTGGAATAATTAGTTTCCAGTGAAGCGCCTTGAGCTCTAGGTTGAGGTTAGGTACTATACAAATACTCATTATTATTATTATTATTATTATTATTATTATTATTATTATTATTATTATTATTATTATTATTATTATTATTACTACTACTACTACTACTACTACTACTACTACTACTACCACTACTACTACTACTATTATATTTTAGCATACGTTTCCGTGTTATTGTTATTGACAAGACATGTACTGAGAGCAAGGGCGCAGATTGTTGAGTTTTTCTAACAGCAGCTCAAAAGGCAGTTCTTGATTAATTTGACATGCCAGAAAGCATGACCCCTGAGCTGTCATGACAAATCGGTCCCCTACTAGGTGCAATGAGATCTGTAGAAACGTACGACCGTACACATATCTTTGCTACAGTTTTTGCAACAGCCTTTTCAACCCAGAGGGGAAACTCAGAAACTGACTGATAAATTTTCCACAAAAGGCTGTGTTTCCATATAGCTACGCAACAGCGGCGCGATAGGCGACACGCAAGAAGTAGCTAAGCAGCAGGTGAAAAAAAATCGCTTTGTGTGTTTCCATAAAGCGGTGCATCGCGTCCCTCTGTAAGTTATTTATCATTGTTGCGATTTGTTGTCACATCCTAAAAGCCAGACTCCTTTCACAGCGAAAACGCAGCGAAATCGCTTTTGAATTGATCCATCCGGCGATAAACGTTTGTTGCGCCCCTGTCGCCTGTTGCACCGCAATCGTGCTGCTGTCGCGTCGCACATATGGAAACACTCCTTAATTTTTATATTCTCGATTCGGGTCACTGTTGCCACCGATTTCGCGCCGCTTTATGGAAACACCCCTGTATATGAGTCATTACATGAGTTACAGCCATTGGCTTGTATTGTGGACTACATACGGAAAGAGGATGAGGGGCCTACCAAACGCATGGATGTCGGTGTATACAGTCTGAGGATATAGGCCTACAATACATGTATCCTTCCGATCCATCAAGGTCATTGAAAGGAGCTAGACGGCGGGCATGATAGAATTACTCACACATACTGTTTGCCTGATATCGTCTGATGTAGGTGTGCGGATGTATGGCGGTTACATGACTTGTGCCGACCATGACAGTTCAAGGGTAGTGCCTAATTAGCATCCAGGCGCGAAGCTAATCAGGCACTTCCCTTGAAATAATCATAGTCTATCAAATTCCTGCTAAAAAAAAAAATCATTAGCTTTGTGTTTTCGTAAGCGCCAAGCTAATCAGGCATTTCCCTTGAGCTTTCATGGTTCATCCTGTTGCACATAGTTTGCGTTGAAAACTGACGTGACAGTTTTTAGTTCATCGTCTTTCCTGTCATTTTTATAATATGTGTGATGAGATTGTAAAATTGATGTCCCGATTTGAAGACAGTGACAGATTTGTTTCAAAAATCAGAAGCGAACCCCGAATTTTACTCCACTCACCAGGTAAGAAAGCCTTGCGAGTATGGTAGGCTGTTACAGTTATAACTGATTAAAATAATTAATGCTAGAACTAAATAATTTATCCTAGGATAAATTCGATTTAATCCAAGGACAAATTCGATTTACTTCTGGGACAAAATCAGTTTAACCCTATGACAAATTACTAACGCAACCAATCAGCCATGATGCTTTGGGCAAAATGGCCCAATAATTGAGAGTATTTTCCACCAATCACCGCGCGTCCTATGATGTGGAACGATTTCTGCTGTCCAGGCGGCTGACTCGTTGTAATCAGTCCTAGGATTAATTATTTATTCATAGAATAAATCATGTTGTCCTAGCATTAAATATGTTGTCCTAAGTTGATTTAATAGTTTTAAGTGGAATTGCCTGCCATATGTGAGGGTATATCCTCTGATAAGGGCTTATTAGCCCCTTCACTGCCGAGTAAAAAAAAAATGAACATGATCCAAATGCAAGAGACATAGATCCCCATAGGCCCCGAAACTCTGGGGGCTCATGAAGATCTATGCTTCTTGCTGAGACCAATGTGTATCCATGTTTCTTGGACGGTGTTGGCGTTTGATCGTTGAATGAGCCAAGCTTTCAGAAACAAATCTGTACTTACAGTGGCAGGGAAGGGGTTAAGAAGGTCAATATGTATCCTACTGACGCTTGGAGCACGTCATGGACACTTAACTCGTGAATTTTCCTCGCCCTGTGCTCTACACATCCCAGGCACTCCATAACACGACAAGACAGGATTCAACCATGATAGTTCGAGGGTAATGCCAAAATAGCTTGACGCCTCAGAGGCGCTAAGCTATCCTAGCACACACCCCTCCCTTCCCCCTCCCTTCCCCCTCCCTTCCCCCTCCCCTCCCCTCCGCCTGCCCCCGATGCATAGTTATATGTGGGCCATCACTGTCGATTTATTTACTGAATTGTGTCGCGATCAATAGAAGACAGATACTCAAATTGGAAATGAACCTCATGTTTGAATTTGACGTGCACATCCATACAAAACATTGCCCACACCACAGAAAGTCTGCTGTACGCTGCATACAGGCTGCAAAAAAATGGATCAACCATGATAGCCCAAGGGTACAAGCCTGATTATGTATCTTGATGATTCAGTTTTGATCTATCATCTCCTGTCCCTGGGAGTGACAGCCGTTGCACCCGTGTCTTAACTCATTCGAGACAAACTGAATCCGGATACGCGGCTTATGCTGCGTATCCGGATGCAGTAAGTCTCCAATGAGTTAAACTCCTATTGTCAACAGCCCAATGGATGGGAGAAGGGACACTGACACAGAGTGATAAATTGCATTGGTCCTTTCTATTTCAGAACCAAATGCTTTTGGGTATCCTTGCTGAGTACGTACGCTAACGTAAATTCCCTGTAGATGTGGCGCCAAGCTAATCATGCACTACCCTTGAGCGACCATGGTCGATCCATCCCCGGCAGAGACAGCCTGAGGGAGGCCAAACTGAAGCCCTATACTTGATGTCGACGGACCCGTCTTCAACGGTTGAGTTAAAAATGACAGAGTCCTGGCTGGGAGAAAGGAAATCGTGCGCTGGTCTTTGATTTTGCACTTAGCGGCCTAGAGCCGCAAGGTCCAACATCAGAGATCAGCACACAGTTGCGCGCTTGCATGTTTTGCAGTCCGACGTCTTAGTCATGCGTGTGTCCATCTTTGTTTCTATCTGTTACCACACGGAATAGCACAATACAATGCTCATGAACACATTGGTCAAAGAGTCTAATGGTCTTTTGCAGGCTGTGGGTGGAAAGTCCGAGTACGACGCTGACCACTATTACGGATGCGGTTCTTTCAAAGCCAGGTATGTCAGCTTAGTCATCGTGTGCCGCAAAAGTGTAGGTCACAGGCACATGGTGATCGATGTGATCAACCGCCTCTATACGGCGCGCAATAGGAAATAGCAGCGAAGAGGTGGTCGATTGCACAACGATCCTCCCATGCCATCTTACAGTCCATAGACAGATTTTGGCTTCCTGTCGAGCTTCATTGAAGGCAGTACAACATTTAGCCAAGCGTGACTTTTACTGTGCCCGTCTCACGGAATGCAAGTCTACAAAAACGCTGTTCCAGGTCTCTGATGAGCTGTTCGGCAACAGTAAAGATTCCTCACTGCCATCATGCCTTCCCAGTTCTGAACTGCCTGATAGGTTTTGTGAATTGTTTTAGAAGAAAGTTTCAGACATCCGAGCTGAGCTCGACACTTAGACGGATAGTGTTGTTGATGATGACTATTCCAGTCCTGTCTTTGCAGTTTAAACCAGTGTCAGAGAGATACAATCAGGATCTTTTAACTCGGTGCCCATGCAAGCGTTGTGCACTTGATCCAATCCCTGCTTCGTTACTGAGAGCATGTTCAGACGAATTACTGCCAATATTAACCAGAATTCTAACTTTTCCCTCGTGTTGTGTTGTGTTCCTGATCATTTCAAGCAAGCACTTGTCATTCCTCTCCTCAAGAAGCGTTCCCAGGGTCACCCTGGTCAGCCCCACAGGGTTGGTTTTCCTCTCTATTCTGGGGCATGTTTCTGTCTACCCTTGGTCCATTCACCTGTATTGTCCTTTTTAAACTCTCCCTACTGTCTGCGCTGCCTGTAGCTCTTGATGTTGGATGTGTGTTGCTAAATGGTCTTAGCTTTATTTAGGCCCCATGTAGGTTTATTTAACGTATTGGACCGGCTGGCGACATACATTCAATATTCTGTTTGGTTTTTTTTTCACAAGCAGTGCAGGCACGTCCTGAGAAAGTCTTGTTGCTGTCGGGACGTTAAGCAATGTACAATCAGTCAATCAATCCTCAAGAAGCCAAGTGTTGACAAGGAATACTTGACAAATTATCGTCCAATTACCAATCTACCTTTCCTTTTGTTCATTAAATCTACCTAAACTTTTGGAGAAAGCTGTTCTTCAGCAGCTGCAAAAGCACTTGAATTACAATGGCTTGCTTGACATGTATCAGTCAGCACTATGATACCAACAAAAATCATTCTACTGAAACCGCCCTGCTTCATGTTGTAAGCAATTTACTGACATCCGCCGACCAGAGAAAAATCTTTATTCTTTGTCTACTGGATCTGTCGGCTGCGTTTGACACCATCGATCATGACATTCTTTTGAGACGACTGCAGTGTACGTTTGGCATAACTGACACTGCCTCAGGATGGTTTGCCTCCTATTTGATTGGCAGCTTTCAGCGTATAACTGTTGGAGGTGCCAAAGTCAAACCACTCCCCCTGCGTTGCGGCGTGCCCCAGGGTCCTGTCTTAGGGCCTGTACTATTTTCACTGTATACACAACCCCTGTCATCTGTTGTGAGTCGGCATAGTTGTGGTTTCCACAAACTGACGACACAGCTTCACAGGGACTCCAAGCCATGTGATGTTCCAACTGTAATTAAGAAAGTCGAACTCTGTATATCATCTGTTAAGAAATGGATTTAATGAACAGGCTCATGCTGAATGATGGCAAAACTGAGTCAATGTGTGTCGCATCACATCACAATTCTGTCCAGGTCACCTGGTGTTCTTTTGGACTCTACTTTGTCTATGCATGACCACATCACTTCCATCTGTAGAGCAGCCTATTTCCAGCTGAAGAAAATCAGCTCTGTAGTGTAAGATCTTTCCTGACTCAGTCTGCCACCACTCAGCTTGTGTCTTCACTGATTTTGAGCCGCATTGACTATTGTAATGTTTTTTTGCGGGCCAATCATCTGAAGAAGGGGCTCAACTTCAGAGGCTATTAAACAGTGCAGCTCGCGTCATTTTTCAGAAATCAAAAAAAGATCATGTGTCATCCTTTTTGTACCAATTTCACTGGCTTCCCATTAAAGCTAGGATTGAGTACTTTCGCCCTCCGTCATTTCGATGGTTATTCACTGCCTCCCTACCTTTCCAGTATGTTAACTACTTATCAACTTCCCGCACCTTATGTTCTAGCAGTGAAATTTTTTTGGTACCGAAAAATAAATACAAAGTCCTTTGGTCAAAGTGATTTTGAATTCGCTTCCGAAGCACATTCGTGATGCCCCCACAGTCATTTCTTTCAAAAGTCAGATTAAACACATCTTTCCCGAATCTTACTACTCTGTCTTACCAAATTCCAGTCACTTTTCTGTTTCACAATAACATCATGATGATCCTGTGCCAGTTCCTGTTGCGATGGTTGTTTGTGCTTTGGGTGTATTTATGTGCTGTTAATTTTTGAATTTGTATTGTCATATTTGTATTTTGTGTTGCCGCTGTCTATTGATTTGTGTTTATTTTGTCATTTTGATTTGCATTGTAGTTATTAGAAAAGAAAACTAAAGAGTCAATATGCCTTTCAACAATATTTTACTTTGTATCATATTTGTTCTCTATAAAGAGTTAGTTAGTTCTGATGTCATCTTACGGCGGTTAGCTAAAGAGAAAACAGAAGAGATAAATACTAGGCCAATACATTGGTGCACGCGGTGAAAGCGTTTGTATCTACCTACGTTTGTGATACGTCATACGGTTAGGACATCTATACTGACGAGCAAAAGAACTGCAAAATTTTTGGAAACATCGGAAACACGTTATTCATATCAGATTTAGTTATGGCCGTCTGCTCCATGGCAGAATTTGACTGATAAAATTCGCCGGAACAACGGGTTACCAATGTTGTGTTGCCTTAACAAAGACTTTTTTATATGCTTTTCTCACAGTCCATGTGAGTACTCTGAGTAGGCACACGTAGACTGCCTGAGGAACTCTCCTATATTCGAGGGAGAAGAAGAGCACAACGTCTGTAATTTCAGTTACGCGTAATTATAGTGTTGTAATTATAGTGTTGTAATTATAGTGTTGTAATTATAGTGTTGTAATTATAGTGTTGTAATTATAGTGTTGTAATTATAGTGTTGTAATTATAGTGTTGTATTGCTCCTTTACTGCCTGTTATAGGGTAGCTATTATTTGCCGCCTACTATCTGCTTTTTCCCCAAGTAGGGTTTTATAAATAAGGTTTCCGGCTGGTTGGTTAGTTTGGGGTTTAAGGTCCACAGGGACATGGTGATTAAAAATAACGGCACCAACGGGCACATTCCAGGGAACATAGACAGCTATTGCCTATACCTGAACGCTGATCAATTTGGCCATACTGCAACTGTGCTACTTTAATTTACCAGGACTTCTAACAGACATTTTGCCTGAACAGTATAAGCGTTTCGGGATCGTGCAGAACACGTCACCAGTACCAGAAGGCTCCAGATTTTAATGGTAGTATAGCGAGCAATGCATCCCTAAAGCTATATGTGAGGTTTCAGCGGAAGAAGACAAATAAAAAAATTAAAAGCAACTACTTTGTAACATTATACGGTAGTTACTTTTAAAATATAATAACAAGGGCTTCGCCAAAAGTCCTCAGATATTAAAAACGCACTCATCAGGTTAGCTGAATACAGACAATATGAGCCAGAATACCTCTAAACCATCGAGGATTCTAAAAGGGAGATAAGCAAAATATCGTCTCACCACAAAATAGACAATAAATACCCCGCTGAAAATAACGTCATCTCGCTCAAATTGTACTGTCAGCTCAACCCAAGTTGATTTTGTTGACATATTTCGACCAAAATGTGTGGTCAACCAAACACTTTCTTGGTCGAATTCGCCCACATTTTTGATGATGTCGACCGTGAGGAAATTTCGACCAAAGTATAAATTTCTCCCAATTCTTTAAATAAAGTCTTTAAACATACCAACACCTGTTTACGTACTCAATTGTCTGATAGCGAGATAGATTAGTGGATGTTCCTCGTCTCTCGAGCTACCACCAACCCCAACCGCTCACCATCCCCCTCCAATCCCCACCATCATCCCCTTCCCCCTGTACACGATTCTTTACATCATAGCAGATATGCATTACACCAGTATCTGTGTCCTTCTTCAGCTCCTCGGCCCATCCTCTGCAGGTCGGTCATTGTCGGCTTATCGGCCCTTTTCGGTTCACTCTTGGTCCTTTAGACTTGATATACCTATATACAGACAATCCGAGACACACACCTAGTGCACCGATGCCCTCCCCCCCCCCCCTTCCCCGCACGCTACCCCCTCCCAACCTCCCCACTCATAGTCCCCACCCCATCCCACCTACCCCCCACCCCACGACGTTATGTCTGACGATATTTCCCAGTTGACCAGAACATATCTGTTGAACATGGACATGCAGGCTTCTGCCATATAGTAAGGCAAAAATATAGATCAATTATTAAGTCGTTGTCCTCTGCACTGAAAATGCTACAGGCAGGCATTTGTTCCACGTACTCAGTGTTACCAACAACCCGACGACCATACACTACAATACAATGCAATACAATACATTACAATACAATACATTAAAATACAATACAAAGCAATGCAATGTAGTGCAATACAATGCAATGCAATGCAATGCATTAAAATATAACACAACACAGTATAGTACATTACAATACAATACAATACAGTATAATACAATGCAATAATACTTTATTAATCCCTCACGGGGAAATTTTCAGATATGAGTAATAGACATATTTCAACTGAATCACATTTAAAGACGTGCCGTAACGATTAAGTCAGCGTCGGTAGGGCTCAATGAGCAAAGCGTCCTTAGGCCGATGTCGACCTCAGCAGCTAAGGCCGATGTTGGCCGAGGATTCTTTGGTATTTTACTAGTTTTACAAGTTTTTCCCTTTCATGATCAACTCATCTCCCATTTAGCACTGATGTACCCATGCCATCGGGCTGACGGCCTTTTGCGCATTGGGTTTACCGAGGTTGTTTTGTGTTGCAGATGGATGAGATGGGTGGGTATCAAGACGTTTGTGGTCCTGGCTGTCCTGCTGTGTCTCGTCGAGGGCTTTGCTGTCAACGGAATCGCCAACGCTGCCCTGTATCACATCGAGAAACAGGTACCGCACACAAACCTCCGTGCAGTTTCACGCCGATAATCTTAGCCCCTATCACTGCCGCGGAGAAAAAGAAACAACTACTGAACACCACCCAACTGCAAGAGGTATAGATCCTCATGAGCCCCCGCAAATGCGGGGGCTTATGAGGATCTATGCCTCTTGCTGAAACCACTATGTATCCCTTGTTCCTTGGGCGGCTGGGGATCTTTGACACTGATTTCAAAAACACATTCTGCGTCCACTGGCTTTAAAGGGGTTAGCCTCCCACCCACTCTCACCCTCACCCACTCTCACCCTCACCCACTCCCCCCCCACCCCACCCCCTCACACCCCCACCCCTTCACCCCCCAGAACAAAAGTTGAGGTTGAGTTCGTTGACGCCTTTACTGCCGAGGACATAAAATTATGAGCAGCTCCCAACTGCAAGAGGCATAGATCTTCATGAGCTCCAGGTGGTTCATGAGGATTTTTGCCTCGTGCAGTTGGGGTGGTGTTGATTGTGTTCCGGCAGTAAAGTGGTTAATTGTCAGCATATTCATTCATTAATTCATTTTACATAACTTCATGAAAGGTACTTTCAAAACGCGACAGCTTTGATCAATTAAAAATTTGCATTGCATCAAGGTTTAACATCTTGACTGCCGGGACACAGCCCAAACCACGCAACAGCAAGAGGCATAGAACTTCACGAGCCCCCGCAGTCGCGGGGGCTCGTGAGGTTCTATACCTCTTGCTTGCCTAATTGTGTATCCTTGTTCGTTGGACGACTGCGGTTCTTATGCTTTGACGAATTTACGACTGCCGCTTGTTGCGTTTTTGTAGTATATGCCTGTACTTATTTGTTCA